>OZ037788.1:18316234-18474144 GCA_964035525.1 Porites cylindrica
ATAGACTGAGTGAGAAAGAAAGAGGAACGGAACTGTAACTTGTCCCATGAAATAAACAGGATTTTTAAGCCTAGCCGCTTTATAAATCTCCAGGTTGGTATTAGACATAAACGGCACGTATGTCTCCAGCTTCGTTTGGATTTCCACTAAGAATGAATGGAATGCATAGAGCGTAATCTGGTCATACTTGTTTGGGCCTTCTTCAGGAGGCTCCTGCCTTCTGTCATTTGCAGTCTGTTGACGTGTCTTTTGACCAGCCATTAGGTGAAACATACGTAGATTGCACAGCGTTGGACCAGTAGCGTTTACTCCGTAATCTTTGGCTATTACTATGTTTTAAATAAGATTTCACAAGACAAGAGGCACAACCTTTTGAACCGCCTTTTTTCTGCCCAACGATATAAGTACCTGCCCTCCTAAATAGTTTTTAGCTGGGGACAACAATAGCGTGACGTTTGGTACAAGGCCTTTTGCGGATCTAACGCAACTGCAGGGCTGGGAATTGATTTTACTTCTTAACATCCCAACATGTAAGTCTTTTACCTCGCTGGGTGATCAATCTTTTCATATGGCTGCCCCAATATTGTGGAACGATCGTCCCCTTTTTATTAGAAATACATCTTCAGTAAATGGTTTTAAAAAGGCACTGATTTAAAAACACATATATTTCAGCGTTTCCTAGCTAATTTATTCTTACTATTATTACTTTTATAAATTATCAACTTAGATTTGTAACTAGGATTTTAAGGAATAATTAGTCATTGCCTAGAATTTTAGAATTATTATTTTTATAAATTATTAAGTAGGATTTGTAAATAGGATTTTAGGAATTATTTGGTCATTGTTTTTACAATTTTTAGAAGTTTGTTAATTATTATTATCATTCAATCAAAATATTTGCCCGATTCTGATTGGCTAAAAAGCACACGCATAATTCACCATAACCAGCTACTGATGACCAAATTTGGAAGAATTTTGCGATTAATGAACCGATGACGTCAAAAGTCCAGCTTCCTTGCAGGTTAATGCACCGTTAACCGAGAAGACCTGGGCATGAGGTTGAGTTGTTTTGGTTGTGAAAACAAAAATGGCGGACATTTCGCCCGTTTTCAAGAGTAAGAACTAGGCGAAATAATAACTAAAAACATGGCAAGAACAGCAAGAAGTCAACTCGAAGGGCTATATCTGCTATTTGGAGAAAATTTGCGGAGCTGAACAACCCTAAACGTGCACTATCGAAGATGAACTTAAAATCGATGGAGGTGAGCATGTTTTAGCTATGTTTATAAACTAGGAATTATTTTGAATGAATGATAAAACAATTATTGAATTCGGCTTTCGTATCATATGAAGAATTATGGAGATCTCGGAGGGTGTTATCCGCCTCGGCCTACGGCCTCGACGGATAACACCCCTCTCGATCTCCATAATTCTTCATAACATACTCAGCCTCATTCATTAATTTGTAATTATTTGTTAATGTAGATTTACTTTTTATATAGAACTTTTAAATAGGATTTATGTAATGCGCAGATGAAAATTATTCAATAGATCGATATTTGCGCGATACAAATTAATAAATAATAGTAATAATAATAATAATAATAATAATAATTTTTAGATACCAGGCGCTTATATTGGATATTGATATTATCATAATTTATTAATCATTGTTTAATGTCAGTACTACCTCTCTCTGTTTTATAGGAATATAATTCTAATTCTCAGCATTTCTTCAACCATTTCCATCAAGGCATCGTGGAAGGAATATGGTGGTCCCTTGTTACCATGACAACTGTGGGGTAAACAATATTGATTAGAACCAGTGAATATAAAACAATAATTTGCATCCAAACCAGTGACCATCAGTTCTCGCAACAAATTAATATGAAAAGCAAATGTGACGAGTGCTTGAGACAAATTAATCTTGAATTGTTATGAAGTGAAAGTTACATTTGTTCTAGCAAAAGCAAAGAAGATTTTAATGGGCAAAATCGAAAGTGATATGATACGAAATTCAATCATTTTTGCTTGTAGGAAGAACTATAATTCCAAGAGTGGCAACCGAAACACGTTATTATTATTCTAAATGGCAGCGTGCGGAAAATTTGAAAGCTTGTTAAACTAGCCGATAACTATCTGATGCTTGATCCGATTAATAATTTCTATTAAAAAGAAAATATTCTTAAAAAAATAATTGTTAACTCTTAAACTCTTTCTGACAAGCTACTACATACATAAAAAAACGTTTCTGAAAATGAGGAAATGATCGTCGCAGTGAACGCAATTTATGCAATTGCGTAAAGAAGCCTGAAAAAAAAAAAAATTAAGGACTTCAACGGGGTTTGAACCCGTGACCTCGCGATACCGGTGCGATGCTCTACCAACTGAGCTATGAAGCCGTTGACGTTGGGGGCAGGTCAATTGTGGATTCATATGTTCCCGTGAAAGAAATGAGTGTTAATGATATATGAAATAAATCATATATGAACTGCGGAAATGAAAAAAATGAAAATGAAAGGAAATGATCATTTCTTCATTTTCATTTCATTTCTGTAGTTCATATATGATTTATTTCATATATCATTAACAAAAACCTTTCTTCTCAGAAATTTTATTCGTTGTCTAAATTTTAGACACGTCATGTAATTACTCGGCCTTACTTTTATCTTAAATGAACTTTCCCTTCAAGATGATACTCTTGTTCTTCTATCTTCAGGTACGGGGACAGATACCCAAAGACCATTCTCGGGCGGTCAATTGCTATTGTTTGGTTCCTGGCCGGAATCGTTCTGTCTTCTCTTCTAGTTAGCTCTCTGACTTCCTCCATGTCCGTGCGGATTCTCGATAAACATTTAAGCGTGGCCACTCAAGGCAGAAAGGTCATTTATTTTTTATTTAATTTACATTATATTGCTTTGGTCAACTATCACTTATCACTATCACTATCGCTTTCTCTTCTCTCTGCCGAAAGAAACTTCTATCAGAGATCATTAGAGCTTGCAGAAAACGATTTCTGTGACTTATGAATTCTTCATTAACCTACAAATTGTTTGGCTGTTTAAATTACACAGAAGAAGCGCGCAAAATGCGCCTTTCGGCGTTGAGAAGAGGATTCCGTCGCATTTTAAAAAAATTAAAAAATGGATTCAACTGCGTTCGTCGCATAAAAGCCTATACTTGTAGTTTATTTTTTTGATATTCTTCACACAGGTTGGGTCACTGGCTCAGTTTCCAGAGTATGAAATTCTTGTCCGATACAAATCGCAAGTAGGAGGTAGTAAGTTTTGTATATATATTACTATGACTGTTGTAGTTATAATTACTAGTAAATTTCGACCCAGCTCGCCATAGAGCCTCCAGCAGCTCGTTGGTTGGAGCATCCGAGCTAGAACTCGGATGGTCGTGAATTCGATTCTCTCCTGGAGCTCGCTTTCTAGCCTTAGAATTCTCTTTTTTCCAAATTGGTTCAAATGACTCTTCCGCATGAAAACGAGACAAGAAATATTTAAAAGGATTCTGATGCACAATTTCTCTTCTCTAAAAAGACTCAACCTTAGATTAAATCTAACATAAAATGTCGGAAAGCCGATCGAGCGAACGGCACCCGCCTCACTCGGCGCACTTTCCCAGACTAACCTTGTTGAATTAAAGGTGTAAAACCCGTAATTCCGTAAATATATTTCTCAGCAACCACATAAAAACTAGCCTGCATAACAGGCGCTTTATGAGCCAAGCAAGGCGAACGCGGCATCTCGCGCGAAGCTCAAGGCGCGGGGAGACGAAAAAATAAAGCGCCTGTTACCAGTCCATTGTTCTGGCTCTTCCCACGTTCACTACATGAACGTCGCGTTCCAATTGGTTAATTGATGACGCGTTGTTCTGGCTAAATTTTGGCATGTTTGTCTTCAACAAAATGACCGTCACGCAGTCACTTTCTTTTGACGATGCTCGGTTTGAGAGGCTCTTTGTTTATTTCCAAATATTTCAGATATAAAGAAAAAAAAACGAAATGTTTAAATCTATTGCTAAAGAGGAAGGATGTTCTTGGATTGCTTCCAGCTGGGTTTGGAAAAAGCCTGATTTACCAACTTGTTGAAATACAGTGTTGACAGGCCAAACACGACTCATGTGAAACGAGACATTAGAGTTTGCTAGAACAGCAGGGTTTTCCTCTTTTCTTTCTCGCTGCTGTGTTTGGACATTCTAAAATTTGACTGAGGAAATCCTATTTTTGCTGCACTAAGTCTTATATTAAAGGTGTTTCATGCACTAATAGCGTTTCGACGAAGGAGAACGCATACTATTTGAGTCTTTTTGCGCACCGTACATGAAGTAGTAACCGTTCTATATGCCAGGCGATTTTACGGTTTGGACGCCATCTTGGACCGGCCTTGCACAATTGGCCTCGATCTCATGATTTCAGTTAATCTGGT
This sequence comes from Porites cylindrica, assembly GCA_964035525.1. Taxonomy (NCBI): domain Eukaryota; kingdom Metazoa; phylum Cnidaria; class Anthozoa; order Scleractinia; family Poritidae; genus Porites; species Porites cylindrica. Next base: position 18,320,671 of record OZ037788.1, read on the forward strand.
ATTTATTTTGTGACACTCGTTCGTTCACAGATGAAACGGGCAGGGCTGTCAACCTCCCATGTCTTGAATTGACGGGGATGGGATGATAGATGACGTCATAATGCACGGCAGGTGACGTCATTTGTGAAAAAGAAAAATGTACTTCCCACCAATCACATCATTGCTTATATTACAATGGCATACCGGAGTTTGTGAGGAAACGTTCGATGTTAACCGTAAGATACGGTAGCTCAAACAACGCAAAATATTTGAAATTTCATTGTCAGAAAGTCTAATCTACAAGAAATGGCAAACTTCAGCGATTATCCGTGAGATTTCAGACTCTAATCTGGAGACCGGGAGAAACAGTTCAAAATCTGGAGTCTTCCGGATTATCCGGGAGAGTTGACAGTCCTGAACGGGGATTTTCTGTTTACTACAGGTTTGTTTGTAGTTTTTCTCGCAGTTTTCAATTAAGTCAATCAGTTTTTTTATATAGGAAAATTTCCATTCTAAGATAATCGGATATGTAGATATTATGTTCACGATGCGTTGTGCACACTGTATTTGTTTTTATGGATTCAAGCAAGATCAGCTTAGATCGACCATATTTAATTCTATTGCAAATTACATCTTTTCGCTTTTAAAGCTGTTTACAGCGTTGTATTTGCTTTTGTTTGTCACCATTTTTGAAAAATGTACAAAAAGTTGAAAAGTGAAACGTTGACCTTTTCATCTCACTAATTTCGGGTGCGTTGAATGAGGTGAGTCGTATTAGTCTAGTGTCACGCAACAAGGGTTTAAAGTGATACTCGACGCTTAAACTTTTCAGATAATTTGATTTTTCTGTATCTCAATTTTTAGCCAATTTTATTGACCATCCCAGAGTGCAAAAGAATATCCTAAGGATCATAGTCAGTGTTTGACCTGTTGTTACATACATGTACTTTACTTAGAGGTTTAGCTAAGTAAATATAAAAAGTACAGCGGTGACGCTCTTGCTTTTTTGAGGAAAAATGAAATAGTAACAAATTGTAAAGTAGGAGGATAAACAACAACACTGGTAAAGAGAACTGCTGATATTCGTATTGATAAAACTGTTTGATTTTGATATCTCAATATTACAAGCCCATCAGGGTTTGCACCCCCTTCCCATTACCACTCACTACCCACCAACCCACCTCCTCTCCCCATCGAACGCACTCCCCTAATTTGCAATTACTACTAGTAGAGAAACTATTTGCTGTGGTTTATGCTACTGTAGGTGTTTCTGGTGTCCAGAAGTGACAATTTTAGCGCGAATAAAGGATCGTGTTTTGATTGGTTCTTTTGACATCACCACCCCCAGTCAATGTTTGTGGGCGTAGGTGGGTGGAAGAGCCAGAGCAATGGACTGGTAATAGCACCTCCCCTTGCTTGGCTCATAAAGCACCTGTTATACAGGCTATCCAAAATGTGCAAGGTCTTTTATACACTGGTTATTTAACGTAGTTCAGAGCGCGGCAATATAAGATGCATTTCCGTCAATCTTTTCTTGTGAAACGTTCCATACCTTTACTTATCAGTCTAGAGATTCCTTCGGCTTGGCGTGTAACGATCCACTTAGAATGGAACAGTCGCTGAATAATGACAATGCACGAACGTGTCAACTTAGTGACTCGCAGAGATTGGCACTACAGTGTAGGTTCCTGTGGGCCCGTGCACTTGTGTGAATAAGTTAAGTCAAGAAAATAAAGATTGTTATTGAATGGGTGACGGGCCAAAAGAACTTTTGAGCAAGAGACTGGCTATAAATGTTTTAAATCAACTAACAATATTTTCATTCCATAAAGGTAATCCCTTCCCCTCCCTAGAGAGGCTTGTTGATGCGCTCAAACAAGACGAGGTTGATGGTATCTTGGTTGACGTATACACAGCGCATTACAGGAGCGACCTCTTTAATGTGACCTGGATCAAAATAAGTCAAATACTCGCTTATAAATTCACCTGTGGGGTGATAATTAGTGGAAATGCAGCTAAACTGGAGCGAATATTTCGGGAGTATGTCGGCAATAAGAGTACAGTGGTCACTGATATTCTACAGAAGACAAACCAAGAAAATGAAAAGGTAATTGATACGGCATAAAAAACTCTCAGAATCGTCTCAATAACCTGTACCACGTCCACCATTTTCACACCATAATCAGTTACTCTTATCACCAAAACCGATGTGATCAGTCATCTTGAACATCATATCAACGTCCTCAGCAGTGACTCCGACTCGTCGTATAGTTTATTAACCTTACTTTCTACTTGAATTCTTATCATCATCATCATTATCATCATCATCATCGTCGTCGTCATCATCATCATCATCACCATTGAATGAACTACTGTATTGTATTTGTTGTTGATTCTCTCGTTTGCTCCGACAGGTTTTCCGCCCGGTACAGTGGTTTTCCCCTCCCCTCAAAACTAACATTTCCAAATTCCAATTCGACAAGGAATGATAAACAAAGAACCACAATGTGAATGTTCTTTCTCTAAGTCGATGTTTATTTTAATTATATATTTATTCATCATTGGTGACGTCTCCCTAAGTGTCATTAACACTACGTTAATGATTGTTCTCAAGCAGCTCCTATCGTATAAAACGTATGTTTTCTCTCTGGGTACTAACGGTGCGCCAAGGGCCTTTCCTAACATCGAATATCAACTAGTAGTAGTAACTAAGGTAAAAAGATCTGGCACCTCCCAGTTTTGTAGCCTTGTGCCGTTGTTTACTTCATTCTACTTTAGTTGTTCATTCAATTGCTCCTAGAGTATTGAAATAATGAAAAAGATTATTGATGATGATGATGATGATGACGATTATACTTTATTCAACGTGAAGAAATGTACCTACGGTTTTGATATTACAACATACTGATATACTCCCATAGCAATTGCGAGCCAGTTTTCAATTACTTCACGAAGAACTAATCTTTGGATAACCGCAGATTGACACAGAGTTAACTTAGTAAAGTTACTAAATGACCTAAAACCTTACAATCAAATTCAACTTGATCTATTTCTATAGGTTTCTCACACACAAAGCAGAATACAAAAAGAAACGGTTCCTCTACTGGATCCAGGGACAGCTCTGTTTAACCTGAGTCTATTTATCTTGTTCTCCCTGCTGTGCGTAGCTGTTATTATTGGAATGTTGTATCAGTTATGGTACAGTGGACGGCAAAAACGGCGTTACGATATACAAGGTACCGCAACTCGTTGACCACTGAAGTTTCAAGCTAGTAATATCTTTATAGGACCAAGATAATCCGAGAAAACCACGCCGAATGATTGAGTAGGCAAATCCAGGGGGGTTGAGAGTGGATCCCCCAATGATCTAGCATAGTAGGTGGGGCTAAACAGAATGGGTGAGCATCAGCACATTAGGGGGTGAGAGGCATGCTTTCCAGGGGAAAATTGCAAATTCAGCACTACTGAAATGGAGAATAATTTATACCAAAGGCCTTTTTCTGATGTTTTTTTTATATTGCATGTTTGCAGCAATAAGAATGAGAGAAAGGAAAGAATACAAGAGGACGAAACAGGAGCTACAATCTACGTTGGAAGAGTTTTATCAACGTTTTTATTTAACGTACAAACAACTGCGGTTGAAACATCGCAAGCAGCTAAAATGTTTGAAAAAAACGGAAAAGTCTCTAAATAACCTACGTAACAGGGACGTGGTCTAGTAAGCCTTTCATGAGAAGTGAGGCTATAAATTCCGCCTCCCATTTATAGGAAAGGTCAAATCAAGAGGTTGTTTGACAGTATGTTTGATCACTGATAACGAATTTAGCATTTATCTGAGAATGGTGCTCTATAAACGTCTCTCGTCTCTATAGAAGCTTATCAGTGTTGACGATGCTTGTCTCTCAGCGCAAAAACTAGTTTTATTTCAGTTTTATTCCTTTTAGCATCGAATTATTGCAGAAACAGTATTTTTAATATATACATTCTAAGAACAGTAAATTCCGGCCCAATTTTGCGAAGTAAGAAGCTATTCTTTCTCTTTTCGTTCTTTTTTTATATCAGTGATGGTTCAATACAGACGTAATGATTAAGTGAACAACCCTCATAATGCCATAATAATTATAATAAATAATAACAAAAATAACTTTATTTTAGTTTCAATGTATTTAGCTTAAGAGTTAGCTAAAAGAGGACACTTTCCTATGCACTGGCACTAATCTATTACATGATTTTTAAATTAATGATCTTACCTAAAACCTAAAACTATATACAAATTACACGACGCAGAATTTACACAGGGCACAGCAGTTACTAAGCCATCGTCTCGTGGGTTTTGTAAAGAAAAAAGTTTTTAAAAACTGCACACACATTAGCCTCCTTCCATTTGTGGGGTACAGTGCCACTGTTTATCGAGTCTTGAGAGATAGATGTTGGTTAGTATACAGCAAAAGTTTTGAGGAACCAGGGTGGAATCTGGTCGGGGCCACAGGCATTGTTAGGGTTTAATGAAGACAGCTGTTTTAAGACTCCTTTAAAAATATTTTAAACTGAAGATTAGGTTTAACACTGCATATAGCTTATGCAGTCCCATATACACATGGAGAAGCTTAAATTGATCTATACTGATGAATAAGGAGTCGGCATGCTATAATGATGGAAAGGAAAGAGCAACGCGAATTTCGAAAAGCGTAAAAAAGTAAAACTCGGCATTTAGTTTTTAGGCGATAAAATCATTTCGTTCTTTGCTAGACGAAATCTGTAATTCGTAGAATCCCTATAACAGCTAGATCCATTTGAAGGGACGTAAAGACTCCCTCACCCCTCCTCCTACCCATTTCGCTTCCTCGTATAGCGTAATATTGCGATGTGTAGCGTAGTTTAATCGATGCATAGTATAGTATAGCTATGGATAGTGTAGTATAGCTGGGTATAGTATAGTATAACTGTGTATAGTGTAGTATAGGCAGAGAAAGCAGGATCTGGACATCACTGGAAAAATTTTTTTTGCCGCCAGGAAACGCATGCGCAAGAATCTTAAGTCTGCAAGGGAAGAGTATATCAAGGGCCACCTTAGTGAGGCAATCAAGGACAACCCAAAACGTTTTTGGTCCTACGTAAAACGGCTTAAACAAGAAAATTCAGGGATAGCAGACTTTGAAGTCGACGGTAAAGTTATAAGTGATAGTGGTCTTAAATCAGAAATTTTAAACAGCCAATTTTCAAGTGTGTTTACTGAGGAGGACCTTGACAACATTCCAGAAATGGGCTCTGATCCTACACCTGGCTTGGGGCCTTTAATTATCTCAGATCAAGGAGCCTTAAAACAGTTGTCTTCATTAAACCCTAACAAGGCCCGTGGCCCAGACCAGATTCCACCCTGGTTTCTCAAAACGTTTCCTGCAGATATTGCTCCAATACTAACCGACATCTATCTTTCAAGACTCGATAGACAGTGGCACTGTACCCCACAAATGGAAGGAGGCTAATGTGTGTGCAGTTTTTAAAAAGGGAAAGAAATCTGACCCAGCCAACTATAGACGTATATCTCTTACTCATGTTGTACCGAAGATCCTCGAGCATATCGTCCACAGTTTTATTATGAAACATCTAAACGACCATAACATCTTAACACACTGTCTGCATGGTTTTAGGGCAAAGAGATCCACAGAGATGCAGCTAATTCTCACCTTACACGACACAGCAAAGGCTATTCAGAGCTCATCTATCCACGCTGTCGTTTCGGACTTTGCCAAAGCTTTCGACAAGGTCCCTCATAGGCGACTGCTAAGGAAGCTGCAGCTCTATGGAATCCAAGGCCCGCTCCTAAATTGGTTAGAGTCGTTTCTTACACAACGTTTGTGAAGGCCAAACATCAATTCAATGTCCGGTGACTTCTGGCGTACCCCAGGGTACAGTCCTCGGCCTATTGCTCTCTTTTGGACGATGCTTTACTTTACGGCATTGTCGCTAGCGATGCGGACTGTGACCTCCTTCAATCTGACCTACGCAGGTTAGAATCCTGGCAATATCATTGGCAAATGGAGTTCAATCCTTCCAAAAGCAAAATTGTTATCATCTCACCTAAGAACAATCCATCCCAGAGAAAATATGTCTTCTGTGGTGTAGAGTTCGAACAGGTTGATTTATAGCTTCCCATACCCTTGGGGTTACCATTGGTAATAAGCTCAAATGGTCAGCCCATGTTTCCATGACAGTAGCTAAAGCAAACAAATCGCTGGGTACGTATACAATACAACCCAACCCTTGGAATTGTCCAAAGAATGTAAAAGAAATTGCATATACCTCCCTAGTACGACCGACACCGGAATATGCAAGTGCGGCTTGGCACCCGTTATTAACGAAAGACATCCGTGCTCTGGAAAGGGTTCAACGTAAAGCAGCACGGTTCTGCTCACAGAATTATAATAGGTATGCGAGTGTTACAGACATGATTAGAGACTTAGGGTGGGCCACGCTGGAAACGAGAAGAAGGCAGTTTAGGTTAACACTTATGTATAAACTAACTCATGGTTTTATTGATATAGATAGGCGAAAATATTTAATTCAACACTCCGAGAGTCGCAAGAGGGGAGGCCATCAATTTAAATTTCGCGCGCCATATGCAAATAAAGACGTTTTTAAATTTTCGTTTGTTCCAAAAACTATAGCAGACTGGAACTACCTCCCTGAGGCCATTGTTTCATCAATCTCCTTAGAACCTTTTAAATATAAGTTATCAGCTTTTCTTAAATAATAGTTGTATATACAGGGTGTCCCAAAAGTTCGTTCCTCTCCTTTATAAGTATATATTTTAGTATGATTGGACTTGGTAAGCAAATCATTTAAACAAAAGTTGTCTTTCAATCTAATTCACTATTTTCTTACTTGTTGTGCCATCTGTTGAATCGAATATTCTATTTGTGTACTTCCACGGCAAAGGTGCGCGTGCGCGAGTTTTTTTTTCCAACCACATATTATTTGTATTTTATAGCCCGAATTACTCGAACTCCTTCCTTGTTTTTTGTGAATATCACGAAAGATAAACCTCCTTAATGCAAAAACGTTTAGCTACGTGAAAGCATAAGCATCTATGCTTCGATTTACTGGCTTATTATCTGTTGTAGAAACTGTTAAAAAACTGAAAAATCCGAATGTTGGATGGTAAACTGATCATGGAGAAATGAAGGTTTTTGAAGGCAAGAAACGAAGGGGAAGACCAAAAGTCCTGAATAAAGCGGCTAAAATAGTTGTAAAGAAGGCTAGATACAAAATAGGAGACTCGACGAGGAAGCTCTCAAATAGTTAGCAAGTCAAGTCCAGAAATGGTCATGAAAAGCGAATGTTCAAAATTAGAGGCCCCTGAGAGGGCAAAAAAGCCCTCTGCTTAGTCTGCCAAGTAACGCCCAGGTCGTCTCCAATTTGTAAAGAAGTACAAAAGCCTTTTCTGGGTGAATGCCCAAATTATATTTTTTTAGCTGCCTAAACTAAACAAATATTGTTTGGGGGTTGAACTGGCTCCTGCGCACCGGGTGACAAAAAAGCTCAAAATGGATCATCTGTGGGTCTACACGCCGTGTCCCACACCATGCCACAACGGCTACAGAATGTGATAAAAAAATAAAAAGGGCATGCCAGTTACTGAAATTCTGAATACATGTATTCGATAGAGAAATAAACATCCTCTAGAAATGTTACGTAAAAATAAAGTTTTGGTCAAAAGTTATAGTGCATGAAATTAGAGGAACGAACTTTTGGGACACCCTGTAGTGTTAGTTTTCTTTATTTAACTTTATATATTAATATATCTGTATTTTATTCATTTAGTTCTTTTATTTATTTATTTATTTATTTAATTTGTTTTATTTTTACGTTTGGTGTGATATCTTAACGATTTTACCGACCCAATACATGTAAATGTAAAATAGTTGAGTAAAGTGTAGTATAGCTGTGTATATAGTGTAGTAAAGTGTAGGATGATGCAGTATTGGAGCTAAGCATTGGAGACAATGTATATTTGTTATATATAACATATATTCGGTACATTGTAATTCCACATACATGACGGTCCTACCTACAATAGATATCGTAACACGGTACTGGGCGGCAGCTTGAAGAAGAAGGCAACTCGCGCTATCAGCTGTAAATTAAGGCCACAAACAACTTCTCTGCTCCCTGTGTAGGTGCATTTGGGGAATTCTCTTTCTGCGTACTCTGGGGGGAATAGACCGCTAAGAATTCAAATCACAGCGTTCTGGGCATGAAAAGGAATAACAAGTTGTCATAAAAGAGGATCATATCAAGAGGACTGTCAGACAGGATACTTTATTTTATGATGTAGCCTGAGCCCTAAACATCAATAGCTGACAGGTCTACTCACGCCTTTATTTAAACAAGGTATCGTATGACATGACTGTTGGCAAGCGGTGGTTGTATTATTTATACAACAGAAGTTAAAACAGTTTTCTCGAGCTTTAATGCTGTCTTGTCTTACAACTTTGCATTTGGGGCAGGATTTTTTTTAATGTGATTTATTTAGCTTCCTTATCTGTTGTAACGATTTTCTACTCTTTTGCCGTTGATAAAATGGCCTCAAATCGCTGTGGTTAACTGTTCATCGTCCCCAGACCTTTGTTTCACTTATTCTCTTCATCTTCGGTAGTCTGCGTAGCTGGCGGGATCACAATACGGAAGCGCTTTTTGGTACCCTGGGAACAGGCACTTTAGGGAGAAAATGGGCGAATAATAATAGTCCCGGGAATAATGCGAGCGCGAATAAAGCGGGGTATTGAGGACGTGCAGGGGCACTGAGGAACTTTACGCCGTAGCCGCCGGGGGTGGAGGGGTGGGCATTGCGCAGCGCAACTGCATGGCTTTGCCGCGCGATCAGCTAGGCTGCGAAGGATACCATGGATACACCCTCATTCTCCTCACAGCTTTAACAGCCTAAACAAAAACAACAAAAGCACCCGCCAGCTAGTCTACTTCACGGTTGCTTGGTTACAGGTATTTTGCTTCAATGTAAACACGACATAACAGCAAATCAAATATGTCATCCCTATTAAATGAGATTATTGGGCTTTTAATTTTTTTCTCAAAAGAGACGACTACAAACTTGATGTTGTCCATTCACAAACAAACGATTATATTATTCAGTTTTATCACGCAACATAAGGATTGATTTTTCGGTTGTGGATGATGACACTATCTTGGATCGACGGGAAGTTAAAATATGCGACAGTGAATTGAAGCTCTGAGGAGATTTTATATGGTGGCTGTTTCCGAATGTTACCGGGCCATGGATTTTCTCAAACCAGGCTATCCTTCGCAAATTTCTCGAATAATAATACCAGAATATATAAAGTTATGTAAGGCAAAATTTTCACCAGCTTTGCTTCTCACTCTTTGTAAACTCCAAACACTACTCCAACAGCAAACAAGGTTTCATTCTTGAAACTTTCAGACACGAACTGGTCGCAATTAGTGTCCCAAACAGATCGGCTGGCTATTCTCACACCCTGGCCTTTATTTTGTCCTATCGTGACGGAACAGACAAACTTGAACCGTGAATACCCCAGCAACTTTAAATCACTCATGATGGAGTTACACATTCCTTTGGCCACCTCTCTGCACAGTTTAGCGTCGTATTTTTGTGTTTCAAGAGACTGAAGATGTTGATGAAGAATAGCTCTCACCTCAGCCACGCTGAATCTCTTGTCTGGTTCCATTTTGTATGTGTTTTCAGTGATCAGTGTTGCTCCTCGAGGCCGAGCCGAGGAGTGAACCGAGTTCTGCTCCAAAGAACCAACAGGGCACGAGAAATAGGTCATGAGGAAATTACCCCTTTGTGGCGGAGCTTTCGGTGTTGGGAAAAATAAACTTGAGGCACTTGAGCTGCTCCTGGCGCGAGCTACACGTTCATCCATGTTCGATACAAAAACTTATACACAACATATACTTGTCCGCCAAGTCCGATGACAACTGAAAACTGATACGATATCTTTGTATTCTGATATCCGGTATGTAGAGTCGCGCGACACACGTGCTCGTCTGCACGGAAACGGATAACTAAAATGTTTGTGCCCATTTTTATCTTCACAGCGCTTTCTTTTGGGATGATCCGGATCAGATGGTGGTAAATCTTCGTCAACATAATTTTCGTTTATAAATCTTGATCCGAGTCATTTCTCCCCAAATTAGATAGATCAGGGGTCGTGGAGTCCGGGACGGGCACTCAAGGAAAGATTGGGTAGAGGTTTACAGCCGAGACCCTCCAACCCTGACCCTGTTTTGAGGAAAAAGTCGTTTCCAACATATGATTTCTATGAAACAAATAAGATTTTCTAGTCACCTAAGAGCAAAAGGTAGGTGCTAGAACAAAGCCCTGTTGTTGGTACACCCGCTCATCGCCCTTTCAAACCGAACCAAAAATCAATCGAACGCAATCGGTTGGATTGTTGTTGCATCGGTTCGGAAATCGAACATAACCGAACTGGAACTTTTCGAATTCCGTGAGTTCGATTACCGAACTCGATCGAACTGAATTATAATTAATGATAATAATAATAATAATAATAATAATAATAATAATAATAATAATAATTATTATTATTATTATTATTATTATGATGATGACGACGACTATGAAGATGATGATGATAACATTTACTTTTATAGCGCCATATTCATTGCTGTCCTATGGCGCTTTCCAACAACAATTAATTTCTTAAAAAATAAATTAACAATAATGCACTGTTTAAACATTTTTAAAAAGCTATGCGTTAAAAATAACAATATTGTTAAAATGAATAAAATTGAATAAATATTGTTAAATGAATAAATATTGTTAAAGTAACATCGATAAATTCACAGTTAATGCTGGAACTGCTTAGCGGCGGTAGCGGGCATAAGATTTGCACTTCAACTTTGACAGTCAACGGCCAACGCACGTACCGTACAGGTATCAGTTCACGTTGCAAAGTCCAAGCTGGCGGTCGCCGCCAAAGTCAGCTAAAAATAAACAATAAACTTTTCATCGACACCGACGGCGAAAAAAGGAGCACTCGTGGTATACACATCTTGCCTGTATACTCTTGTTTGAAATTGAAGACAACGCTTAACTTAATAGTTAACCGCAACGCCTTGTTTAAAACGACATGAAACTTGTTCTTTGTACAATTGTTGAAGCTTATATTTCCGAACGTTAGTTTGTGTTCGATTGGCAAAAGTTTAGGTAGTAGGCGTCGAAGGGGGTAAGGTAAGGCAGGCTAAAGTTTTGGATGAGTTCGATCACCGAACCCAGTCGAAGTCAATCGAACGATTGGAGTTCGATTGGGTCGCGTTTTTAAGTCTTCTGCTACAAAGACACCCTGTTTACGCTAAATAGTGAAATTATTTACCCTGGTAGACTCGAGACCTTGAGAACCAAACCCTATTAAGTGGCACAAACCCGCTTAGGCCAAATATGGGAGTGCCTACGGGCCGCGAGGGAAGGTTGACATTGGAAAATCCGGTTAGGATATCTGAATCTGGGAAAAAGGGAAGGACTCAGGACCAGTGAAAGTGCTCGTAAGCGACCACCTAGGTAATTCATCAAAGCTATAGCATGGACAGTTTCGACTGTAGTTCCCTTCACCTCTTCACGCTTTCCAGCAAGATCGGGAAATGTTTAAGTCTCCTGTAATCTGTCTCTTCCATTTTCTTGAAATTGTAGGGTTTTACAAGCAGGTAATGTGGGCTCGGGGAGCTCGGGTTTTGCACCTGTAAGTTGCTGTAATCTCGTCTGCAAGAAAGCTTTCTACAACTAGTGCTAGCCCTTCGAAAGAGTGAATCCCAGTGCGAAAGCTACTGTTCGAAACGTCAGCTTTTCAATCTTTTTATGGTGGTAAATTCACTATATCATCTCAGCTGATAAAGCTAAATTTTGGGGTTTAGTTCCCTCACTGACACAGCAACAAAGTTTCTTTTTGAAACTACTACAGTACAATGTACTTCATTCTATAATAAGTGGTGACTGGGAGCTTTTTCTCTGTCCTACTTTCATGACACAACAAAGTGACATCTTTCTCAAGAGACACCATAATGTCAATAGATTAAAATAATTATGTGTCCATTGTCTGACTAATCATTGTTTAGAATTGCGATGTTGGTCAGACATTTGCCTCATGGCAACAAGTAGATTTTCACCTGTGAGCAAGCCCACCATTTCAATAGCAAGTGGAACAAGCCACGCGACTTGTCATGACATTCCTAAAATAGAGAGTTTGCTCCCAGCAGGCTAACAAAGTCTGGATTCAGTGTCCTGTGGACATGTGAAACTCTATGAAATCATGAAAAATGTTTTCACCAATCTGTGTGAAACCATGTCTCTTGTGAGCTCCAAAGCCCTTTCTCTCTCCCAGTGTATGGAGGCAGGAATACATAGAAATGGATCAGCGTTTATATGTAAATTTAAACAGTGTTCATGGAGCACTTCTCTTCAGCTGGGCATGGATAACTTCTGTTAACCACAATACCTCACTGTGTGCATTATTGGTTAGGTCAGCAATCTTTAACACTCTGATGCTGGGCAGACACTCTGTAATCGTAACACTTGACCTCAGCTGACCAGCAACCATGACATACATTCCTAAAATAAAATTAAAATCAATAATTTAATCAACAACAACCACCATTGTATCTACTACGTAAAAGTGTACAAGAACAAAATAAAATATTAACTAAATCAGGCAAAAAGGTACTCAGAATATAAAAACTAAACGACCTGAGTAGTTCAGTAATAAATTACTTAAAATTTCATACTCTTGGTTGTAACAGATAATAATAATAATAACAATAATAATACATAAGTCAATATCTTAAGACAGGGAGAAATGTACAAAGACAGTACCAGATAATAGCAAAGTCAAGCAATGTTATCGTGTTTTGAGCTACATTGTAACAAGTTAAGGATAAGTTAACATTACTAGACCAGCATTAAAGAATTTTTTCATCATTAACCACTTCAGTAAAAGCAAAGAACTGCTTTGTAATTCTCAGGGTTTTCGGTAGCATCTGGAAGTACCAGATACAGAAGTTCAGCTGGCAGACTTTTGATTGTTTTTGTATTGCAACCTAAAACTCCAAATGCCAGTCAAGCCACTCCCCTGGCCCATTTTTGGCGCGAAACGCAAATGGAAACCTCAAGCAAGACAAGTCGACCTCTCATGACTTCCTCGCTTGCTGCTTGGCTGCTTTGCCGCCTAAAAAGCTTGCTCCACTCACTAAGAAATTCATGAGGTCGTCTTGTAGCAAGTCAACTGCTAGCTAAGAGGGACAAAGTTAGAAACCCCGGCAAACCTAAATTTTTAAAGCATTCTTTTCACAACTGAATAAGTTGCATCTTTAACTTCAATGATCTTCTTTGCATTATTTTATTTTAACTGAGTGTGTACCATTAGATAGGATGCCAATACCTCCTGGAGTTTTTTTAAACCACTTCAAGAGTGTGTTTTTTCCAGTTAAATCAATAATAAGATGATTTTGCAAAAAGGACCATATTTGGTAATTCTTTAGGAACTTTAAGTCTGATTGACTCTGACATTATTATTTTACTTTCTCCACTCCAAGCAACTCACTACTGTGAAAACAGTTTGTCATTGAGGAAAATATTGTAATATCAAACACAAGATGGCTTGCCCAGTTTGCGTACAAGAAACTAAAAATAACAAGAACTATTGAAAATGTATTGTGAGTACAAAGTGCTGTTATCACCTTTCTGGATGAAGAGATCTTTCACAATTCTAGTAACTCCATTAGCTTGGATTATACCTGTCCCATCATCAAGAAACAGATCATTTCCATCTGCAGACACTAGCACTACAATACCCTGTAGCCAGACTTGATTGCTGGAATCTGCATGGATGCTGTCATTGTGCAATTGACTGGCAAAGACCTTCCTGGCAGGAGTGTTTAGAATTACTTGCTGTTTCTGAGACATGGGTACTGCCGCAAGATCAAGAATAATTCCTCATTAGAAATTTCTGGTCAAAGTGCAAAACTTTTACATTGAGATCTAGGTCACTGATACATAATAACAATAATAATAATAATAATCACAACTATAACAAAATTGTCAAATCTGATTGGCTCTCAACTGCCCTGATTTCAGCCTTAATTGGACAGTTTAATAGGACAGTACGCGTCATGCCTAAGTAATTGGACAGTACGCGCCATCACGCGCGGGCTTAAATGGCTTTTTTCTTCACTGCTAGCAAAACAAAAATTTCGAATTTCTTGTGTTTTGGTTTAAAAAATAGCCTATTGTATCACAAATTTTGTTAAAGTTATGATTAATTGGTAACAGAACTTCGTGTTGTCCAATTCAGCCTGTAATCATACTCATGATTAAACAAATCGGACTCCCGCTATGCGGTCGTCCGATTTTGTTAATTGCTCGTACGATTACAGACCGAATTGGACTCCACTCAGTCCTGTTACCATTTCTAATAATAATAATAATAACATTCCTAATAATGTAATAATAAGTAATGGTCGCAGGACTGAGTGGAGTCCAATTCGGTTGGTAATGATACGAGTGATTAACAAAATTGGATGACCGCGTAGCGGGAGTCCGATTTGTTTAATCACGAGTATGATTAGTAATGGTAACAGGACTGAGTGGAGTCCAATTCGGTCTGTAATCATACGAGTGATTAACAAAATTGGACGACTGCATAGCGGGAGTCCGACTTGTTTAATCACGAGTATGATTACAAACCGAATTGGACGACACAAGGTTCTGTTACCAATCAATCATAACTTTAACAAAATTTGCAATATATAAAGCTCTTTTTAAAATCAAAACACAAGAAATTCCAAGATTTTTCTAGCAGTGAAAAAAAAAAGCCATTTAAGCGCATGCGTGATGGCGCGTACTATCCAGGCATGATGCGTACTGTCCAGTTAAACTGTCCTATTAAGGCTGAAATCAGGGCAGTTGATAGCCAATCAGATTTGCAAATTTTGTATAGTTATGATTATAATAATAATAACACTATTACTATTATTATTATTACTATTACCATGGCATAACTGACAGAGGCCCAATGAACATTGCAACTTAATCATCCAGATGATCATGCTCCATTCACAGTTGGTTTATTTTACTATTATCAACTCAATTACGCAGGTATTCAATTCATCGTCCTAGAAACAAAAAGTGTTATTTTTTGATACTGAGACCTTAGACTTAAAGGAATTTTTTCAAAATGGTCGCCATTCCAAGAATTCCAGACTGTGGGTAAGCACTCCTCAGATTTTGCTTGCCCAGGGCCACTTCCTGCTTGTGTTAGTTTATGTTTTTTTAGAGGATGACTTGCATGGACCCTTGTACTTGGCCAGCAAGAAAATCTACTGTCATGAACTACTGAATGGAACTGTTTTTGAACTATGTAAAAAGGTACTTTTGTATAAAAAAAGTGGTGCGTATCAAAAAGGGCAAGGGTTAGATAAGGCCTTTGCACAGAGTATCCCTATACACAACTTGGTGGAGTGGTCCTGGGCTGACTTAAACTGTGGTATTACAGGTATGTGTTGCTTGCACAGTGCAACCGTACAGTGTCAAGTTACTGGTACAGGTAACTGGGGCTTAAGAGCGGCCGTCCGTAAATATCGCCTGGGGTGTGCAAAATGAAAAAATCGAAAATCGCCAAACCTTGTCAGAATATAGGTATAGGTAAACTATTTCTAGAAATATAATTTTTAGTGCGATTGGATTTTTATTTCACGTGTACAGCGACCGAGTCGGTTCGGAGGCTCTCAGATCAGTTTTGACAGGCTCAAGACCATATATTACTTAAAAATCGTTTAAGTAATGGTCCGTGTAAGAGGTAGGCAGGCGAACGGCAAAAGTGATTAAAAGGTGCTAACTTTTAATCATTAATTTCAATTAAATCAAGCGTTCTGATTGGCTGAAATCCAAAAATCGCCAAAAAAACAGTCAGAAACGTGACAAAAACACCTTTTTTTAGCTTTATTTTCCCCATTCCACTGTCTTATACCTCACGGCCAAGTTTCAGCATTGTTCTATGCGCCAATCAAAAGTTAGAGCGGAAAACGTGCAACACACGCGCGACCTTGTTGTGACCCCATCTTAGTGTGACACTTGAGATGTTAGGAAATTTGTCTTTTACCCGAAGAAATCTCGTCAATTTCTTCGTGAAAAATCTGCATTTTTTCTTTATTGAATATTTATCTCAAATTTACTGTATTTTATCATCGGAGTGATCGTCAAAATGCTCTTAAACATGGTTTGCTGCCGTCCTCGACATGCCGAGTCGCCATGTGGAAATTTGGGCCCGGCGTAGTTGTTTTCGTTGTCAGGCCGGATCAGGAGGAGATCGGAATAATTGTAGCACTAGAAATTGGAGTACAGCTGGGGCATAAAAGGAGAAAGCGAAAGATTTGTTGTTTTTACAAGGAGGAAGTTAATTCTCGAAGAGATGTAGAACACTTGAGCTTGAGGTAAGCTGAAGATAGATTTTCGCACCTTGCGCATTATGTGTTATTTATGTTTGCCCTTTTCGAAACTTCCATATTCCGTGTATCTTTACCCATCTCTCATTCGATTTTTTTTTCTCTCTAGACTGCTTCATCAAGCGAAATGGAAGTTCGCCGTGGACCTTAAGTTAAAATGAGCGAATTGAAATTTGTGACACCTTTTTATTTTGTACCTTTGAGTTCTGAGACGGAGAATATCGAGACGGAAGCCGCTTAGGTATCATAAATAGCTGTCACTGGTGTTTGAGTTTCTCTTGGTACGGAAGATTTAGCGAGCATGACTGTAGCTTGCCTTTATTTTTTCCAAGGACGAGAGAGATTGTAAGAAGGATTTTTACAGAGTAATATCAAAACCTTGAAAACAGATAAACTGTAGGAGAGCTTTTTCTGAAACCCGATGATCCGAACATGCAGGAATCTTTTCTATCTGGGCAACATCATCTTTTCTTCCAAAAGCAGAACATTTAGATAACATTTAGATTTGATTTTGTGTACTTGTTGTTCTTCTGTATGGTGGCCGAATATGAACGCGCAACATTGGCGCGTTTGCCAGATTTGCCACGTGAGAGTGAATTGCTGATGTTTACGATCATGGTTTTGACATTTCTTTTGTGAGAGCCGACGTAATTGTTGTTCCCAACGTCGCTGATTGATGTAACACTGTGCTCATCTTCGTATAATTTCATATCAGTTTAACTTCCTCGCGTTTGGCACATAGAAATCTTTTAAATTTTAGATATGTTATATTTTTCAACATAACAAAGCAATAGATGAAATAAAAAGTTGTTCGAATGAGTCTTAAGCTATCTTAATTCAACTTTAAAATTCAAATTTCGCGCTTTTCGCTGTATTGACCAATCAAAGCATTCAGATTTAATTTGATTAGAGAAATTAGCGCCTGAAAAATAACTGACGCTATTGCCGCGGGCTATTGCTTTTCTGCCTGCTTCTTAGCTGGACCATTACTTAATATATAGATTTAGCCAGGGCTAAAAGCAAAGCTCTCGATAATATTTATAGTTTGTTCAAACAAAATACAAAATCATGTAATACTAAGTGGCGAAGGCAACGCCGGAGAACGGTAAACAGCAACAATAGGTCTAATTAGCAAAAAAGCAACTTTGCACGTGCAGCACACTTTTTTTGTACATTTCTTTGCCGTTGTTTTGCACGACTACAACGTGAAACTTCCAGAAACTTCTTAGTTACACGTTTTTTTTCGTTCACTTTTTTTCACTGCCGCTCATTTTCACCTTGCATTGGTGGCCGCTAGCATTTCTCATTTTGTGAAAGGTTTGAACCCAGGAGTCATTTCAAAAGGTTGAGTTTGATCGTCTGGGTGAACGTAGTCCTGAATAGGACTGTTGTTGTTCACAGTGACTGACGTTTCGACAACCTGTGCGGTAGTCATCTTCAGAGTCAAAGTGCGTTGTATCACGTCAGTTGATGGTATTATACTCTGGTTATTGATCGGATTGGTCAATTGTGTCGCGATGTTATTGGTCGTCTGTCAGTTAAGCCGTGATGTTATTGGCTATGAAGACCCGTAATCAGTGATTGGTGCATTTCGATACGTCTATTGTCACAGTTAAACAGTCGTCTGTTGTTAGTCAAATTGTCAGTTCTGCAGTTGTTCTCTCGTAGTTAGTTTTGTTTGATCTCGTCAATAAGTTGCTTGTACGGCACTGGTAACTGTTGGCTAAGATTCAGTGGCGTTTGTTCTAAGTTAGTAAACCAGCTTTCTAAAGTAAGACGTTGATAGTAGTCGGTAGAATATGTTATACATGTCGCAGAGTCCCAGTCAATTTGATGTTTCGTCTTTAAATGGTGCTCAGCAATGTGATTGTTGACGTCGCCATTCCTCGTTGCGCGTTTGTGTTCGGTCAGTCGCGTGCTTAGGTTTCTGCTGGTTTCACCAATGAAAGAAGCCTGGCAGTCGCAGCATTTTGTCATTTTGTCACTGCCGTTACAAAATTTTCATGTTGTTCTTCCAACAAAAAAATGTCTCCTTTGCTTTTTGTCTCTCACTCTAAATCTCTGTCGCCTTTTTTCTCGTTGAGCTTCGCTACGCCTACTTTCTCTTGTTCTCTGTGTTTTTCTTGCTCTATATTCCAAACTTGTAGACGTGACAATTAATCTAAGCGCAATACTTTAGAAAACACGGATACAGAGACAATTTCCATTTCCTCTTCATTGACTCTTTAGTTGTTTCTGCTCTACAAGACGCGGGTGGCTATGCGATTTCCCGTCAAAATAACCTCGAGTTGCATTTGGGTTGCCATACCTGTTGATTGAGTTATTTTACATTGCTATGCCTGTGGTGCGGACGGACGGCCGTCGGTGTACGGTCACGTGATTACCAAATTTTCTCGGATGGGTAGTTTACCACATTTTCTTACCCATGGTGCTCCGCTGCGCGCTTCGCGCGCGAGAGCTCCGCTAAAAATAATATAAGTAACAAACTCTGCCTCTGAAAATCATAATAGAAAGAGCACAACTTAACCAATAGTTTCGATGTGAAATTTTCCAATTCCAAAGCAAATCTAATATTTTAAAGAATTTTAATTATTTTTACTTGTTTTACCGATTTTTGACAGACAAAAAATTGGTAAATTTCAGACACAAAAATCATTACTTGGTATACGGCTTTGAGCGATAACTTTCCTACCAGCAAAAAGAACAAGATGTCTTCCTCAAATAACTGCAATAAAATTTTTGGGCAATCGTCTCAGGTGCTTACACGTTGCGAAGAAAACCTGAGCCGTGTATGTACCGTCACGTCGAGTCACGGATGTCAGACAAACGGAAAAAAATTGTGTTCCCCCTCAACATTTTCTTGTAATTCTCTATAAACTTTTGTTCATTTTTTCGCCTTTTAACCAAATTGAACTCATTATCTACAGAAGGCAGCTACAAAAAGATCTGAAAAGATCCAAAACAATAACGTAACGTCCCTTACCTGCTTAGCAAAACACTTTCCTAACTTCCCGCCATTTTGAAAAATTGTTTGCATATTTAAGGCAAGCCGAAAGCCTGGGTTTGAATTACCGGCTGACGTCATACAACATGGTGGACCCGTAGATCGTGTACAATGGGGAGGACATGGAGGGACGTTCTCGGTGTTCAGGCTTTATTTAGTTTTATTCCAAAATTATGATCAGTAAAAGTACAAGGGTAAAGGCAAATCTACGATGTATAGGAAGAGAGTGGCATATTTTTACGACGAGGACGTTGGAAACTTCCATTATGGTGAGTTTATCCTTGGAAGTTAGTAGCTAACGTTTTAATATACCGGTAATAAGAAACTGGAAATTACGGGCTTTGACACATGAGTTATTTAATACTAACACAGCTTTTGATAAATCATAAGCTTGCTGTGTTCTATCAAAAGTCTGGTGTGATTTAAAATCTGTGTTGCTTACCGTGAAATTTAAGCCGAGATAATTGACCTCTCGGCTCTGTTTATGAAAAGAAGCTCTATAATATTAACCTGACTTCGGTGTAAATGGTACTTTGAATGTTCATTTGGAACAAGTTTATGCGTTTACCACATATGACCAAGGGAAGTAAGATTTCCATATAACCCCATACATTTATTATGCATGCAGCAATTTTATACCAGCCAACTCTCACGCTTGCGGACTAAAGACATTGATCTCATGCATCAAGGACAATTTCTTATGCCTGACTCACAAATCCGGAAGAATTGTTCTTTCAATCATAATTAATAACGAAAATTCAACTCAATTTCCTCGAAAATATTCCAAACAGGTGCTGAAAGATGACTTTGTGTCAATGAAGCTTGATGTAGATGTCCTTGAAGAAGCATTCGCTTTATAACTTTAATTGGTCTTGTTTCGAGCATACAGTCGCTTGCGCGGACAAACCATGCCGTGTTGTGTTGTATTGGGTGAATCTTTTGTTTCCTGTCTCGCGAAACTTGATCCTCAACTCGATTCTCGATAGGCTAAGCTTGTTCTCGATTTTATATCTGTTACACATGTAGTTACCTGGGGCAGGGAAAACAAAGCAAAAACAATGAAGCATTAAACAGTGCATAACAAAAGCGTAAGCTAGTTTTAAAAATGCACTTTCAAACTAGTTAATGATTTTGCGTTAACACAGAAAACGTGCGTGTGTTTTGTGCGTCCGTTGGTTGCTTATCTCTGAGCTGTTCTGTATTAAATGACCAGGGGCTGAAACTAGCCATATAATTGGCCTCTTATAAATATCTACTTCCTGTGTGCCTAATTTGGTGGTGGTCTAAAGTAAGGCAAATTTCTTATAATTTTAAAAAGATTCAGTGATCACACCTCTGTATTATTCTTAAGTCAAAAATATAACTTTAAAAATTGATGGTACAGTCTCAGTTGAAATTGTTGGGACACTTTGCTGTCTTCTTGCCCTCCCAATGTTGGTGTGCAAGATTTGGATTTAACTGTGATAAACAACATTGGGAGGACGAGGAGATGGGCCAGAAGTAAAAAAAAAACAGGGTTGGGTGGAAGAGTCCCAGCTATTTTTGTCTGAGACTGTAGCTAACTGTACATGTGGTAGATTCCAAAAGTAATCACTTCCAAACGCAATCTTCTGTAGCAACTCTGGGATGTCATTTGTCATCTGTTAGTTAAAAATAATATCACAATATGTATTGTTGGATTTGAAGACTAAACATGTTTTGTTTTATCCTTTGTCTTGTAGTTGTAATGTTTGTTAAATTTGTTGGTTTTTGTAGTTTAAAAATGTTGCTTGTTTTTTTTTAACCTTCAGGCCCTCATCACCCAATGAAACCTCACAGACTCACCTTAACACATAACCTAGTTTTTAACTATGATCTTCACAAGAAAATGGAGGTAATTTTTATATCATACATATAGCTCTTTATTTTCCAGGCATTAGGATCAAAGATAAGAAATGACAGTGTTTAAGTACACTGTAAGTCATCAATTTCAGTGTCAACAGGAGAGAGAAAGGGTATTGCATATCTTGTGGGGTTCCTGGCCAATACATTAGTCGATGTCTCAAACAATAGTCTATTTCTTGACCGATCCTCAATAATAACTAGTACATGTACTTTATGTCTCAACTGAATACTGTAACACATTGCAGATTCTCAGTCATTGTCCTGCTAATTTCATAAGCAACTGTCAAAATGAATGATAATTGCGATCTCTTCTTGCCCAAGGAATGTGACCCTCCTTTTTTGTTGGTGTTTTTTGCTCATTATGGTTACATTGTATGTTACAGGTCAAATTTGATCTCAGGTTAATTTTGATTTTGATTCTCAATTTCCTCAATTTCCTTTGTCCGAAAGCCCGGGGCTAGTGGATTTTGCTATCGGGCTAGTGAAATCTGTTTTTAACTTGCCCGACGGGCAAGTGATGTTCTTTGAGGAATTTGAATAACAGAAGAAGTGTGAAATCAATTCTGCTCGACGAAAAGCTTTTGGGGCTAGTTGAAATGACATCTGGGCTAGTAAATGCTAGCTTCAGCTTGCCCGAATGGCAAGCTGTAAAAATGATTTTCTTTGCTCCCTGCAACCTGACAACAAATTAATTTGACCCGTGTGTTCCTGATGGTTAATACTATAAACATGTTGGTTGTTATAATAATATTGGTCTGGTCCACATTAATGAACTGAGTATCATGATCAGTCCATAACAACATTAACATTTTTACTCATTGACACAGGTGTACAAGCCCTACAGGGCTACATACCATGACATGTGCAGGTTTCATTCTAGTGATTATATACAGTTCCTTAGGAGGTAACTATTGTTCATCTTGTCTTTTTAAGCAAAAATAATGTGGAATAAAATAAAAATAATTTTGAATCATGACTGATAGTGGAGGCGGCATTGGCTGTCAGAGTGGTCAGACCCACTATCGATCTGTCAGCATTTCAAGTCCTGGTCCAACCACTAGCTGGATTTGTTTCTTGGTTATCTGAGTTCAAATCCTTGGTTACACTTATACGTCGTAAATTAACCAACTGATTGCTTTCTGTCAATCTGGGTTTTTAATCCCGTTATAATTTGTGCTATATGTATTTGATTCTTTTGTAATAATTTATTTGAGTAGAGTGCAACTAAACTAGCTGGAAATCCGTGGACACTTCCACTATTAACAAACCTTTACCTTAACCTTACATGTACAATCATTTTTTGTACAGTTGAGTGTACATTTTTGTGTATTCTTTGATGGGGCAACTATAATTAAATATAAATTAATTTTTCATCTACGTGTGTCATGCCAATAAAGTTAATGTTGCTAAGGAAATGAAAAAAGAATGATAGGTGGCCATCAACATGTACTGTTAGGGACCTTACGATCCAACAATTGGCGACATCCATGAAAACGTCACTGAAAAGTAGACTCTGCATCCTTTCAAACCATTTCGCGATTTTCCCAAGTTACCCTGTTACTTAAAAGAAGGGATTTTAGATTAGAACTGAAGAGAGGGGGCCGCTCGTGAGTTCAAACAAGAGATAGTAGAATTTATCGTCTTGCTGTTCCCATCCTCAAAAAAATATAAAATTTGGTCATTTCGTGTCGGAGTTGTGCAGGGACGGCAAAGAAATGTACAAAACAGCGTGATGCGCGTGCAGAGTTGTTGTTTTGCTAACTAAACCTATTGCTTTTTTACTTTGCCGCTGACGTTCCTTAAGTCCCTACACGTATTATCCATTCCTTTGTACATTTAAATATTTTCTTCTCACCTTATTTGTTTTATTTTTAGTAGAATATTTATTTTATACCTGATATCTTATGGTAAGAGTGGAGATTTCCCTTAAGAATAAGCCTTGGTTTTCTTCATGTTCTGCATAAACCTATTTTGCTACAATGTAATTGTTCTATAGGGTAACACCACAAAATACAGGAGGACAGAGCAAACTGGCAAACAATTTTAATGTTGGAGAAGACTGGTGGGTACATTCATGACAGATGCATGTATAAACTGTAACATACTGGTACATGTACCTGTCACTGTATAATGGTACATTAGAGCTCTTTTGACTCCTAAATGAGGCTGCACATCAGTGCATAAGACTTTGATTGAACAAGGATCCTAAATGTTGTCCACACATTGAAAGCAGAGATATTAAATTTTATAAACTTTCACACTACTGTTGGTGGTAAAGTAGTCCAAAGAAAAGAATCTTCCTAAATTGATTTCCCAAACCAGATTTAATGAAAATATTATATTGGTCAGGACAAAATAATCTAGCCCCTTGTTTTTCAGAAGCTTTATGGTGTTAAAAAATCTGGTAGTTAAAAATAATTCGATATACCTGTCAACCTGAATCTCTCCAGATGCTTATTTTTGTTCTACAGTCATGTACAACAATCCCATGTTAACATTGACAAGTACTGTGATATGTACTGTAGATATGATCTACAGTGTATAAAAGGCCAGACATAAAATTTTATGGGATAAAAAAATGATTGGTTTTAAATTATTTTACAACACAGTACACAAAAGAATAAAGGAGTGGTCCTTGTCATGAGCATGGAATAAAGAAAAAATCTGAGTTAGTAAAAGGAAACACGCCCCTGACTTGTAAGGGCAGAATGGTGTTGCTGCATTCTATCTATGTACATTGTAGCCAGCACATGATGGAGAGACATTCACCATTTATTTAGTAATTTATACATGTACACATTGTATCATCCAAACTGCTTATGCAAGGTCAATATAAAATTACCTGTTGTTTTCATAGCAGAATGTGTAAAAAATAATAATGAAGTATTGGTATTTTGTCATGACATTACATTGTATTTAACTTGCTGGGTCTGGGGTAATGGGGAGTTGGAAGATTTAATAACAGAGAACTTGCTGACTTTGATTATTTACTTGTTTCTAGCCCTGTGTTCTCTGGTTTGTTTGATTTCTGTTCTATTTACACGGGAGCATCCTTGGAAGGTGCCGTGAGGCTTAATCAAGGGGTATGTCGTTAGTTAACTGTCTCTTAAAAGACAGCGCACTTTGAACAAAAAGACAGCTTGAGTTGGTCCTAATGCTTTTCTTTACTCCTTTTAGTTGACTCACTGCAAGTATAAAACAGACACCTACTGGAACTAAAATACATGTCTAGTGTTGGTTCCTGTCTTTCCTAGAGTTTTCCCTGCCATATTGTTCGTACCCTCCACCCTCTTTGTCTGCTTTAATCTTTATATCAATATTAATTATACCTGTATGTGTTGTTGATGTTTTTTTGCGAGAGTCTTCTTTATTACAGTCATGTAATAATTATGGACACCATGGCATGTATCTTTGGTGTCTGTATTATCACTAACTTTATGTTAAATGTATGATGAAGGTTCTTGACAGTGAATCTTCAGTATACATGTTACTTTTTGGATTTATTTCAGACATGAACTATTTCATCTCAGATCTGACTCATTGTATTTCATTCAGTTGCTATTAATAACAATAATTTACATAAAAATGTACAGTGTAACTCTAACCAGAGTAATGAGAATCTTCCCCTTACATGTAAGACTAGTGAAAACAATGAGTGGTTTTTATGTTTGTGTTTTGCATTGAAATTTGATTGTCAAAGTTTTTTACCCAATAGGTTTGTGATATTGCTATCAACTGGGCAGGAGGGCTGCATCATGCAAAGAAATGTGAGGTATGTGGGTGAATTACATTGTGTTCTTAGTTCTTGTAAATTATGCTCTTTAAATGTCTTTGGAAATCTCTCAGAAAACACATGAAAACTGCTTAATATGTACACTGTATGCTGTTCAAAATACTGATAACCTGGCAGAATCTTAACATCTGGAAACAAAAGCGTTTGTTTGTTCTTAGGTGATTCTGCACCTGTACTCTGAGACCCTATCTGTCCATTATTTAATTTATAGTGTTTTTTTTTTAAATCATTTAGACTGTAAACACACATGTTATACACTGTAAATGGTGACCACAAAACTTGTCAAACCAGTTTAGCTCCTTGTTATTAGTATAATATCATATTAAAGAAGAAGGAGAATTCAAACACCAGAAAGCTCAGAAAGATTTTCCGAGCTCCAGGTGAGAATCAAACTCGTGACCCTCTGTGGAGTTCTAGTTTGGACGCTCTAACCACTGAGTTACTGGAACTCTAATGGCGAGCAGGGTTGGAATTTAAAGACAAGTACACCAGACTTTTAGGATTGCATTGGGGACTTGCTCGAAATTCGGCCGTCGACCAGTGTACAAACACAAGACTGTATATTTATATTAAAGAAGAACCTGGAGAATTCAAACACCAGAAATTATTGTTGCCTTACAGGCATCAGGCTTCTGTTACGTGAATGACATTGTGGTTGCAATCCTGGAACTTCTGAAGTGAGTAAGATATTTTTTTCAAACATTGTAGCACATTTAAAAGTGGCCAAACTCTCTTTCTTTTAAAACATCTCCCACTGTAATATACACGTACAGAACAAAATAGTTTATTACATACCATACAAAGTATTGCTATTTTGAAGACAGCACCAAAGGTACCACTGAAAGAAAATCTTGAAAATCTTGAAAAATATTTATCTTTTAAATAATTAGCAGCACTTACATGTAATCTTGTTTTTCATGT
This sequence comes from Porites cylindrica, assembly GCA_964035525.1. Taxonomy (NCBI): domain Eukaryota; kingdom Metazoa; phylum Cnidaria; class Anthozoa; order Scleractinia; family Poritidae; genus Porites; species Porites cylindrica. The sequence continues at coordinate 18,346,764 of OZ037788.1, forward strand.
TACTGCATTTTCCCACCAAATTTCTGTGCATGGAAATCTGACTTGGAGCCAAAAATCCATTACCTCACTGTGACTAACGTGAAGCAAGCACCTGAAATGTTATGTTTGATTTTCAAAAGGAAAAGGGACTTGGAAAAAAAACAATAATTGTTGATACATGTATTCATTAAGTGCAACTGAAGACCAAATAAGTTTCAAACGACAAAAATTAAACTTAATATGCATGTTGCTTATGTTTATGAATCGTGTTTTTTACATTAATAATATTGGTTTTTCATTTTGAACAGGTATCATTCACGTGTTTTGTATGTTGATATTGATATTCACCATGGTGATGGAGTTCAGGTAAGTGCAGCATGCCATAAACTTTAGGTATAGCAGTAGTAGGCCCACGTCGGTCAGGGTCAACCATGGGTAGATCTGTCCAGGCTGCCAGCTTGAGCAGTATTGTCTGTGATTAAACAGGCCAATCTGAGGGAAAGTCTCTGTAGCAGGGTTGCATCTGTGTGTGGTTTCAGGTCTGATGGTGGGATCCTTTCTGCGAGCTCGCTGCTCGTCTTCCACCACTATCAGCTTTTCTTTGCCCAGCATTAGTTGTTTGTGGAAAGTGTTTTTCCAACTGCCACTGTCAGCTGCTAGGTCATCCCAGGACTCAGTGTTGATGTCGAGGGTCCTCATGTCTCTCTTACAGACATCCTTGAATCTCAGTTGCAGGCAGCCAATGCTTCTTTGTCCCGTTGCAAGTTCTCCTTAGAGGATGTCTTTGGGATGTGGCCATCTTCCATGTGACGAACGTGGCTTAACCAGTGCACATGGCATTGTCTCAGTAGGGTGTGCATGGTGGGAAGGCCAGCACAAGACAAGACTTCAACGTTGGTCACTTTGTCTTGCAGGATATGCCCAATATGCAGCAAATGCTTCTTAGGTGGAAGGAGCTGAGCCCCTTTTGCTGTCTGGCATACATGTATGTGGTCCATGTCTTGCTGCCATGTAATACATGTAAGGTGCTAGGAACGCAGGCATTGTACACACCCATCTTTGTCTTCACTGTCAACTTGAGGTTTGACCACACATGAGATGTGGGGTGAGTGAGTGTTGTAGCTGCCTTTCTGACCCTCTTATTGATCTCAGTGTCCAGGGAGAGGTTATTGGTGATTGTTGATCCAAGGTACACGAACTGGTGATTGGAATCAAGCTTGTAGTCATTGATGGTGATGGCTGGTGCGGTGATTGCATATCTTGTCCCATTACATTATTTTGTCTTCTGCAGGCTGATAGTCTGCTCAAAGTCCTTGAGAGAAGAGTTTCATCAGTGACTGCAATTCTTTCTGGGTGTGAGTTGCAATTACTGCGTCGTCAGCAAACAGCTGATCTCTGATGAGGCAGGAGGGCCACGAGTCGTTGTCTGCACCCACTCTGGCATTGAAGTCACCCAGGAGAACAAGTTGTTCTGAGCTTGGGATGGTCAAGATTGTTGATGCAAGATTCTTGTAGAATGCATCTTTTGTGTCAGTGAGAGCCAACAATGTTTGGGCGTACTCACTGTCCAGACAGAGTGGGCCTTAGGTGGTGTTCAGGCATAGAGTCAGGAGTCATTCAGAACCACCGGCACTGCTCCCCAGTTTCACCATGTTCAGCAAGCTATTCCTTGCTGCACCTAAAGTCCTTCTCCTTCAGTGTCCCTGTGCCTGCCAATCATGTTTCTTGCAGGATGATGGTGATATTAGCATTCAGTCTCTTGAGCTCATTGTTCATGACAGCCCTTTTCCTGGTGTCATTGATGTCCTGAAGATCTTCAGAGAGGCCCAACGTCAAGGTCCGGATGTTCCAACACCCCAGTTCAAGAGCTGGTCTCTTTTGTAGAATTCTTTTGTTGTTGTCTGGTGTGATAGTTTACAATCTACAGTTTGGATGTCTCCTAGTCTCCTTGCACCTAATGAAGAAAGCAGATTGTGGTGGGAGAACCCTTTCTTTTTGTGGAGTTATAAGCCTTGGATATAAGTCGCTGAGATTTATAATGTATCCCTCCTAAAACCCTTTATGAAGGTGTATAAGTCCAGGGTTAATAAGCAGCAGTTTATTGTAAATGTAACACCTGTACATGGAATAATACACTATACACTAGTATTTGTACATTGGAGATTAGTATTTCACTTGTACCTTTTAGCTTAACTTTCTAAACAGAAGATTCAATGAAGGCCAGCCAGCTGACCAATTTGATTGAAAAAATTAATATTCAAAAATGAGAATAAGAACTAAAAATCACTGCAAACTTGGTTGGCATGAAGTTTTTGAGAAGTGATAGTCATGTTAAATTTCAGTGGCTCAAGACTTTCTTTCATTCACAAAGGATTAAAACAATTTTTAGCTTTTGATCTGCAGAACACAACTAAAAAATAATGTGTATTGTGGTAATAACAAACCTTATACGCATAGTAATAATTATGGGTTTATAATATAACTATGTTTTTATAACTCTCATCATTTTATTAAGTTCTTCTGGCCATCTCTTTGCTGTAGACTTGTTGAGTTCCCCTTATTTATACCTTGCAAGTCCATTGTCTTATTTGTACTGTATACTTTAACTTTTACATTATTTTTACAGTGATCGATAAAAACAAAACAAAAAGTATTTTCTTTTGATGCGTATACATGTATCTTCTTTGTACAGGAAGCGTTTTATCTGACCGATCGTGTCATGACACTCTCATTTCACAAATATGGCAACCACTTCTTCCCAGGAACTGGTAAGTGCATAATTTATACTGTTGTATACATCACATTAATGGGCTGCAACACCTACATGCAGCACAGAACAGTAAATAATAATTACCTTGAGTAAGTGACAAGTGACTGGTTACCTTAATGACATGAATCTTTAAGTGCATGGTGTCTTGTTACACCAACCCCGTGTTTGTGAAATCCATCAGTGTTTCATAAATTATTTTCTTGTATGGTTACTGGCCAATAAAAAATAGAGATTACACACATTAGACTGCCATCTTTGCTGGTTCTGCAGAGTTGTGATGGGCTAATGGTTTATGTGCCACACTTAACATTTTGATCGTTTATACTCATCTTGAAAAGGACCTTTATCTCTCAACCCATGTCACTCTGTCATTAACTGTCATCATTTTGATTTATCAAGCTCTTTTCCTTGCAGGTGACATGTTTGAATTAGGAGTTGAAAATGGAAGGTACTATTCACTCAATGTACCCTTGAGAGATGGGATAGATGATCAAGGTTGGTCCTTTGTTGGCACTGCAGACTGGATATTTTACATACACCTGTCACTTTTAAACTTTTTTTTTTCACAAACTTAAGTTTGTGAAAAAAACTGAACTTACTAATTAAAAGTGAGCAGTAACAAAGCAAACATCTTGAAAAGAGAACGAGATCCTTGGAAAGTGAATGACTTATTGCTACTTATTATAGTTGATGTACATGTACTGTATGGAGTGAACTGCATTGCTCATACATGTAGGCGGTTTTAGGGTTCAATTCTTACAAGCAACATGACCTTGAAACAGCGACATAAGGATATTATGAAAATCATCATAATATTATTATGCGAACTGCGGGGTGAAGAATTATCTGAAAGAAGATCATTGCAGTTATAGATGCAACTTTTGCCATTGTGAAAAGAAAGCCTGAAAAAACTTCAGGCTTGTACAGTATTCCAACCCTTGACCTCTGCGATACTCATGCAGCCCTCTACCATTTGAGCTAACAAGCTAACTGGGAGCAGGTCGTTGAATTGGTTCATTATAGACTCCGTGAAAGGATGATCATGGAGTTATGAATATATGAAAATCATATATGAGAACTGCTGGGTGAAGAATCATTTTTATTTTTATTTTTATTATTTTGCTACACAGAACAAATTACAACTGGAATAGAAAAGATAATAAATAGTTAATTAATATTAAATTTAAAATGAGCATACAACTTGGAAGGAATGACTGTGGCGGGGAAATCTCCGAGAAGCAGAGCTTATGAGGAATAGAGATTTCCCCCACGGGAAATTTAAATACTAGGCGACATTTAAAAATTAAGAAAAAAAGACGTGTATTTTAAGTATATTAGTGTGCTTAGAGAAAAATATAGATATAAGGTGTTACGGTGTTTATTAGGTTGTATCTTGTCTGACCCTTAAAAATGGTTTGATCACACGCTTGAATATATTAAAAGTCGGGGCGTTTTTGATGTTGCTCGGTAATGAATTCCATATTCTAGGACCTTGAAACAGGATAAAAAATTTTTGATATTTGTTCTACAGCTATGAGGTCGGTAAAAGTCAGAGTAGCTTGTTGAATATTGATGAATCTGATTTCCAGTCTGAAAGATTTGATTAAAAGCAATAGGTAAAGCATCATTATGATATAGGTACATGAAAGAACTTACTTGGAGCGAGTAGTTACTAAAAACATCAAGAATTTTCAAATTTGCAAAAAGAGTTTTACTAGAAGCCTTGTAGTCAGCCTTAGAGATCGCCCGGACTGCTCTTTTCTGTAGAAAACATTAAACATTAAATAAATAATCATTACATGATTATTACATAAAGTTGGTTTGAAACTGCATCAGCAATGAGGAAAATCACAAATACAATAGTAAAATACCGACAGTGACATGGCCTTCTCTTCAATACGCGAAATGACTGCTTTTGAAATTCAGATTAGGGACATAAATTCTCCCCCTAAGACATTGTAGGTCCTCAGAGAAAGGTTTTACAGTCATTTTTTTGGAATGGTGTTTGGCCTACAGTTATTTAGCATTATTGTGATGATATTGCATGTTTTGAAACCAATGATAAGCTGTAAGACAGAACTGTACATTGTAAAGGTGATGTGTAGTATTTTGTGCAGAGCACAACAAAACTTGTTAAGGTCATTTACAGGTTAGTTTAATCTACAAAATACAAAACTGTTAATATAATATTTCTTGGTTGTTAGGTTATGCTAACCTTTTCAAGCCCATAATGCAGGCTGTTGTCAATCATTATCAACCCAGTTGCATTGTCTTACAGGTACGATATGAGCTGACCCACAAAACTAACAATGTTTAATGTTCTTAGAACTCCCTGACTTTAAGGTTTGACTGCATTAATACACTGCATTGCAACAGACCATGTGCAACCATAATATTAATTTTATCATCTGAGGTGTTAGTAGGCAGACTTGAGTGCAATTTCCTCATATCACAAAGTTGATTCTTAAGCATAGCTGTTAATAAGGGGTGGGAGCCAGGGCTTTTCCTTGGCTACTTTGAGCTGACCACCAGCTACTTTCATAGGATGCAAATAGAATCAAATGATCTTCCTTGTTCAATTCCCAGCTGACTTGTTGCATATATCTAGCAGCTTGAAATTTTACTGGCAGCCCTTCTTAAGAAATCCTGGCCCATGTATACAATAGACAAGTACTTGTACATGTACATACTGTATTTAGTCACAGCAGAAGGTACAATAAGCAGAAGCTTTTAATTGAGCTGAAATCTGTTCGTATGTGAAGAAAAATTCCTCAATTTACCACTTTGAGTTTTTTATGTCTTGTTGCAGTGTGGAGCTGATTCACTGGGATGTGACAGACTGGGTTGTTTTAACCTCAGTATCAAGGGACATGGGTATAAAGACATCACTGGGTTTAATAATCCACTCAGAATATTTACATGTAAATTAATCATAACACATGTGTTCTCGCTGAAAACAGTATGTTTACTCAAAATAATGGGGAAAAGAAGCATTCCTGTGAATTTTGAAGCAAAATCTCAATACTGTACATGTACAGTATAGTTAAGAAACAATTATGGGATTAGGCTGAGTATGATCTGAAGAGTTATGGAGATCGAGGAGGGTGTTAAGCACCCTTGGAGATCTGCATAACTCTTCCGTTTAAAAAACTGAATCCAATACCTAATTTAAAAATAAACTAAAACATGCATAACAATCTTCATTGGCCTGTTTCTTGGCTAGTTCAGGATATGAAAGGATTTTTTTGTGTAGCAGATATCATCCGTAGGTAGTATGGCCATTTCTTCTATGTGAAATGTGTGAAATGTTCTGCCATTCTGTCTTCTTTGCATGGCTTCGTCTTCTCAGTTGCTGTCCTTTTTTTCTGGCAACCACGATTACAGTTGAACCTCCATTAAGTTGCCGCCCTTGCCAGGGTAGAAGCAAGTGGCTGCTTAATGGAGCTTGGCTGCTCACAGGATTGTCATAAAAATAAGCATAATATTTAGCAGAAACATCACTTTATTATGAAACAAACCCATGACTAGAGCAGCATTAGTGGTCCACACACAGCCACCTTTAGGCCATCCCAACAATAGTATTAAGTTGCCATCAAGCACTTGACACACTTAGTTTGGCTTTATATTAAGAGAAAATAGGTGGTGACCAATAAGCTATTTGCTTGATGACATCATTTTAGTACTATGACCAGAATCCTTCAGGGTTTTGCTTTCTTGTGCAAATTAGGGCTTTCGTTATCGAAACCTCACTGGGATTACCAAATTAAAATATGAAAGGAAAAACGAAAAGTATTCTTCAATTATTTTCGGAATTTGGTTACTGGCCACTTTTAAAATAGTGCGTGGCTGCTTAATGGGGGCTTAACTGTAGTATTACTATTGAGGTCATTTTGTGGATATTGCAAATGCTGTAAAAATTTTTCCAATGCTAGCTGGACATGAAGACTTAGCCATGGGATATGAACCAATCAGAAACAGAGAAATATTTTGAAGGAATAATGATAATAATAATTATTATCACAGGCTTGACTATGATAACATCATGGTGACATCGAAACGTTTTGGCTGATTTATAATTATTATTTTCAATAAATTTGTCTTGTTTTTGGGCAGTGAGTGTGTGCAGTATGTCAAGACATTCAACCTTCCTTTGTTGGTTCTTGGAGGAGGAGGATACACAATTAAAAATGTTGCAAGATGCTGGTAAGAAAAACTGCTTAAATACTACTTTACATGTATTGTTGAATCAAGCAGTGCTGTTCTTAATTAATTTTAGTCAAATGTGGTTTAGTTTAGTTGGACTGATCTTTTATACCATTTTTTTGTAATACACAGTACAGATAAAATTTTGTTGCTCTAATGCTTAATGCCTTGTTTTAGTTCGGATATCCTTGGGCCTACACTACTATTTTGATGAATTCCTTGATTCAATTGTCTGAATGCTTCCAGAAATGAAGTAATAATTATGTAGAAAATGAGGGTTAATGCTTCATCCCGGGTTCCAAAGACTGAGAAACAGTTGAAAGCACAAGGCCAAAGGTCAAGTGTTTTCAACTGTTTAGAGGTGTTTGTATTTAGTGGTTTATGTCTCTTGTGAATTCTCTAATATACATGTACATGTATACCATTAAATTCATAGCTAGTTACAAATTCACGGTCTTTACAAAGGTGTTTTATTTGACCTCTGTTGCAGGGCATATGAGACATCCCTTTTGGTGGATCAAGAAATTTCCAACGAAATACCTTACAACGGTAAAATAATACTTGAAATACATATTTTGTTTTGTACAACAGTGCATACTCGCACAAGCCACCAGCCGGCTTTCTGTGGTGGCAGACCTTCATGGGGTGGATGTTTTTCTCAGCCACTTAAAAGCAAATTGATATGTGATGTGATGTAATGTCAAATAATAGGAGCTTTTAATTTGGGAACAAGAAGACCGTAACTGACTGAGCCATTATTACTGTTTGAGGAAAGTGAGAAGCAGCTTGTCGTCTTCGCTGATACTTTCCCTTAAGTTGTGGTAAAAACATATTATTTTCTTTCTGGAAGTCATAGCGTATTATTTTATAATATCGTTAGAGCACTGAGAGTTTTATGTGATGTGCAAGAAATCAGTTGCTATTGTTAATAGTAGTATTCAGTATTAATTTTAACTGTTATTAATTTTAAGTATGACTATGTATTCGTGTAAAAAAGAAAGAAAAAGTTATTACCCAACTGTTTTTTTTCTAACAAAAATTATTCACTTATTATACACAGAGACCATTGCTTTGCTTATTGATGGCTTTAAAGGACATGCATATGACTTTACATCACAGAATGACATCTAAAACCTTGTGTTTAAGGCTTGTTACTTATACGAGTTTAGATCCAGTTGAACACCTGGTTGGATTGTGTACTTTGGAGCGGCAGACAACACAACAGTTTGGCCACACTTGAACAGTTTTTGCAATAACATTAGGGAAGCATGCAGTGGCCCTTTTTTTTTCTTAGTTTTGATCAAATAAAAAGCGTGGAATTATTTCAGCTTAAATTGTAACATATAGGACGGTGTTGGGTTTGTTTGGAAATTGTGTCCTTTTATTGTCAAAATTATCGTTGAATGAGTTTTATTATCCAGTTTAACAATCTAACCTCTGCTGTATTTCCTTTGTTTCAGATTACTTAGAGTACTTTGCTCCAGACTTTTCTTTGTATCCTGATATTGCAGCCAGGATAGAGAATCAAAACACCAAACAGGTGCGGTGTTTAATTCAGGACTTCTTACTCTTCTCCTTTCAGAGCCTGAGTACAGCCACCCTTGGCCTGCGTAGCAAGCGCCGATTTTATTTTTTTACAAGCCGCGCGTGGGGGACACGCCCCTTTCCTCGAGGAGCGCGCGTCCTCTAGATTTCTTCCTTCACCCTAAAAATAAACCGGCGCCTGCCACGCAGGCTACTGGCCGCCCTCTCCCCCCAAACGAAATTGGGGAGTGAGGAATTTTCTTTTGATGGAAGGGGGCGGTTGACACAGGCTAGTTTTTTAACGTCAGGTAAAGGTTAAGCCTTAAAAAGCAAAATACAGAGGTGCATGTGGACTCCACTGAAAGCTATCAAACTTAAACCAGACTCTCATTTTCTGTATTTTCAACAGTTGTCCTTTTTGAAGGACCTTATAACAGATTCACGATTGTTGTATAAATATTCTTTTTATTTGGTGTTTAGTACTTGGAGCACATAAAACATACTGTGATTGAAAACATCAAGTGCGTAACAGGAGCCCCTAGTGTTCAAATGCAGGAGGTCCCCCCGGATTTTATGTGCCTGGAGTCTTTAGAAGATCAGGAAGATCCTGATGGCAGACACGATGGTGAATCAAGGTCTGTAAAGGAGCCGAAGGGTAGGGGAGGTATAGATCAGGTTGGTCAAGAAGAAAGGGTAAAGGAGGGAGAGAAATCAAGGGGGTGGGAGATAGAAGAGGGGGGGGGGGGGGGGAAGAATGGACCGAAGGGATATTGAAGGGAGCCTGTGCTGGATTTCGTTTGCTCTGGGTGTACTTAATGTTATACCCAACCACGTTGTTTATAAACCATATTTTTGAGTTTTGTCTAAGATTAAGTTGTCAGTAATTGCAAAAATAGCTCGGGTAAAAGATAAGGGGCGATTGTGTGCAATTTTTGAATTTATAACCATGTATTTACCTAAGGGAGGGAAAAATGAGGTAAAACACTAGAAGGTAAAAGTCCGTTATGAAACTTATACATAAACACCCACAGCTGCTTACCTACCTACCTACCTACCCACCTACTGTACCTACCTACCCACCTACTGTACCTACCTACCCACCTACTATACCTGCCTACCCACCTACTGTACCTACCTACCCACCTACTGTACCTACCTACCCACCTACTGTACCTGCCTACCCACCTACTGTACCCACCTACTGTACCTACCTACCGCTACCCCTACCTACCTACTGTAGCTACTTACCCACCTACCTACTGTACGTGCTTATCGACCTACTTACTGTACCTACCCACCTACTGTACCTACCTACCTACCGCTACCGCTACCTACCTACTGTACCTACCTACCCACCTACCTACTGTACGTACTTATCTACCTACCTACTGTACCTACCTAGACTACATACCAGGGAACGAACCCTGTGAAGATTATTATTACCTAATTTTAAAATTCAAACAGTAAACTGATCCTTATGGCAGGAACAGTGATAGAGAAAATAAAGAAAGAAAACAAACATTTGCAGCACAAACCTTCAACGGGGTTTCATTTTTCTTTTCTATCCCCCGTTGCATTGGAGTCATCGAAACGTCGTGTTACTTTTTTATCGGTGATTTTTCTTTTGAAATATAGTTCACCACTTTATTTTTGTTTTCTCTCTTTATTTTTTCTATCACTCTTCGTGCCGTAAGGATTAGTTTACTGTTTTAATATTAAAATTTGGTATCGAAGATTTTACTGATCCAGGTCTATTAAGTTGGCTCCGTCATTAATACTAGAGCATTTAGCTGTGACAAATTTTCCGTCATAACTTTTTCGTTTTTAACGCGATGGCTGCGAAACTTTGCAAAGAGCAACAGAAGTCATTCACTAATAATCTGAAATATTCCGATTTCATTGATGGTAAATATTTCTTGAGAAATTAGCGCTTAAAAGGACCCTATTGTTCAAAGAAAATCGCGTCTAGCAAAACATTTTGCTGATATTTTTTACTGAAATTTCTGGTATTGGCTTTTATTGATATAATAAATATGCCAAAGAAATTTCAGTAAAATCGTTGGAGTAGAAGTCCGTAACTAAAAGTCGCTCAAAATTCAGCTGTAAAATTATTTTAGAATTTCAAAAATAAATTACTATCAGGTAGAAGGAGCCACCAGTTCGAATTTTCGGGACAAGTACATTCAGTGTTTGCCAATTCTGAAAACAAAAGCCGATTGCCTATCGTGCTATTCTTTAAAAGGTACTTTTTAGTTTTAGAAGCACTATAAATTGCTCCAAACCTTGCTGTGAAGTCGAATGACTTCTTCCTTGACATTTTTATAATATCCCTCGGCAGTTTTGGTTCAAACTCCTGCTACATACATTTTGATGTATAGCAATGCATCCTCAACGGCTTTTCCTGCTGTACGTTGCTTCTAATTCAGGAAAAAGGTATTGGGATTGTAAGCTACCTTGTATCGAAGCTCAGATAGAACTGTCCAGCACCTTTGTTTATGACCAGAAAATGAGCACGAGCGGCAGCTCTGCGAGGAATTCGCACCTCAGCCAGGGGGGACGAATGGCAATGATACCCATGTCTGCGAACCGATTTGCATAAACATGTATTGCAGAGCAAAACATAATAATCAAGAAAAAACTACCCATTCATTGAAGGAAGGAGTGACAAAAATTTCAGAGTTGTAAATTTATCCTCGGGCAGTATTTTTGCGATAATTTAATTTTGCACTGTGATGTAATTCGGTTCACAGGCATGGGCATAATTGTCGTTTGTCCCCCCCGGGTGAGGTGCGAATTCTTTGCAGAACTGCCACTCGTGCTCATTTTGTAGTCATAAACAAAGGTGCTGGACAGTTCTATCTGAGCTCTGATACGGGGTAGCGTCCAATCTCAATACCTTTTTCCTGTGTTGGAGGCAACGAACACCAGTAAAGGTCGTTGAAAATGCATTGCAATACATCAAAATGTATGTAGCAGGAGTTTGAGCCAAAACTGCCAAACGATATTTTAAAAATGTCAAGAAACAAGTCATTCTACTTCACAGCAAGGTTTGGAGAAATTTATAGTGCTTCTAAAACTAAAAGGTACCTTTTAAAGAATAGCACGATAGGCAATGGGCTTTTGTTTTAAGAATTAGCAAACATTGAATTTACTTGTCCCGAAAATTCAAACTGGTGTCTCCTTCTAGCTGATAGTAATTTATTCTTGAGATTCCAAAACAATTTCACAGTTAAATACTGAGCGACTTTAAGGTGATTCCCTAGTAAAAGAATGTAACATAGATTGTAGATGAAACTTGGTACACTGATGTAACAAGTCAAGAAGATGATAAAAAAGTAATAAAAAGTGGGGGTCACCGTGCTCGTTTTGACGTCACAATTCTGACAAATACGGCTATTTAGGAACCTTTTACAAAAACCGCGGGCAGCCCAAAACTAGACAAAAAGGAGAGTTTTTTTCGATGATGCATGTGGTATCACACAGAATTAGACTTTAATATATTGTTTATCCACTTAAGTACCAGAAAAATACCTTTTAATGCCCTTGTTTTTACTTTACGCTACAAAGTAGATTAAACTGGACACGCGCTATTCGACCCGTGATAGCTCAATCCGTACAATTTAGTAAAATTGCCAAAAAACTGAACATAGATTTGTGCCAATTTTTTTCTCATCGAAAGTGAGCACTGTCCTTATTAAAATCATGAAATAAAAAATGGGGGTCACCGTACTCGTTTTTGCGGTAGAGCTGCAGAAAGTGCGCACCAAATGCATTTTCTCCGATTTTTGAGAGAGGACTGGGGCGAGTGTCAAAATAGAATGTATGTAAAAGGGGGAAGAAAGTATTAAAAAATCCGTTTTTACAGAATTTACATCGAGTTATCACATTTAGGACACAATGTGATAAAGAAAGCGTTTAAATGAAAATCAAAGTGAGTAAGCACAAGTTAAACATCTACTATCGAGGTTCTCTGAGAGGAAGTCGAACTCAGCAACACGCGTACTGCTTACGTTATGCACATTCCCAACACATTGAGTCTCACCTCGGCAAGAAACAACAGCAAGCAAAAATTCCAATAACGTTTCTCTTCAGTCAACTTCATTTTAATGGTGTTACTTCACATGCTCTTTTTTACGGCGGCCATCTTGTTATGCGCAGTAAGAGATGCGCAGTGCAAAACCAGGGAATCACCTTAAGTTACGGACTTCTGCTCCAACGATTTTTCTGAAATTCCTCCGGCATATTTATTATATCAATTAAAGCCGATACCAGAAATTTCAGTAAAAAACATCAGCAGTTTTTTTTACTAGACGCAATTTTCTTTAAACAGTAGGGTCCTTTTAAGCGCTAATTTAGCAAAATATATTTACAATCAACGAAATCGGAATATTTCGTACTATTGCTGAATGATATCTGTTGTTCTTTTTAAAGTTTCTCAGCCATCGCGTTAAAAACAAAAACGTTATGACGGAAACTTCGTCACAGCTAAATGCGCCTGTATTAATGACGGAGCCACCTTAAAGATCCGCCCGACCCTCACTGGTTTGTCGTTGTGGGTTTGCCTTCACAAGTGTTTATTATTACCTGCCTACCTAAACTGGCTAGAACAGTCAGCGCTTTACTTACTGCCACTGTTATTTACTTATCGTTATGAATGCACTTACCGTCAACTATTACTCTCCTATTGCAACTTTAAAAAGTTGCGCAAAAAGGTAAGAGTGACGATCTCACACTCTGCACATGCCTGATGAATGTGGTGATTACTTTGCGTTGATCTCCCATTGTACAGGTTTGATGGAGAGTTTTATGACGGTGAACATGACGTGGATAAAGAAGACGCATATCTTGAAGTGTAACAAGAGGATAAGAAGACATGGATGAGAATCAACCCGGGTGAATATGCGACATAGACTGCAGTAACAAGAGTGGAACTTAACATCTCTTAGAAACCAAGTGAAGTCCTGGTGCAAGAGATAAATCACTTCAGGTTACTTGATCCGGAATACTGCAGCCCATGTGTACCACCACAGAGAAGAATGAAACCTCTCTTATGTGAGCCGCTTGTGTTCCCGTCCAGCGGCGCTCCTCTTCATTTCCAACTTGGTTCTATTTTTGCCTGCACTGCTAGTGTAAACTTGTAGTATGTAAACTTGTAAATAAAGTTGGTCTGAATGAGGCTATTTTAAATGTTTACTTTGATGAAATAACTCATATTTTACAATGAGTGAAAATGTGGAAGTTAACGAGGAAGTGATTGTCGCAGTCATGAATACAATTTAAAGATTTTTTTCGAAACAAGAATGAAAAAACATCAGGCCTTTCAAAGAGATTCTATTGGGTTCGGTAGGAGTCTTATTCTTTACGCTTCTATTTATGCAACTGAATAAAATAACGTTCATAGCTGCAAGGATTATTTCTTTTCTTCATTTTTGAAAATATGGTGATCCTATTGTCTTCAGCAAGAAAAAGATACTTCTAGGGCAACGTTTTTGTGTTGGAAGTACCTTTTCTTCCGTTTCACCAGCCTTGTGTCCTTAGTATAGTCTAGAAAAGACCCCCTGTGGGTAACGGGAGAAGACGCCCCTCACTCCATTTTGGTCACTGATAATGACCATCAGTATAGAATGTTACTCTAGCAACGTGTAGCCTGAAAACATCTTCAATAATGTTACTAACAAACTGAAAATATCACAGCTTTTGCAAAGTTTCATTATTTAGATCGAGGAAAGTCGAGTGCGCTATTTTTGTTTCTAATCATTTCCCATTGCGTATGTCTTTGTATTGTCTACTGGTCACATAGGCTTTTCACACAAGTATGTGATACTCATTCCAGGTTATATTTACGGCCATCCTCTATTCACGTTCTTTTAATTGATCTTAATTAAACTGCTTCCTGTATCTTTGTATTTCGATATTTGCTGCAGGGATTTGTCGACAGACTCCCGTAGCTCAGCGCTAAAATTTCACGGAAATGCCATCGATAAAAGCCAATTGGTGAAAAAAAAAAAATCACAATTATTGCAATCTGTACAGAAAATTAGCTTACATCTGCCAAAAGCTAGCGTGCTTAAAGATCTTCATATGTTATTATTAAATTGTACATTATGTTACAATTGATACACAGTATTGATACCTCTCCTGCAAAGTTTTACAAGCTTTGGCGTTATTACAACAACATTTTTTTTCGACAGATTTTTGAAATCAAATGTCGCATCTCTCGCGTTCACGCACGAATGATAATCTCTCTATTGTCTACTGGGCTTACATTTATAGTTCATCCAAAGCAATAGTCTTTTCATATCTCCTCTCCCTTGGCCCCTAGCTATGGAAGGGCTGATACTCAGTCCAGGTTCATCTCCCTTTTATTTGCGGCCCTCTATTCACATGGTTTTCAGTACCTTTTTGATCGATAATTAAACCGATTCCTGTCTTTTGGCCTATTGCATCATGATACCGCACCCCCGGCTGAGGAACCATGAAATTCTCCATGGATAAGTTATCAAAATAGAGGATTTCTTTAGGGGTAGAGTAAGAAAATATGGAAATCTTTGGGGGTGAAGCTTTCATTTTCACGAAATTCTTTAGGGGTAAGCCGATATTCTTCAGGGGTAGGACCCATATTCTTCAGGAGTAAGCCGATATTTTATAGAAGTCTTCAGGGGTGAATGCAATTTTAGCCAATCTTCAGGGGTAAGAAGAAAAGGTAAGTCCTCAACCTGGGGGGCACGGATATTTAATGCAATAGCCCTTTTGTAGTACGATATTTGCTGCCGGGATATGTTGAAAGACGAATTACGTAAACTTCTGTGGCTCAGCTGTAAAGAATTGTCTGTTTACGCCAACATAGAGCTGATGATCTTCTGTAAGCTGAATTGAAATTCTTGCGAGGGTAAATTTCTATACGGTAAGGTAATTAGTTTATAACACTATCAAATTATATCCACAATTGCCTTTGTCATAAATTGTGGCGATACAATGCCTTTGTCAGCACGTCTTTAGTTATGTGGTGATTTTGCGTCACGTCTGATGCACAATGAAATTGCACGAAACCTAACATCTGTGTCTTTATTTTGCATTTCCCAGCAATAACTTACTTTTGAAGAGGCTTATCAAAGTTTTGTGTCCAAATTTATAACATAAGCCGCTGTGTTGTTCGATTAATAGGCTTTTGATGGCTTTGTTCGGAGGCGAGTCACAGTACGCTTCCCGGATGATAGCCGGAGGGGGGAAGTAATATAAACAATCAATGCTGACCCGTCAGGTCGAGAGAAAACCTTTAATTTGGTGCCGGATCTCTTGAAAACAAGAGGCTCTCAGTAGCCTATATTAATGGGCATTCTCGAAATTCCTTTGCCACCAATGAAATAAACAGAATGCAGACCAATGCATGCCAACGACTGGCCTGTATTATTGTAAACTATTCCCCATTTTTACTTCCTTGCACGCCTTACTGACAATAACAGTAGTTTTAGGTAATTTGCCGCTGAGGCACTGGAAAACGATAGAAATCTTATAAATAGTAAGATTTCAAAGTTAAAACTTTACCAGTAAGCCAAAGGGATATCTGTTGCAAACAACAAAATTGTGGGACTGAGCTGATCGTACTTAACAGGGGAAAGAAAAAAGCGACGAAGCCCAAAAGAAGAAGTAAACTTTTCTAGCTTAAACAGGGTAAAGTTTGTTAAAATCACAGTATTTTATTCCCTTTGATTATCTTACTTCTTAGAATTCTATTTTAATCTTGTGTATATCTGTAAAGTGGAGTTTAAACTGCTCAGTATATCTTCTGTATATCTTCTGTGTTCGAGTTCTTGTCGAGTGAAGTGTGCGTACGTTTTTCATTTCGGTCAATTTCTGGTTATGCTTTGCGTATTTCTTAGTGATGACGAACCAATTCTCCTTGTGCTGTTTGAAACAATGATTTCTCAAGCCTGTAAGTAAGTTTTGAGGCCTCCAAAACCTTTCAACGTTTCAAATTTTCCTTTTTTTCTGTGAAATGACGGGCATTAGCTTCGCTTTCGCGCAAAACCAAGCACTCGTCCTAGGCTGCCCGGGAATACGAAACTCGCCTGCGCCTTATAGCTGCTGTACATATCTCGGATCACGTTACCACGTAGCCTGAATTTCATCCAATTACTTCGAGTCGCTATTACTCCCTCAGTTGCTGAGAGGAGAAAACGACTCGAAGCAATCGGATGAAATTCGGGCTAGTTGCAAAGTACATTGGGGATTTTAAAAAAAATGTAAATTGGCTTTGAGGCTCGATCACGAACCATGTAAACCTGACCTCCTCCACACCATTTTCGAAAAGTATTGAAAGTGATCATGAACGTGTTCTAATGCTCAGCTGGCTAGCTGTTCATGATCGCATGAGTTAGTCAAGAAACCTTTCACACTACCTGTCGATAAATTGAGTTACACTTGGAAAACTTGTTAAAAATTGTTATAAATGAATATTTGCATCTGTACTTATGTTACATTCAAAATTAACAATGGAAGTTGTTTAAAACATAAAAAAGGCCGGCATTCGTACGTATCCGTATGTTACCAGGCGTATGTCACTCGTATGCGTCCGTATGTTACTATGTATCCCAATTATTACCCGTAATATATAGATTTAGCCAGGGCTAAAAGCGAGGCTCCCATTAGCAAATTTATAATTTAAATTAAAGAATAAACTTGTATTCGAATTCCACAATTCAGTTAACTTTAGAGCACATTTATGTGACTTTTGAGGGAAAGGCTACCTGATTTTAGAGAAAAATAATTTGCAAACAGCCCAAGAGTGAACCAAATCTTACATCGAGTTGATAGCCTCATATGTACACTCAAAAACTGGTAATCATCTTTTATCACATTTAAGAGCCGTAATGGCTATTGATCACCGTAGATCAATTAGGCCTAGAAAAAAAATCAGGCCAACGTTTTGGCGTTCGACAAGTTTACTTTGCAAAATCTTGCCAACAAATCTGGGTGCGTGTAAACCAACCTTTTATACCATGGACAGAAAGCAGTATTTCACAATACAAATTGCTCTCATTCAATATTCATAAACTGTTAAAAAAAATTTCCAAAATCACCTATACGGCCATCCGGTTCTCACTTTTGTAGTGCGAGCTGTAGCGAGTGTTTGAATGAACATTAACAGAGTTACGCTCCAAGATAATAAAGAATTTATCATGTTTATTTTTTATTTGATGGTTTAACGCGCGGCATTTTGAGAACTCCTGCAAGCGATGTTCACTGAACGACTGAAAACAATCGGCATAGCGATTAAAATTGCAAGAGAGACTACCAACAATCAATAAAAGAAATATAATTCGGTGAAACATAAACAGAGACAACAATTTTCATTCAGGAAGACAAGTATTAAAGTGTCCCTAAATATCCTGAGTCTTCAAGCTTCAAGCTTCAAGCTTAAGTTTGCTGAAGTTTATGTTTTAAGCCAGCTTCCCGGTGTTTGTTTTTTCAAAGACGAACTCGAGGCAAGAAAATCGCTCAAAGCTTTCTTTTCCGGCTAGAATTATAACTAAAGATTCTTTGGAACATTTTCTTTCTATTTGCGGTGAGAAACTGTCTAAAGGCTTTTAAAGTTCTGTAAGATTATATCAAACCAGATTCTCGGTGAGATCGTTGTCTCAAAACTTACAAACGCGCATAAACTAAATTCCCGCATAAACTACGCTCCACTTCATTAAATTAGATACAAAAAACCAACATGAAATACAATAATTTCTCTGGCTTACCATTCGAGATGCAGCTCCTGAAAGTTATCAGGTAAAGCCAGTATCGCTTCAGACTTTGCAATCCTCTTACGCATCAAGCAAGGTGAAAACGAAAACGATGCCATCCGAAATCGGATTTCCGACTTTGACAAGCGACGTTTTCTCAACCAAAAACCCAATAAACAAACTAGCCATGAGTAACAGAAGACTCCTGATAGCAGCTGAATTTCATTTTGTACATCCAGTGGAAAAAGACAGTTAAAAACATCACAAGTTGACACAAAACTCTGTCAGCTTCAGCTGTTAAAGTAAACAAGATTCAAGATGCTGCATAAATATTGCGCATGAACTCACATGTCAAATTTTGACCAATCAGAGCATAAAAATTGGACGTAGAGCGTGACCAACGCGTGACCATTGTGAGAAAAAACAAAAGCAACTGTCTTCCCTGCCTGTAACAGCTGGCTGAATTTTCACGTCCGAGGTCAGTTTGCAATCAAAATTTTAATTGTGCAGCACATAAACACAACATATTTCATATGAATTAAGAAAAAAAATTGAACTTGAGCCTGCGATCACTTGAAAACTAGTTTACTTGTCAGCGGATAACTTCAAAAAATACTTGACCTCGACGGGTCGACACCTGAGCCCGCAATACGGTCAAGTGATACTGGTCAGCGGGTACTCTGTTTTGACAGCTGTCAATTGATCAAAACATTGATGTCCAATATGTGTGCATTATCAGTTTTCCTGTGCTCCCAAACTAGTAAAAGTATGAGATTGAACGTTGTTCGCGATCTAGTAAAACAGTTAACTGGTCAGCGGACAGCTTCCAAATAAATCACGTCACCTCGATGAGTTGACACATGAGCCCGCGATATGGTCATGGGATACTGGTCAGTGGCTATCCTGTTTGGACAGCTGTCAATTGACATTGTTAATGTCCTATATTAAAGATGTGGGCTTGCCAAGACACGCCTGAGACACCCCTCCCTTCCTTTTGATAGTCTCCCCTACTCCACCCATACAATCTGTAGACGCGTACGTACGTACGTACATACGCTCGGTCAATCACGTGACAACCAAACGAAAAGAGGTTGACCATATTCCATGGGTATGGGGCTCTGTCCCACGCGCGCTTCGCGCGCGCGGGAGCCCCGCTATGATAATAATCATCATCATCATCATGATAAAAAGGCCTGGAGCGAAGGGCGGGGGGGGGGGGGAGGCGAAAACAGAGTATGAGACTTGGACGAGCCTGGAAAACTCACTCGAGCGCCTTTAGCCTGCTTAGCAAGCGTTTCCAATCGTGTTAGTTTTTGTTCTTGCTCTCGTGATGAACTCGCTGGGAACGCTTGCTATGCAAGCTATGGGCCTTGAAAAACCGATTTTGACGGAAAAACCGACTATTTTTGCAGTCTATCTTCTACCCAAACATTTGAATTTGTTCTCTCAATGGCCATCAGAACGAAAACCTTCCCATATCAAACACTGCTGTTGTATATTGAATCTTAAGACAAGGTTACAGTTTACGATTCAAGGTGGGGTCTGCAGCTAAAGAACTCCGTTAAAAATTTTTTAAACAATGGCTTCTTTGCGATCTCTATCGACCGCTCTGATCAAAGATCTACACCATGCTGTTGTGATCAAGTAGTAGATGGAACCAAGAGAGAATAATTCTCTGTAGATGGAACATAACAATTTCTTACGTTAGATATCCAGTATTCAAATAGGGGTGTCAACGGTGCAACAAAGTCGCGACCTCTTCAAATAGTGGAACTTTGGTAACCTTTCTAGTTCACCCTATCACGTTTCCTCAGAAAAACAGACGGGTGGTGAAACAAGTATTATTATATAACGTCTGGTTAAGGAATTCTTATTCCTCTCTATACTTTGTTCAACAAAAAGTATCTTAGTTGCTGGTAAAAGTAGCATTTGCTTAAAGAACAGTTTATAACAGCTGACATAGTTTGCGAAGTCTTCACTGCCATTTAAGGAACTGGTTTTTTATGTCAATTCAGCTTTCCTTCACCAAATGCAGACCCTTGACGTTGCATTTTTTCTTTCAGCAGACAGGGTACTGAAAGACTGATCTAAAAAGGACGTAAACTAAGATGCCTTTGCTAATGAGGCTTTTGATCGTCCTGGGTTTCATTCCGTTGTTCGGTAAGTTTTAATCCGGCCACTTTGTTATCGACAGATTCAGTTGAACTGAGTAACTTGTCACATTCACTTAAAACCAAGAGAGGAAAAAGGGGACAGAGAAGGCATCCCCCTTACACTCCCTATTCCATGGGTAATTCGTCTTGAGTTATTTTTAGAATCGGGATAAAGTCACCTCGCGCGCTGCGTGGATGTGTCGTGGAGGTTTCGCATGACTAAACGCCATGCAAAACATGTCGGGCGAAAGGCAATGAAAGCGTAAAGAGATCGAGAGCATTTCTGAATATTGAAGCAAAATGAGTCGGCGCTCACCTCGGAAAAGGGATTCGCTCGATTCTTTGACAACCCGTGAAATCAGTTTAACTCGAAGTAATCGTAACCTCAGTGCTTTAATAAAATGACAAATTTCGCCGGTCTATTGAAACCGGTCGTTTGTACAATAAAGCAAGTAGCAAGTAATATTTATATACATGTAATTAGTTTTACAAGTTTGAATTATAAATGATCCTGAGAGAATATTCACTGTGTTAAGGATTTCCTTGCTGTACTGTTAGCTCTATACAAGAGAGGAAGGGCGATTCTCTTTTAATTTCCGTTTCGCTGACACAGCTTTAGCAGAAATCTCTCTTTAGTCGTTTTCGTCGACAAAACGAATAGCAATATCGCTCTCCGCGTCTTCCGCCATGCTTTTCTGCCTCAATTCGAGAAGGACGCGTGGCTCTGAGCGTGGGTCATCCACGCGGAACACATTTGCGCTATGTGATTGGCTGCTGTCTAATCCCCTTTGGGATCTGTGGTCTTAAAAATAACTCGAGACGAATTACCTATGGAATAGGGTATGTATGGAGGATGCCTTCTCTGGCCCCTTTATCCTCTCTTGCTTAAAACAAAAAGAAGTCGGTCCCAAAATTTTTTTGTTTGTAGTACAAGTGATTAAAACTAGACCATGCGCGCTAAGAAGGGGGTATAGATGGATAAAATAAACATTTTGCTAATTATTTGTAAAAGTCAGGATTTTGTATAAAAGGTGCTTAATCTTTTACTATTCGTGTTTTACAGCTGTATCCAAGTCACAAAGTTCCAAAGGTAGCTCCTACTTTTAAGAGTTTCTCGTAAAATACCAATGTTTATTGACTGACAATTTTACGGTCAGCTATAACGTTAATTATCATTTCATATTTTTTTTTTTTTGCACAGCAAGCGTTTCAGCCTTGTCATCCTTAATGGATTCTAGTAAGTTAACAGCATCCTTAATAATCCCTTAACTTTTTGTATCCATACGTGAGAGTCAAAACTTGTGGAGGGAACTTTGTAAAAGTATACGTCCCTTATCAAATAAAACTAACTTTTTCATTGACTCAGCTGTTTCTTTCTACTGCCTCTAAATTACAGTTGAAGAAGTAGCGAAACACGGCGAAACAGTAAACTACGAACACCTCATATACCGCCGACTTAACAATTAGAATAATTCTGATTGAGGCTTTTCTGTGAGGCAATTGTCCAAGAGGCGCGTGTAGCGCTGAGTTGACTATTTGAATCTTAGAAAACGAGAACGAGTAGTCTAACTTTCTTTAAAAAAAAAGTAATGCTAACACTATCCATCTTCGTAAAACGCGACACATTGCTTTTCAACTCGTTCCGCAGCAAAAGTTGCACCTTTTTGTTGCCCGTTTTACTATAGCTTAAAAGTTTCTGTGATTTAGGATGTATGATCATGTATTTTTATATCAGTTGACACGCGATATCAGTACGTGAATAGCATGATCCTGGTCAAATCCTAACACTAACCGGACAAACTATAAAGTCTTTCCTCAGGAATGTGGAATCAGAATGATACGAAAGACGGAAAGAGGAAGGGTGAAAAGGATTGTGGGCGGTTCCCAGAGTTCTCAGGGAAAGTGGCCGTGGCAAGTAGCGATATATTTTAAAGGTCATCACTACTGCGGCGGCGCAGTCATCTCTAACACATGGATATTGACAGCCGCACATTGTTTTAGTAAGTTTTTCTGCTTAGACAAAGCACAATAGAAAATAGCATTTCTTCTATAAAGTAGAATATTTTAGCATCTAGCAGTTCCCAAGCTCATCTCTTGGCGATAGGTTAAACTTCTTTTTGAAGATTAAGCTCATTGTTCACTCCTGTTCAGAAGATATATCTCCAGACCCAGTCTTTTTATTACCTCCGTTAGATCCGCACACGTCTTCTAAGCCGGAAGACTGGACCGCAGTTCTTGGAGATCATAGTCTTAAAGAAAGAGATGAGCGCTTTGAGCAAAGACGAAATATTTTGAACATAACGATACACGAGGGGTACAGATCCATGTGGTATGAAAACATCTACGACACACCACCAATGAATGACGTTGGTAAGTGCATACTTAAACACGAACCTCGTTTCCAGGGTATTTCTTTCGTCATTCAAAGCAAGTAACGTTTCCGCACGATTCGTGAATAAAACACTCTTGATCCCTTTTAAAATTCACTACAAGGAAATTGAGTAGAGTCAAACCTCGTTAATACGGACACTGAGGGGTACACAGAAAGTGTCCGTATTAACGGGATGTCCGTATTAAGCGAGGTGAATTTAGAAAAAATGTAAGGGCTTTCTTTCCCCAGGGACAAAGTAAACTGTCAATATTAATGAGGTGCCCATATTAAGCGGGTGTCCGTGAAGCGGGGGTTGACTATGGAGTGTTTTCACTAACGTGGCCAGCATCTATGCAAGTTTATTGGAACAAAAGAAAGCGTTTGCATAAGAAAAGAGTTCAACTCCCACAGGACTGGTTTGGGACACCAACATGGCCGCCGTTTTATTGTTTTGGGACACCAATATGGCCGCCGTGAAGTCATGTGAAAACACTCTATAACAGCAAAAAGGCTTGTTCAAGGCTTGTTGGGTGTTCAAGGCTTGTAAGCGCTTATTTTGAATAATGGAAAATAATTATGAAGATATAGTAATAGTATTAACTGTTTTAATATAGGTTAATATAGGACCAGTTTAAATGGACTGAATAAATTTAGCTGATTATCCTTTTAGACACGTATCTCTCAAGAAAAACATGTCGATATCTTTTCTGAGTCCCCAAAGTCGGTGTTATGAGGAGTTAAGGCGTTAAAGGCGCCACCACAAGTTTGCACGCAGCAACAAAAATTGCGAAAAACTGAAGAAATCACAGTTTTTGCTAAAATTACTAAATTCAAGTGGTAAAGGAGGAAGAAGGTTGCCCAGCAAAAACTGTGATTTCTGCGATGAAATTTGTGGATTAAATAACGAGGCGGCACGTATAGTAGGTAACCGGCAAGAGACTATAAAGGGGACAGAGAGGGCATCCCCCATATACACCCTATTCCATAGGTAATTCGTCTCGAGTTATTTTTAGAATCGGGATAAAGTTACCTCGCGCGAGGCGAGGATGTTTCGTGGAGGTTTCGCATTATCAAACGCTGTGCAAAACATGTCGGGCGAGAGGCAATGAAAGCGTAAAAAGATCGAGAGCATTCCTGAATATTGAAGCGAAATGAGTCGGCGCTCACCTAGGAAAAAGGAATCGCTGGACTCTTTGACAACCCGTGGTATCAGTGTAACTCGAAGTTGTCGTAACCTCAGTGCTTTAATAAAATGAGAAATTTCGCCCGTCTATTGAAACCGGTCGTTTGTACAATTTAGGGAGTTTAAGATCCAACGACGCGGACGACAACTAGAACGTCAAAAAAACAATAGGTTTAATTAGCAAAACAACGACTTCGCATGTGCAACACACTTTTTTGTTCATTTCTTTCCCGTTTTTGCACGAATACGACTTGAAAATGCCTAATATCGCGTTTTATGGACGACGTAAATAAGCAACGACGAAATTTTATTTCTCTTTCTGAGCTTGAATATGGTCCCTTGAAATTCAGCTTTAAGAGGGTTCGCCTACAATTGACAAAGTAAGTGGGTAGGAATAATCGCTATAAAGACTGAAAAAAATAAACATCAAACCAGAAATTGCTCTCTTCAAACTGTAAATTATAAATGATCCTGAGAGAATATTCAGTGTGTTAAGGATTTCCCTGCTCTACTGTTAGCTCTATACAAGAGAGGAAGGGCGATTCTTTTTTAATTTCGGTTTCGCTGACACAGCTTACGCAGAAATCTCGCTGTAGTCGTTTTCGTCGACAAAAGGAATAGCAAAATCGCTCTCCGCGTCTTCCCCCATTTTGTTCTGCGTCATTTCGTGAAGGACGCGTGGCTCTCAGCGTGGGTCATCCACGCGGAACACATTCGCGCTATGTGATTGGCAGTTGTCTAATCCCCCTTGAGATCTGTGGTGTTAAAAATAACTCGAGACGAATTACCTATGGAATAGGGTGTATATGGGGGATGCCCTCTCTGTCCCCTTTATAGTCTCTTGGTAACCGGTCATTTCGAATTCGACCCGGTTACCCAGCCCCCTATTTTCGAGTCATTTGGCGGGCTTCAAATGTAATGTTCCTCGTTCTTTAAGCTATAAACTACACTTAAGTGATCTTGAACACGAAAAAAAGTGAGCTTTAACATGACAAAGAACTGCGAGAAATTGCAAGTGACGCGAAAAATCGTCAGACTGGCGATTTTTCGCAATTTTCGCAAATTTTGTTAAATCCGCAACTCGGTCTGGTTTAGTGTTTATTAACATGACAAAGAACTGCGAAAAATCACGAGTAACGCTGAAAATCGTCAGACTTGCGATTTTTCGCAACACACGAAAAATCGCAATTTTTGCTGCTGCGTGCAAACCTGGACATAAGTGACTTTGAATTGTCACAAATTGCAGAATATGAAAATTGTAGTAAGAGCGGCGACATAAATGTTGTTTGTTCGTGCCTTGTTTCTGGACTGTTAACAATGCAAATACAATAAAAAACTTAAGTTAACCACGCAACTTTTAGGAGCATAGTACAGCATAATCACTCATCAAAACACGCCTGTGTTAACACTAAGTAATAAAGTAAATGAATGAATAAATAATTGAATAACTAAATATACTAAAAATAATAAATAAATAAATCAGTGCGGCGACACTATTTTGGCCTTAAGGTACCCATTTAGTTACTGTTTGGTTGACAAATGAATTAGACTTGGAAAGTAAATCTGATTTGCGTTGCATTGAATTTCAGCAATTATGAAGCTCGACAAAGCACTTGTATTCAACACTTACGTGCAACCACTGTGCTTGCCTCGACCTCATGATGTCTTCGCGCCAAATGAGGAATGTTATGTGGCAGGCTGGGGTCATACTGAGTGGAATGGTACCCAACCGGACATTTTACGCGAGGCTAAAGTAAGAATCGTATCACGTGATGTTTGTAACCAGGAAAAATCCTACAACGGGACCATTCACAACACTGCTATGTGTGCGGGATATCCCGAGGGAGGAACAGACGCTTGTGACTACGACAGCGGAGGTCCGCTGGTTTGTTCGAAATGCGGGCGCTATTACGCAGCTGGGCTGGTTTGTTGGGGTGATCAGTGCGCTTTACCGTACAAATATGGCGTCTATTCTAATTTGACGGTACTCACTCCGTGGATCACAGAAAGAATCAGCACGTTTGAAAGAGACAAGGTTGCCTTAAGTGTCTTCCAGGGATAATTTAGTGCGGCATGTGTTAAAATTTATAACTATATTTTCCAGATATTTTCCATTCTTAGGAACTTTCGGGTTGTTTGTAACAATGAAACGCAAAGACTGATACTGATTAAAGCCCTGTAAACATCAATATTTGTTTCACCATAGCATGGTAGCAGCAGTAGACAGTAGAACTCATCATGATCAGTATGGCAAAGCAAGACTGTCACTGTGAAAATTACGGAAAGGGTAAGAATCCAAAGTGTCATGTTGTTGTTCCGCAAAGTCTACAAAATAGAATGGTTACAACCTATCTTTAAAAAAAATGCCAAAGTATACAGCTTATCAGGTTTAAAAGGCTTTTATTCCCAGAATAGAAACAACATTAGACTAAAAAGGAAGAAAGAATACCGCTGAATAAAGCACTGGCCACCGGGTTACAGTTACCGAAGAACTGGGGGTTGCCTTATTATGGGGATTTAGTTCCTCTCGGGTGACGACATCCTTTTGTCTTATTATTTTGA
Source organism: Porites cylindrica (assembly GCA_964035525.1). Lineage (NCBI taxonomy): Eukaryota > Metazoa > Cnidaria > Anthozoa > Scleractinia > Poritidae > Porites > Porites cylindrica. The sequence goes on from OZ037788.1 coordinate 18,373,240, forward strand.
CAATAAAGTTATCAATAAATAAACAACAATTCTATTTGAAAAATCCTAAAAGAATTTAGAACTAAGTTTAAAAAGCATAAACTGAAATAAAAGACAATACAAGAGTTAACTTGGAAACTCACTAAAAGTTATCCTAAGAACTGGAACGCCTTGTCGGCGACTGAAAGAGTGTGTATAGTTTTAACGTGCCTATGTTTAACACGAGTTGAATAAAAATTTTCACGCCATCAAAAATGGAGGGCCTTCTCTTATAATTTGAGTTAACCTTCGATAGGGAGAGCCTAAACCTTTGCCTCATAACCTGTAATATCCAATATAACGGTAACTGTTAGGAACACTCAGAGTAGAACATTTTCATAATTTCGTGGTCGATAACTGCACTGGAATGCTTGCTGGTGATCTTATAGGCATATCAGTTTAATATCTTGTCTAACGCGCGATAAAAACTCACTAATATAACTTACTAATATACAACATGTTCTTCCCACCCTTTCCTCCCATTTTTGGTCTGCTATGCTTGACGCAGCCACAGATTTTTGCGATGACATTCTCTGAGTAAAATTCCCAAAATTCTTCAGTTTTTGGTTATCATGAAATCTATTTCTCCATACTGGTTAAGGACGTAGGTAGACAAGGCAGTGTGACACCTTCGTCATTTCCTAAGCTGTTTGAGGCTTGACATTTGTACTACAAACCCGAATCTTTCGTCTTGGTATTTATTATTTTTTAGTTGTTTACCTTTGACAACCGCTTTGGCTGGCATAATGTCAGCTTGCATTTTAGTCCAAGTGATGCTTGGTAAAGGGAAGCCCTCCACGTGACATACCGGTAAAGTGATACTGTTTGCTCTCTCTATGTTATGTGATCCAAACCATAGAGAGATCTTACAGACTGATCTTAGGTCGACCTGGGGCATTTGAAAGAATTGAAAACATCATAACAAGCAGACACTGGTATGAAAAAGTGGAAGCGGAGTAAGTAAAAAGCAAAGTTCTGGGATGCGAATGTTATATCAGGTTTCTGGCTGAATTGCCAATAAAGCAATTACCAAATTTGATATTACCTTGAACAAGTGTAATCATATTCTAATCTGAAGCGCCCGAGACAAACTTAACGCTCAAACTAAGAAAAATGCGCTCCGCACAAATTCCGTCACTTTTTCAAATGGTAAAGATAGGAGAAATCCTCTTTCTCTCAGGACTTCTTTAACTATTTTTTCACTTACGACTACTTGGAGAACAGTTGAGTCGAAGTTGAATCTTCGTTAAGTGCCACCACAGGTAGCCCAAGCTCTATGAGTCTATTCAGACCTTTGTAATGTAATCCCTGAGTGTTGCGAAGACATTTCGCAATAACATGAGGATCGTAAGGATTTGTATGGGAAAAAAGGTGAAAAAAGGTTTCAATACCAATATGTAACAACCGTTGAAAATGAAACCTCATGAAATGGCCCCAAATAGATCCAAAACCGATAGAAAACACAAAAAGACAAACAAAGGACTAAAGCAGAGATATTTATTGAAAATGAATGATGGTAAAATTTTTTCTTTTCCCATGAGAGGTGCATATTTGTCCCATACAAATCCTTATATTTATGTCATAACGATGATCAGGGATTAAGTTCCAAAGGTCAATAGACTCATAGAGCTTGGGATACTTTTGGTGCCCCATCTTTAGGCCACAACTCGCCAGGGAGCTTTCAATGAGATGTGGCAAAATTTGGAAAAGCCATCTAAAACTTACCAAAGCGTGTAGGTGATTAACTTACTTCGCACAAAAATACGCCCAACCGTTTCTGCCCTTGGGAGGATATTACGCGCCACACATGCGCACTTGTATTCACCAGCGTCATCAGGTCTCACTGCATTAATTTGTCGCCTGAAACCTTCTGATGACACCTTACTTTAGGTTAAGTACCACTCCTTTGACGCGGGATCAAGTAACTTGGGGAACGGGATTACCAGACACAGAAAAAAGTAAAACGGCAGTGTTACCCTGGTTCACTGTTAGGTGAGAAGGAGAAACTCTCACGTTTGGAGCAGAAACGGATTCTCCTAGTTCACCTTTCATCCCTGGAACATCAGGTGCATTAATATCACCTTTAACTCCTTTTCACCCCTCATTCCTGGCGGCCCCATAATTTCGTGTTTTCCACTTCTTCCAGGCTGTCTCATGACTCCTTGTGGCCCTTTTCTACCCCTCCTCCCTAAATCGCCTTTGTCACCTTTGATTCCGTCTTTATACCTGGAGGTCCCGGCAGGCCACGCAGACAAATATTCCAGTTTAGAATGTTCTGGCAAATCTTCTTAAAGCTCGGGGTAACAACATCTTCGAAAATTTGTCTGACGTTAGCTGACTTATTAAAGGATGTGTTATTGGTAATGTGTCGCGCAAATCAGTGAAGTTTCTTTGTATTGCCAACTTCTGTCTGTACAGAGTCCTTTAAATGTATGAAATTCTTCCTTTATAACAAAAGCAAATTTATCCTTAAATAAACAACAAATAAATATATATCGTATTGTCTAGAATTAATAAGCGCCCGGCTGCTTATTCAACGGAGTCCAGAGTATTTCCTGTTTGTAGAGCTGGTCGCTTACGAGTTCCTAAGTAAAGAGCTTCGGCGGCCTAAGAAATTTACCCCATAAATTTGAGATTTATATCTACATTTATTTATTGTTTTCCTTAAACATCCTTGAATCTCAATTCTCTTTTTATAAAGTGGAACCCGGCTCCATGTGCAACTACCTCTCGTTAGTGACCAAGGTAGGAGGCACGAGATGAAGCCTCAGTCGCCATCGCTCCCTTTCCAACACAACTTTTTCCATGGAATTCGAACTCCAACGGTAAATAAACACGCTAGGCTTGTAGAAAGAGGACAGCCCCAGATGTGAAAACCAATGAAGCTTTCCCAGCTAAAGAAAAGAATCCAGTAGACTTTGCTACACTTGAAGGATATAATCCAAAAATTGCCGAAACTTCTTGCGCCGAAGTGGCCGGCCAGATCAACCGGCGGTCAAGCAAATGAGGCCTGGGCACTGTACAAATCAAATCCACCCCGGTTTCCCCGGGTATCCAAACTAAGCCTCCCCCGCTGGAAACAAATTTGCTCGAGGACTATTGATTGTTCACTTTAGCACATTGCACATATGCAACTTCGTTTTAGCTTTAAGGACAACAACAACTAACTGCAAGGTGAGTTTCATTGACTTTTATTCAGTATTTCCTTCAAATTTTAGGATCGTTTTTTTTTACCCCATGCAAACACCGTAATTTTACTGTAACCGTACTGTGGCACTATCACGGAGCCGCCGAGCCAGGGTCACCTGTGACATAATCACAGCTGCTAAGTACAACAATTAACTACAGTATAACAATTCATATATAGACTGTAGATGTACAAATGTACATTACAGTTATCTAATAATTAAAATGTAAGTTGAAATATATCTAGGCCGGATTCAGCTTTAGTTTTCAGAAAGTTAAAAACTTTTCTCACAAATGTTTTAGCATTATCAAAATTCAGCCTTCCTGTTTGTTGTCCCTGTACGTTTCCTATAGAAATAGTGGGGGGAATTTGTTGAGGTATCAATTGCTTTATTCTTATAACCGATGTGTTGTAAAGCATCACTACAAGGAGAAATTTGATGCCGATTACTCTTAGGTTAATATCAAGTTTGATATTATTTGAACCTTTCCATTCAGTGCATTTGTGTCCGCAGTTTTGTTGAACTCTCGTAGGCGATTGCATTGTTAATTTGGGCCTTTTGCATTGTAAATAGAGCCACGTCTTCGTATTCTATTGACAGTATTAGAGATGCATGGTTGGGATAAATAATTGTGTTGACATCATATTTATACTAACCTTATATGTTACAATATGTTATTATAAACAGGATACCGGTATACAGGGGTATACAGTGTATACATTACTGGGGTATACATAGGAAATCAGGTGGACCAACTGACAATAGGGAGAATACTGCAAAAGAGACTATATGAGATGACTATATGAGGCCTACCATGAAATCTCTAACTATTACTTCCGGGTAGGGTAATACCGGATACGACAGGAACAAAGAAATCATGACTGGAAACCTTTGGACTCTGATTAATGCGTGTTTATTCAAAGATCAAAGTCACTGGAACCTTATCGAACAAGTATCGAATGTAGAAGTTTATCAGCTCTCGAAGAAATACAACACTTTCCTGTTCATGATACTGCAATTATTTTTTAAAGGCCAAAAGGCTACATTCAAAGAAGAAGGATAAATGTATCGTGCTTTATAAAGTCTTGCCCTGATTATCTTGAGAGTATGATATTTTTTCTTTGTATTGTGAGCTTTCGCTAAGCATTCTAGGTTACTGAGCATTAACGCTAACTGAATTATAATTAATGCAGTGCCTTGTGCCCTGGCGATAAAAAGAACAAAATGATAAAAAAGGTGAGGTAAATGGCCTCAAAACGAAAAACGATATGTAATACAAACCAAGTATAGAAAACGCCTTTTAGAATATGCTTATCGCATGAAAACAAAGTCCCGTTATGTAATAAGACCTTGATCACACGCGAGCATTAAAGATAAAGTCAATTTTGTTTCAATTTTTTTTTAATTTGATCTGTTGTATTCTTTGGAGCAAAGTCCGTATTGTGCTGAGTAGCTTTAATTGATTGTGAGGGAATACCAGATAGAATTTCATCAAATTAATATCTTAAGACTTGTCCTTTATAAACCTGGCGTACATCCCGTAAAGTGCTTATTCAGAGGATAGCCAGCGACTAACATGATGAAGGCGTGTGCTCTTTTGTTTTTCGCTGGAGTTTCTCTTGCAGCTTTTCAAGGTAAATTACACTGATATTTTCTCTTAATGTGGTTATATGTTAGAACTTTCTTTTCTGGAACCCTTCGTGCGTCAATGTTTTGACATTTCAAGCTGATGGAGGCTCAAAAACGATAAACCTTATGTTAGTTACAAAAAGGTCACGTAGTTTACTTTGCACGAAATGGTTAAAACTTGGTCGGAAAAAGAAAAATCACAGTCAAGAGATACAGCACGCTAGCCAGAAATACAATGTTTTGTCAACTGAAGATTTGGCTGGGCGTTTTATTATTATGTAGTTTCTAGTACGAAAATTTATGTTAGTAAATATGTAGCCGGACAAATTTTCAGTTGATAAAATATTGCACTTCTGGTTATTTTCGCTCTACTCCTTCTATTGAGCACTCTGACAGTAGTTCTGCGGCATCAACTGAAATCAAGTATTTTCAAGTCCATACTGTTACGTCATTTTAAAGTGTAAACGTTTTGCTTGACGTTAGATTCTTGTAAAGATATGAACATGGCAGCTTTTAAACAAGGTTATTGCTACAATATTAATCTTTTGAAAAAACACAGGTGATATTATTTCAAAGCCGAAGGATTCGCCAGACCTCAACCCCAAAGGTAAGAAAGCATTTTTAAATGATATAGGTGACAATTTTCCTCGATTCGGACACTGGTGGTATTAAAGAATATCTGAGAGTATGTAAAAACAGTATCCTGTAAATCAAACAGTCAGCTGTTTTGTGGAGGAACGAAACAAGGGGTAACTCTCTTTTCTTCCTGCTTTTTAATCTAGCCTCTCCCATATATATAACTGAGGTCGAAATCATCAAAGAGAAATAAAAAGAAAACAATGTCAGTATAGTTACTACACCAAGTGTCTTCAATGTTTTCTTGGGTGCCGACAATTGACAATTGAATGGAGCAGGCATTTTTGGCCCAATATTCTTCCTTCACCCAAATTTCCTCTCCCCTCTATTTAAGTAGAAAAGCAATTTTGTAAACATGATTAACTCCAACTCCTGACCGACAAGGCAAGATGCAAATGGTGAATTGAGATGATTCTATCGGAAAGAAGCGATACCCTGAATGTTATCGCTGTTTCATATGTGCTTTCTGTTAGGAGTACATTGGTTGTTAATGACAATCCAACTTATGCCAACAGTTCTTTCGTTTTGCAATTACGTAAGCACTTCAGGGGCGGTTCCTTCAAAGTTTTTCTTTAAGGGTGGGTTATCCCAAAATGAACTGAAGCGTCATTTTAGGTTATAATATAAGGAAAATAAAAATGTGCGTTTCTAAACGACGCGCTTTGATTACGTAACAATTTTCAATTCACTCGACGTACTTCATCTTGTCATGTTCAAGGTTAAATTGTTATTCATCGTCGTCAATTCCTTTGTAATTTTTTTTTATGAATTATCAATGGATTGAGACAGATCGTTTGCGGACTTTAAATGATTTATAGCCCGAGAAAACAGCCGTGCAAAGAAGTGAACACAAGTGGAAGGATAAAACTCTTAGAGCTCTAAATCTGTTTGGATAGCATATTAAGAAAACTTTGCACTTCCTAGATCAACAGCAAAAGTAAGTGAAATCTTAGAAAAGTAAACATAATTAATTCCTGCTTTGCTTCTTTTTTTCATTACTGAAGGTTTTAATCTATAAAAACCTTAATTTGTTTAACATAAGAAAACAAAACTTAACTCTTGTAATAAGGGCTCTCCCATGAGGTACCAAAATTAAATAAGCGCCCCGGGCTCTAAATCGAATCATTGCGGTGCCCCCATGAACTGCCCCGTTTTCCCCTCGTGCTCTACCAAGTAGCGAATGGCAACTGGGCCTGGGTACTCCCTTGTAGAAGTAACGGGGATGCTCGTGGTATCTTTTATGAGTTTAAATTTGTGGTTCGGTACCGTTTAAGGTGCTAAAACCGAAAATGTCGGACTGCTGCCAGAGTTTTCTCGGTACCTATTACTTTCAAAAAGTCCTTGAGAAGAAAGTTTCTTTATTACTATTAAATTTTGCAGTGCCCGTTATATAATTTGTTGTTTTTGAATTGGTACCTCTTCGGACTGGAAATGAATTCAGGACACGCCCATAAAACAAGATTCTGGTACCTTTTAAGGGGTGTTCTGGAAATTTTCCGGAGAGTACCCCCCTGGGAATCTGGGCTCCACTTTTATACTGTACCAAAGTTTTCTCCTGGTTTTCTCCAGTAGTGTGGAATCAAGCGACCACTACTTTTTACAAGTTGGAAGGTGTACACGTGCAGCTAAGAAACCTTGCAATCGGAGTTTTGTCGTAGATCTTCCCATCCCATCCTGATTAAGGTCTTGCACCCATAAGCTCATAGTAATTAGACTGATAAAAAGTATCGATCATTTTTGGTGCTTTTTTCTTAGGTTACAAACCGCAAAACACCTACACGTATTGTTATGAGGCTTGTGTGACCAGTGGTTTCCCGGAAACGGAACAGCAGTTGGCAGTATTGAAGATCACGTGTTATGCAGAGGTTTATGTTGAATCTGACAGCTCCGCTTATCTGAAGGTATTCAAATATATCAACTTACTTGACACCGAGATCTTGGCACCTGTATTTACACCGGGGGGGGGGGGGGGGGGCACTTGGGTATTTTTTGGGTGGGTATGTGCCGCCCGGGACTCCAAATTGGCACGCCGTTCTAGAAAAAATTCCCCTAAAATTGATACCCCGTTCTAAAATTGGGCCAATTTTTTATACCCCGTTCTAGTATTCGCCCTAAAACTGATACCCCGTTCTAGGAATGGGCCAATTTTTTATACTCCTTTCTAGGGTGCAACAAGAGTACAACAGTTTGCTTGTTAACGCATTGAACCGTATTTTTAAAAGCAATCTGTCCTTTAATACTTTCAAATGGCTGCTTACAAAAGTGGAGCTTTCGTGCGTTCGAAATTTTATACCCCGTTCTAGAAAACGCCTCTGAAATGGATACCCCGTTCTAAATCAGGACGTTCAAAATCAAGACCCCTTTGGGCGGCACATACCCGTGTAGGTAATGTATGGAAGAACCCCGCCCCCGGGTATTTACATGCCCAGTATTTACCGTAAGCGTGCCAAAAATCGATCCTAATACGCTACAAAAATAAAAACGCGCATTACAGTCGACCACCCAATAACTCGAACCTTCAAGAGAAATCCAAACTGAAGGTCGAGTTGACTAGTTGAACTGGGCTGATAGACAAAGACGACACAGTTGTTTTGAAGCATTATATTTCTTCTTTTTCGATCGACCTGTCTGTCATGCGCTTAAAACATGTTTTCAGTTATCGAGGGTAAAATTCGTATCAGGGGAATAAAAATTACTGCGAGAGGTTCGGAATTATCGAGGGTTCGATTTACCGAGGGTACAATTACATTAGATGTATAAACTACTGGCGCGGATAACCGATTTCCTACTTTTAGGGAGGTCTGGGGGCATGCTCCCCGGCAATTTTTTTGGATTTTAATTCCCCAAAGTCCCCTTTCCTGGGTGTCTGAGTCATGCAGACAGGTGATTTACTGACTGTTCAAACCATTTTCAAGATTTCAACTTGGAAATTTTAAAGTTTTTTTTACTAAAAATATATTTATTATGAAAAACCTTACCGATTTCTGTGAAACGGTGGAAACCGGTGTGGATCCGTGCCCCGATCCGTGCCTGAACTAAATCCAGGGAAAATCGATTTTGGTTCGAGAGCTAGCGCGAGGTTCGAGTTATCGAGGGTTCGAGTTATGAGTTTAATCTGGAGACTGTATATCGTGCAGTCAGCGAGGAGAATTCTACAGCAGCCTCATGTAATAAACTGATATAAATAAATAAATAAATGAATAAATAGATTAATTAATTAAGAAATAAATTAAGAAATGAATGAATAAACAAATAGATTTATGCCCTGCAAATCCAAAATCAAAATTTGAACACATCCTCCTCTATAAAGGATTGCAAAAGAGAGTGAAAATCCCCGATGGAATAAAAGCGTTTTGACAACCCCTCGGAGCCTCCGTGTGCCCCGATGAATCTTTTTTAACATAACTAAAGCGGAAATAAACGGGAAGTTTCGGGTGGCGTTACCCTGCGAACAGAGTCTCCTTCGATTCCTGAAATAGCAGGGTAGGGTGGCGTTTGAAATCTTCCTTAAAGTGCCCAGTCTCCAACGAGCTTCCCGGTTAATATGGCGGATAGTACAGTTCAATGAATTACTATTTCTGTTCTTTTTGAACTTCGATTGAGGGTAGGCCTTGTAAGTATATTGAAAAGAGCGGGGAAATGTTGGCTCCGAGTAGCAGCAACAGCACGAGAAAAGGCGTGATGATTACAAACCGGGATTACAATTTAAACAGGTTGATAAATTCATGAATTCGGTACATTAATGAAATACAGTAGATGCACTAGCTGGTGGAACGAATGTCAGAATATGTATTATTTCTTTGTCCATTTATTGATCGTTTTGTGCTCTAGGGAAATGAGACTTGATCATTCATTGATAACATTTCATTCATTACTACTGTACGTCGCACAGTTTGAGCAGAAAGCCTTTCTCGGCTTATGACCTAAGCTCCTCTTACTAACCAGCTTTACTAACTGATAAGAAGAATTAACCCTTTCACTGCCAGAGTGCTTGATAGAGTTTTGTGAGATGACTCTAACTTTTGAGTCTGCGGATGAAATCCTATGATGTGACCATTCAAATGAAAGCTCTCTGCCTGTACTTAGGTTCTATTTGTTTTTCAAAATTTCACAAAATGAAATTTGGACATTTGGTTGAAATTTGCTTTTGGCTAAATTTGGCAGTGAAAGGGTTAAATCAAACAGGTGCAAGACAAAAAAATAAAGACTAGAAAAGTATATCTATATTCCAAAAATTGAAAAAATTGGCAAAAGTGACTATCATTCTTCTGCGCCTCTTAGTTGAAACCGTAACTTATACTTAAGCATAATTTTCTAGTTTTTTTTTGGTTGATCAACCATTATAATTAAGCTTATGTACATCTTTATTTAAGTCCTGTAAGGGGATGACATTTTTTTTGCAAGTGCTCATTCGTACCATTGCTTTTTTAAAACTGTTCAATAAACCATGTTCGGAAGTAGTAGTGACCTTCCTGTCCTATACTAGAAATACGAGAGTTGCTGGACCTCATGAAACACCTGGCAGGTGACCTGCCCCAGATGACCCATTGGGACATTCATGCTAGCCCTGATATTTCAGTGGGCACTAATGTGTTTCGGAGGAGTGTGCACATAACACAGGTTGACTTAATGTGTTATCATTTCTCAGATTTCTGTTTCTGCCTTTTGCTGACAGATCAAAAAGCCTCTATTGTACGAAGTCAACGGGACATCTTGCAGTTTTGATTCCCTGAAGATCTCTCCAGTTTCTGCTGACCTTACTCCATTGCTTGAAGAACCAATCAAATTTGATTTCAAGGCAGGAAAGGTTGGAAAGATTTATTGCAAGGAGAATGAACCAGAATACATTCTTAACATCAAACGTGGCATCCTGGCAATGTTTCATCACAACTTCACCAAGCCTGACCCTGCTGATAAGTATGATCCGAGGATGTACAAGAATTGGGAGGTAAAGAGTTACTTTGTTCTTTAACAAAATTTATCTTACATGTAAGACAAGAATATGCTATATTTAAGATGTCTGGCAGTATACTGTAAACCTTGCATGAATTAAAAAGCCAAAATTTACAGTCTGCTATTTTGTTATTGTTTTAAGACTTTGAAAACAAAGGCATTACCTGTTTAAGAAATATTGCTAGGCCTATAATAGATCAATGAAGCAATTTCCCTCGCCATCATAAGAATAACCAGAATATTGTGTTCATGATAAACCCATCCACAACTTCTGGGAAAGATAATCTATAATGCAACAACAAAATGATTTAACAACTTTAAAAAATTTCCTGTGAATTCTAGGATTAGTAGTTCCTGAATTTATTTCCTAGCAAACTAGTTTTAAAAAGTGTAGATGTATGTGTAAATAATATGTTAAAACATTATTGTTTTCACGGATACAGTATGGCGCACATGGACTATGTGAAAACTTGTATGATGTTGAGTACCAATTTTCGCAAGAAACTCACAAGACCCAAGCGATGAAGCTCAGCAAGACCTTAAACCTTAACAACTGTACAGGAAAACCACACGTGTTCTCTAACATTCCAGGCGTCCGCTGCCTCAGCAAGAGCTGCGACAGGGTGGAGGAGGTAAGCCATTTATAATTTAAGGTTATTCAGTCACTTAGATCATATGGAAACTTGTCTCTGTGTTCAGGTGGACTTGAGTTCTGTATTTTAGTTTGCTTTGCCAGTGGCTCATGAACACAACAAAATTGAACTTTCTAAACTTGTAAAGAACTTACAAGTTTATATTACTTCAGAGTTTATCCAGTAAGGTGATCTTTTGTCCCAGGTTCCAGTAAATGGGATTGTCAATTAAGTTTTGAAGCAACTGCGTGGAGCAACTGTAGATTCATCTGTAACGTCTCTCAAAAAATATACATGTGTAGCTTTGTTAATCTTTCACCTTTAATCACTTATTGTAAGAAATTAGGAGAAAGAAATTACTTGGAGGTCATGCTGCTATTATATTGTATACATTTAATTATAAAAAAGTCCAATTAGCTGTTCACATTTTTTGGGTGTCAGTGGATAGGGATTACCACTTAATTAGTGACGCTATACAGGAAAGTCTTCTATTTTGTACTCCTAAATGAAAACATTGAAATAAGGAAATGAGTTACCTTGTTTATTCGATTTCATGATACATTCATATATAAGTAAGATTGGAAGACAAAATGTTTACTAAGAGAGTAACTAAAACTAGCCTGGAGTGTTTTTGGTTGGGTGTAGGGTGTCAAAGATAATATTAAAAATTAAACTTTTCATAGAAGAGGCATATATAGGTGGTTTCAAATTTAACTTTACAGCTGATAATAGTAGATCAGGGAAAAAGAAAACTGGAATAACTTTATGGCTACATCCTTCTTGAACTTGTATTTTTGCAGCCTTTGAAGATCTCTATATCATCATCATGCAATATTTTGGGACAAGAGAGCAAATTTGTGGTTAAGACCTGTGAAACAACTGGAGAGTACATCTTTGCACCAAACCAAATGAAAGGCACTGCAGTTACCACCGTTAAGTATGTAATTCATTGTTTATGCCACAGATTTATTCCTTTAGGTACAAAATGTTTCGAGGATTATTTACACTAAACAAATACATAACTGCTATGGCTCTTTTTATAATTTATAACATTAACCAATTTACTCTTTGGAGATTTTTGCTTAAAATTTGAAGCTGGTCAAGCCATTCTCACATTATTTTATTTTCTCAAATTTGTTACCTTTTATTTTGAACTTTCCGGGTAAAGTTACCTGGTTTTTTTTTATAATTTTTGGCTGTTAATTTCTAGCCTGATTGTTTGACTGAATGGTGTATATTCATGAATGTTAACTACAATTTAGCCAGCTGGTTTAAGCTGATTTGGCTGTCTTGAGTATCATACTTCATAGCAGCAGGTTCAGGTTTAGTTCTAAGCTGGAGCAAATCTCAAGGTCTTTAAAATATAATACAGTAGTTTGGTAGAATGTGCTGCCTTTCTTTTACATCTTCAAATGGTTACTTAACAGACATCCTAGTCATCTCAGATGAGAATAATCATAGGCCCTTTCTCACAGCCTCTTGTCGGACATAGCATAACCTCGATCTTCTTGCAACATGGTTTGTGGGAAAGAACGGGGAACCCAGTACCTCACAGGGGACCCAACCTCCTTTTGTGCCTATCCCCACTGTGTAAGTCTGTGTGCTAGTAGAGTATCAAAATGTGCATTTCAGTTATTGATTTAAAAACATGTTGACTTCACTAGTGTTATAGGGGATGTATGGGCTACTGCAGGCGGTTGACATTGACCCTAGTTGTTAAAAAGTTGCATGCAGACTTTCTAGTCACTGTATTCCTTTGAGCACCAGCTGTTACTGTTAGTGTGTAAAACTGCATGTTGATGACTTGTTTCATGCATTAATTCCTTGCCAATCATAGTCTTTTATTCATGCAGTTTAAATTACATTTCCTCCAGAAACATAGTTAAATAATCATCTTTAATTTTATTATTGAATTAACAAGAATAAATCATATATTATAATCTTGTTTGTTTCGGTGCAGACTGAAATTCAGCAGTGTTCATTTTTAGATGCTATACATGTAAACTTGAACCAGATTTGTTTTATGTTAGTTATAATAATATTCTATTTTTCCTCTTTAGGCAAAACTTGAAGTTTAAGGAAGTTAAGGCTGGACTTGAACAATGTAAGTACAGTTGAACCTTCATTAAGCAGCCATCCTTGGGGTATTGACAAGTGGCTGCTTAACAGAGGTTGCCGCTGAATAGAAGTTCATCAGAAATGACCATATTTTAAGAAACTTCAGTCTATTTTGAAACAAGCCCAAGACTGAAGCTAGGACTGTATATTCCTTCATCATATTCTTGAAATGTAGCCAAACTAGAATATCACACCCTTGATGGTGGCTAGAAGTGATGGAAGAACCCTTACTGGGATGGCCAAAAGGTGGCTATGACCACTTAATAGTGGCTGCTTTAATGAGGTTCAATTTACCATTCTTATAATGCTGCAATTATTTTGGTTACTCGCTGCTTAATAGCTGACCAGTTAATGGATGTTTAACTGTAAAAAGACTGTAAAAAAGTTTGAGTTTTAAGGCTGTGATGTAGAGGGGTTAGAGAGCCACTTTTAAAAGCCTCAAATCCTGGTCTGTTTTAATTTAGCATGTGTTACTTTAATTGATAAAATTAATAGTCAAAAGTAGAACTTAGTTATAGTGCCATTTAATGCATTCTATAGAATAATAATATTATTATTAATAATTAATAATTATTATTCTATAGAATGAATACTGTAATTATTAAAGCTTACAGTATTTTACCCTCTTTTAGTCATTTTATTTTTTGGTATGTGTTCATTGATCGGTAAGACAGTGTTTTTACTGCTACAAAGATATCTGTTTCTTCTTTCACTTTGCTTCTCTAATCGTCATTTGTTTTTATTTAAAGATTCAATTCCTACTGCCAATCCTCGCACACTGGAGATGACAGGTTATGATGATCATACAGTGCTCACAGAAAAGCAGAAGACTGAGTTTGTCACAAAGGTGACCAGATATTAGTATTGGCCATAAACTAATACATGTATTTTGTTTAAATACATCAATTCTACATTAAAACTTAACTTCAGCCCTGAAGGGCACCTTTACTAACACCATTGTGATTATTATTATTATTATTATTTTTTTGTTAGTAAGAAAAACTTTAAGGTGGCTCGACTGGGTTTTTGAGGGTCAACCTCCCACGTTGGAGCATGAATTGTGTCAGGCCATTATTAAACAAGGATTTGGACAAACTACCACCTCAGCTGTATTACGTTCAGGGTTACAGTGACATTGGAGTTTTCGCAGCAACATAATGATCCCATTACCTTTTTACTTGCACCTGTATTTCTTGGTATTGAGAACTTTTCTTCCAAAATCGTGCAAGGGCGCTTTTTCCTTCAATAGCTGTCTCGATGTTCGTGAAGTTTAAGTAAAATCTACGAGAGCGTCATGGAGATACTTTGGGATGAAAATTTTATGGTTTAATAGAACTACAGTAAAAACTCAAACATTCTCAATGGAATACATAGATAAATAACTTTACAAATACCGGTAAATAAGTAAATAAATAAATTATTAAATAATTAAAATGACCCAACCAACATAAGGAATTCTTGTAGTCCAAACATTGTCATTATATATAAACAATGGACAGATGTATCATATTGCTTTTTAATCCTTTTGTTTTTTCTTCACTACAGACTTTGAAGATGATTGATTTACTGATTAAGAGTGTTGAAAAGAAGGACTGGAAGGCATACATATTCACATCTTTAGTTGAACTGTTACGTAAAGCTGATGAAGATACACTGTCCCAAATCTGGGATCACTGCTCCAGTGATGAACAGCACAGGTACTCGTATTAATACAAGCTCTTGTTTTAATTGCACATATCTTTTTTTTTGTTATACTAAATTCATCAAAGAAAATTTACTCACTTCTCTGTTTCCTTGTGTGAATTGTCTATAACAGTAAACTTAAATGTTGAATGGTACAGCATTATTCAGTTTTTTGAAGTCTACAGTTGGCTGAACTTGTGTTCACATCTCTGTTTCACCTCTCCACCTTGTTCACTTGGTATTATTTCACTTAAGAGTGTATTTACAGAGCTATTTGTGATGTCAAAAAAATTAAAGGATTTATTCCCGTTTCATTTTATGTTATCTTAAAAACTATTATACCATCAATAAAGCTTCTCCTGTTTAGCCCAGAGCATATCCCTTCCTGGCTTTGCAACCGAGAGTTTGCTCTCTTTTGTAGGTGCCACTATTAAATATTTTAAAGCATCTTACATGTAAATGCATCTTTGAAAAAAAACGGCATGTGTTAGAAGCATTCTGGACGAGGTGTAATGTTGCCATAGCCACTGCATAGTGGGTTAACTTTCTAATGAACAAATGCTAAAACCCTTGCCTAGTCCTTACACGGCGTTTTCCCAGTCCCTCTCAGTCAATTCACTTCGGTGACGTATCCGAGGCACGTTTTCGCCTGGACCAAGTGACCCGAAATGCTTTGGCCGCCGCTCAGAATAATGAGGCCGAGAGACTTATGACTGCATGGTGCTGGATGAATTGTTGACTGGCTGAAAACAGTGACAGTTTGTCACTGTGAAATGTTCAATATTTTCGCCGTGTTCACACAGAGCTGACAAACCAGGTTGTATTTTATATAACTCTCCGTGATTTTACCATCTGCCCATGCTCAGAGTGCTATTTTAGCAAATCCACTGCAAATTCATTAAGCACAATGGCGTTTATCAGCTGAGTAACCACGCATTCATGCAACCGCGCCTTTTGTCGGTCGAAATTTAGACGGTCATGATGGTGTTCACACCTCGCTGATCAAATTTTCGACCGTACCACCTAAAATTGGACTTCGACTTTGGTGTTAAAATTTGTAAATGGCCAGGTTTCTAAATTTTCGTATAGGTTGGGTGGTTCCCTTTAAACGGAATACCTAAACGCGCATTTTCCACTGGTCAAAAATTCGTCCGGTGCCGTGTGAACGTAATCTTCTGACTTGTGTATGTTTAAATAGAAACAACTCGTCTTTGTTGTACTGTATTTACATATGTACTTAATAGCTTTTTTTTTATTAATTAGGCCATGGCTGTTAGAGGCCCTGCCATTTGTCTACAAACAGGAAGTTTTCAAACTTATTAAAGAAAAGATTTTATCAAAAGACCTGAAAGTGAATGAGGCAGTTCCAGTGCTTCGTGGTTTAGCCTTGACTACAAATCCAACTGAACCGATGTGCCGTGACATATCAGTAAGTGGTATTGTTCCATATGGCAGCGACATAACATTGATGCACTGTTACACCATTTTATTCGATATTTAATGTACTGACACACAGTTAAGTCTTGCTTGTTTGATGTTAATATACTGGAATATCTTAGATGTTATTTAGAGCTTCACTGACGTATATGTAAGTGTAATTTGCCTCAAAATCTCATGTGACCGCAGCCCTTGTGGAACCAGGTAGTTCGTGTCATATGTGATATCATATCAGCTCGAACGGTCATAGAGAATGTTAAAACCTAATTTTGTGCAGGAGAAAGAGATATCGCCAACTTTACCCAAACACGCGCAATTCAGTCAAAAAGCCCTGGGAAAAAAGAGCCTTGAAGCAGCAATTTAGCATCAAGGACTGTAACAAAACACAGGAGAGTGCTATAGGCCTAGAATGAAGTGTTGGCCATACAGTAACCAGGAAATAGCTCACTAAAGCCTCTAATTGCATTGTTTTCCCAATTTTTTTAGGGGTGAATAAGTTAAGCTGCAATAAAATTGGTTTCTGTCAGTTAAGCATGATTTTATTGACCTTGAACTCATTCAGCAGTCATTAACTGGCGGCCAGTCATAAAGGGGGAAATAATATATTGATGGCCTGTTATTAAAAAATGTTGGGTGAAAGTTATGTTCACAATAGAACTAATCTGATAAATTTGTGTGCTTTTGTTTTCAAGAATGTTTGTTTTCATTCTGATGTACAAGAAAATGAAACTCTGAAGAAGACCTGCTACTTGACCCTGGGTGCCCTGTTGTATGAACACAGCAAAATCGCCAAAAGCCCAAAATTGCTTCATGACATAGCACTTGTAAGTTTAACTTTTGTTCTTATAATGCTAGAGTCCTCAGCGTCCTTTTCTTCTCGCCTAAAAAAATTTACATTCACTCTTCTAAGGAGAACCGGTGGTAAATAGTGGATTATAAAAAGGGGGACAGGTTGGGTGAAACGCCGCATTTTCTGTCAAATCAAAATGAGGGGATATTTTCAACATTTTAGAAAATATGTAGCTGAAGAGTTCCCTTACCGTAAATTAGTTCTTGTAAATAACATTTCCCGAATCCTGCGTACTATGAAAATCGCCAAATCGCGCATTCCGACTAAAATCCCGCATCCCGACGTCCAAACATGGCAAATCCCGGATCTTTAAAATCTACCTGGGACTCTCATTGATTATTGGCTGCTTCGAGGTTAATGAAATCAGCGAGCTTTCTTATTTAACTAGTGACTAAGGTTCACTTCAATAGTTTCAATACATTGATGATTGATAGAATTGTGGGTTGGCTCAAATATTAGCAAATAGTGGAGGTCCAAACGTTTTTATTTATCGATGTTATAAATGCAAACAAGCTGTCGCTAATCTGTAAGTTTGTTTGCTTACAGGAGCTAAAGAATCGTTTGCGGATTGCTGATTACCAGGAGAAGATCATCATTGTTAAGACCATGGGTAATTTTGGTCACAAAACTCTTGACCAGCCTCTTCTAGATATCATCCAGGATAACAACAACAAGCTTGAGTTGCGGGTGTCAGCAGTGTATGCCTTGAGAAGAATAGCACCACAAATACCACAAAAGGTTGGTCACTCTCTTTCCAAAACTTTTTTTTCGTCTCTTTATAACCTTGGGAAGTTGAATTAAGAGCAAAAGTGAAAAAAAGTTTCCACTCAAAGCAAAAATTTCCATTTTAAGGGGAATTCATTATCTGCTATGTCACCCACTTCACATAACATTATTACCATCTAAGATAGGTTCTCAAAGAGGCAATGATCTTCGCAGTTATGTATACGCAATTTATGTAATTGTATGTATTTGTATAGAGGTATTTGAGAAGGAATGATCTCAGGCTACAATGGTTTCCGTTCTATCAGTTTTTTACTGTAGGTGCTCTAAAAACTTAGTTACATGTGTACTTTGCTATGGATGGTATTGTAAGTTCACTTGACAGGTTTTAATTGCGTCAGTCCACTATCTTGCTGCAGGTATTGCCAGTGCTGCTACAGATATTCCGTCAAGTAGACACCGATGGTGAACTGCGCATGGCATGTTTTGTTGTTATTTGTGATACCAAGCCCGGTCCAGCGGTATTCAACATGATTGTCAAGCATCTTTATTATGAACGCACCAACCAGGTGCGATCATTCGTGGTTTCTTACATCAGGGGAATGACTAAGTCCAGATATCCTTGTGACGAAAAGATGTAAGTTTGTTTCCTAGGCTGCCGTTGATGTAAAAAAGCAATCCCTAATGAGAAATTGTCATACTGTGAAAAAAATAAAGGTTTTTAAAAAACGTAACCGGTTCATTTTATTTAGAATTATGTAGGAAAGGACGTGAACAGAAGGTTGAAAATTCGTGTCATTAATTGAAATACTTACTTAACGTAGAGGAAGTCAATAACATAGTTGTATAAACAGTTACAGTTTACAAAATAAAGATAAATACACGTGTACATAATGTGTTTGGAAGTATGCACTGAACTCTCGCATCAAAACGAAATGTTGATGTTGGTGTTTTTTTTTCTCAAAAAATAGTTAGGTAGATATTCTCTCTTGTTATACTTGTTATACTGTATCTAACTTTGTGGAACAATTTATTTTAGGGCTAAGACGGCGAGGTTTGCTCTCAAGATGCTCCGAACAAGGTTTGCTCTTCAGAGGCTTCGAGTTGGCAAGATTGATTTCCACTCTTCAAAATGGCTGCACTTGGGAGAATATTCCGGTGAGGAGATCAGAGACAATGAAATTTTTTAAATATTCCAGTCCACCAGCAAAGAGATTTCTTGGTTCTACAAGAAACCAAAACCCATATCTTTTCTATGGCAGTAATATTCACTACGCCAACCCAGAAAAGTTTCGGCTACTTACAATCAACCCGAGAAATGTTGGCGGACACAGACAGATATATCCGTAGATGGACATGCTATTGAGAGAATGGGGGAAATAAAGCTTTTAGGAGTTCAAATCGATGAAAAACTGAAAAACTGTAGGGGTCCTAGTGCGGCTAAATTATCACTTTACAAGTCTTCAATTCTGCTCCACCTAACCTACTGTTATCTAGTCTGGCACTTTTGTAATACATCGGATCGGAGAAAACTCGAGCGGATTCAGGAGCGAGCGCTAAGAGCGACGTACAAAACCAGATCAGCTTCCCATCAAGAACTGCTAGACCGCGCCAAACTACCGACGTTGTACAATCGGCGTCTACAAGACATTGCCTCGTCGATGTTTAAAGTTAAGCACAGTCCCGTAACCGTGAATATTTCTGATTTATTCAATATAAAGAACACTCAGTATAAGTTACGGAATAGTGACTTCGAACTACCAAGATTCGAAACTGTTAGATTTGGTAGGAATTCAATAAAATATATGGGACCTCTCATTTGGTCGAAGTTGCCAAGACACTTAAAGTAGCTGTGTCATGAAATTCAGCCAAATTAGCAAATTACAAAATGCCCGTTAAATTAAGAGAAACATAACATAACCGCTTAAAACTTTGAAGGAAGGTTAAAAAACATAACAGAAACAACATGCCACGGATGGGCAAAACTGAAGAAGATTGAAACGGATTGAAATTAGGGTTTTTGAAAACTGTTCAGCCTAACAGTTTTTCAAACTTGATCCCTGCTACTTGCAACTTCAAAAATAATGCTCAGGAGACATATCTGTTTGTCTCGGATCTCTGATAATGTCATTTATCTGTAATTTCTTTGCTTACTTCAAGTTGCATAGCGATTGAGGGCCAGTAATTGGCAAAATTAACCAAAATGAATGGGACTGCTGTGACACAGCCTCTTTAAGAATGATTACATAGTAACTCTGAACCCGTTTAAGAGGAACATTAGGAAAGTTGACCTTTCAACTCTTGTAAATATTTAGACGTTTTTAGGCTTTTAAATAAATTTTGTATTATATAATCTACACGCATTTTTATTTTTATTGTTTAGTGATTTGTATCTGGCATTTAACTCATTATTTTACAGTGCCACCCATTAGCTTATAGCTAAAAACATAGACGCTTAAATAAAGTTTTCACTAATTCGTTCAAATTATAGACTGGCAATGTTTTATCACCTAAAGGAAAACCTAAAAGCAAATTGACTACAATAAACTAATTTTATTTTATCATACATCTTTAGAGCCTCTTCAGCTGGGTGGTAGTTTTGATTTCCAAATGGTTTCTACGCCATCAAGCTTTATTCCACGTGCCATTAACTCTAAAGTCAATCTGCACATCCTTGGAAAGTCACTTAATTTGTTTGAGGTAATTTACAATTAAGTGTTGATTGTTAGGTTCATCAACATTCTTGCGTCAATTTTGGTGCATAAAGGACCATTTGCGGAAAAAAAATTTCTGAAATAATCTTTACTTTGTTCGATCGTTTTTTGTTAGGTGTTTTGCAGAAATAAGAGCAGGTGATCTATAGTTGTGAAAAATGGGCATAAGTAATTTTTTCATCTTAGGCACTTAATTATTTGATTACATCTGAATGTATCAGTCAAAGAAACAGTGTCAAGCCGCGTTGACTGTCCGAGGGAAAAAAAAGCCCAGTCCCCCACCCCCCCCCCCCAAAAAAAAAATAAAATAAAAAAACAGCTGCAGTACCACAAATTAAAAGCGGCTTAAAGCACAAACCTCGCGCAAAACTGTTGAGCGAGTTCCATCTGTTTCCTAACTTTTGCGCACACTACCATCGTCTCTAAAGAGAAAAAGTAAGAACCCTGCCCACCCCCTATTCAAATTTGCTTTGGTCTCAAAACCAACGTCTGGCAGTGCATAACTCTAGTGTGATTGGAATAACAGGAGGGGAAAACGAACATTTATGTGGCGGCGGTTTCCATTTTTGCTAGGATGACAAGGAAAAAAGGTATTTTGTCCGAGGTTTCAGCCATAAGCATATGCACATACAGTTAATTGAGCTTCTCCATATTCCTCAAACATTATCACTGAACTGCTTTTATTTTCATTGCAAGACTGGTGTGAGAGGTGAAGGGATTCAAGAACTTGTCAAGCGTTTGGTTGGACCGAAAGGACATTACAGCGGAAAGAACAAATTATTTGACAAGGAGATCCGCGAAATAAAGAAAATGGTAACAGCGCTCTTTTATAAAAATTCATGCAATTTTTCCATACCTAGACTGTCATTAAGAGAGTTTAGGTGAATGATCACGCTCAAAGATGTGACGAAGAACTTCTATTCTTGGTTTAGCTTTCTGCATAATAATTATGGTCATTCAAACAACTTTTTTTGCGGACATTGTCTAAAGATTATTACGTGACTTGCAGAAAACTGCGTACAGAAAATCATGATCTGCTTATTCGCAGTAGAAAAGTTGCTTTGCTGTGACGATTGCTCTGTTCTTGCTCAGTTTCTCGTCTTTTGGTCGAGGAAGAGGTTATTTCATCCGTTACAAACTAATTCACTCGGTGTAGTTATCGCATTTTCGATTAATTCATCCCCTTCGTTTCATTGGTAACCACCAGGGCAGGTTGTTACCATAACTATATCTGTCATATAATATATCAAGCATGAGACGCAGTGTTTCATCTGGTGATAAAACGCTGTATCGAATGCTTGATATTACTTCTCAAACAAAAGGATTTTAGAAGGAGAAATTAAAATGCAAAAATGAGCAGTCTTTCATCCGATTTCCAAACACTTATTAAAAATTAATTTCCTTTGTATTTTCTTTATGAAGTATTAATGACTTTGAGAAGTCACCGTTACTAAACGATATGAACTTAAGCATCCTAAAAAAACTGTTTTTTCTTTCCTACTCGAAAACAGCTACCCATCACGGAATTGGAAGGAGAGAAGACTAAAGGTTCATTCTACTTCAAAGTCTTGGGAAAAGAATTGATGTACAACTATTTCACTTATGAAGATGTTAAAGAATTGATCGAGGATGGTGTTATCAGGGTTGATAACAATCTGAAGGACATCCTAAAGAAAGGTGACAAATTATGCGCGAACCAAATATCACTGTGAATGGCATGCTCGGGCAGTAAATTTTGTTGACAGTGTGCCCTGGTCTGCTCCCCGCTTAGGAAAAAGGAATTGATGAGGATGACGGCCAATATGGTTAAGTCTTGCACTGTCTCTTTCCATCTCTGGTATCGTTCAAGTTGTATCCCGTAATTTTTCATTAAGCGGGTCACATGACAGCGAGCTAGAGAGGGCGTTTATGGTTTCTTGGGTAGTCTACTGAACTTGACCAGTTTTTAAGTTCTTCTGATTATTGTCTGTTGTAATGGGCCTTTTTACAGTAATGTGTGCTCAATGTCCTAGCCTTTGAATATAAGTGAGGCTGGAGGTCATCTTTATTTGTTACAACTCTTCCTGGTCATGTGCAACTGGTGTTATTCTCATGCTACAAGCACGTGAACATGATCATTTACATGGTCACCTTCAGCCTCGCTTCTATTCTAAGGCCAGGGAACTGAGCACCCAACCGTAAAGTGAACTGTTACAGACTATTTCGTTCTTTCCTTCAGGCAAAAAAATGAATTTGACAAAAGTGATGATTCCAGTGGAGATTAAGGTTGTTCAGCCGTCTTGTATGGGTATTCCTCTTAAGTTCACTCTGCAAAGTGTATTATTCATTCGCTTGAACACTACAATCAAAGCTGAAGTGGAACCCAAGTTCTTCTTTCCCCTTCCTGATCAACTGACGCTAAACGGGAAAATTAACGTCAGGTGAGAATCTACATAAATAGAATATTCAAATAAGGATTCACTGGTCGCACGTCCGCAAAATTGGATCGGATTAAAGTTTGGAATTGTTGTTTTTTGAGAAGAAAGGAGAAAAGATAGCCAACACTGTTGTTTCTCGTTAAGGTCAGGAATCGAACCTGGGTCACAGGGGCGGATCTAGGGGGAGGGTGCAGGGGGTGCGCCCCCCCCCCCCCCCCCCGAGATGACCTGCGGTTTCTAATACAACTGGTATTCTGCAAAAAAAAAAAAAACTATGTGGTTTATTGGTGTTGAAGTAGAGCAAGAGACGAGTGCACCCCCTCCTAAAATAAATCCTGGATCCGCCCCTGGGTGACATTAGGGAGTTAAAGCAACAACGACGACGACTGCAACAAGAACAGCAAAAAAAAAAAACGATACGTTTAGATTCGCAAAACAACAACTTTACACGTGCATCACGTTTTTTTGTACCTTTCTTTGCCGCCGTTGCACGACTACGACGTGAAACTTCCTAATTTTACGTTTTGTAGAGGACGTGAACACAAGACAACGACTTTCTTCTTCTTTTTTTGAACTTCGATACAGTCGTTTAGAATTCAACTTCAGAAAAATTCGCCAACATTTGACGAATCGAACGAGGTTGACTATCTACGATAAAGTTTAAAGCAGTGCGAATTCACTTTTTAAGTCAGATTTTCGTAGCTGTGGTCGTTGTAAGCTCCCTATTGGCGTGATGTGACGGCTATCACCACTGCGCCACGCTCACACTGACTAAGCGCCTTGTTCTCCAGTAGTCTTTTATTGATTGACTGATTATAAAACATCAGTGGAAATAGTGTTTTGTTGATATTTGCTTATTATTGCCCTATGCAGTATTCTCCACTCCACCTGGGGCAAAATGAAGATCTGCCTTCCTCAACTGGAAACAGGAAGTAAGATGAAGCTTAACGTCAATGTCACAACTGGTGTGTCCGGCAGACTGCAGTGTAAAATCAAAGATCACAGTTACACTACAGAGATAGATCTACCACAGCACCAACAGCAGATTTTATCAACAGAGTAAGTAATAATGGAATGTTCTTTAGCACGGACCATTTGGATGATGTAACTCTAACAGACCTGATGCCTGCGACAGCAATCAGGTCGTAAAAATCAAACCCGACAGTCTTTGGGACAAGATTCGATTTGTTTTAAATCTCTTCGGATTAATTACGACAAAACAAGCGTGAACTGGTCAGGAGGTACCTTGGGTACCAAGAGTATCTTCTTGCGCGCGGCAGGGTCAGTGCAGAAACGGCTGCTTGCTCACTGCAAAAGCCGGTGCCACGTATCCGAACAAACCCCAAAATGCGGCGATATGTGAACTTCACAGATATCTCTCCTAGTTCAAAAGCAACAGTTTCTGCATTCGATTAAGTAAAACAATTTCTTGACTTACATTCGTATTAATTTTGCTAACCTGGATTTCAAACTTAAATCGTCAGTTGTTAACCGAGGAGTCCTTATTTTTCGAAAGATGAATTGTAACTTTTTCTCTTGATTCCATTGTGGTCAAGTCAGTTATCAGCACCAGGGAAGTCAGCGTTGATAAGTTCCTTGACTGTGGTGATGTCTCTGTCTGCGTAGGAAATTTGCTTATCATCAGCGTAGGTGGACACAATGTGCTGTGATGGATAGAATACAAGAGATTGTAGCCTGTGTCAGGCTCTCGGTCAGTGAGGACGAGCGAAGAAAATGAGCGAGCAATGAATTAGCGATCGAGCGAAAAATGGCGAGAAGAGAGAATGTGAGAGGCTGTAAGCATCTTTTCAAATACCACAGTCCGCCCACTACCCCCCCCCCCCCCCCACCCCACTTCCTGAAAAACCGTTTGTCGTGTAAAAATGTCAAGTGCATGTCAAATGGTGCTGTGTAGGAGGGTTTCACTTGCTCGACATATTTGCTTGACTCTGCGCGCGCGAAGCCAAATAATTAACGTATAAATGTTGAAGTAATTTGTCACAATTGACTAATCATCGCTGGGTATACCAGGAGGTGGATAACCGGAATGAGGTATTGAAAACAATGCTTACGGGCTCAGGCCCTACTCCGTGTCTCTTAAGCCCCCACGCGGTTTTCTCGCAACTTTTTTCGATCTGCTTTCCACTCTATTTTGGAGCCTGGAAAAGGCTGTATAGATCGTTGATAAAGATGTTAAATAGCAGTAGGCCCAAGATGGACCCCTTAAGGACATTATTAATGTTACTCGGCAGTTTGAATATCTATTATTCAGACTTACACTTACTCTATAATTCCGGTTTGATAGATAATCCTCTATCTTGCCCCTACATTTGCTCTATATTGCTTCTGTTTCAAAATGAGTCATTGGTATGGTAGATTATCAAATGCCTTTGACCATTCCATACACACTAACCCTACAACTTCTTCGTTTATTGCATTTCTTCTTTTTTCAATTTTTCACTCATATAGTACATACAGTTACTATTATTAACATGCATATTAACCTCACACTCTTTTACGATAGCAAACAAGGCTACACTTTCTTGATGTACACCAAACCGGTCAAGGGATCAAAGGATTGGCAGTCACTGTACAGAAGCACAAAACTGGATGGATTTGAAATCGGTGAAGTGGCTCAGGTACTACACATAGCAAATTTCAAAAGACCAATTCCGATATATTAAAATTCATACTTGGCTCCAAGGCTTGGGGCAATAAAACAAAAGAAATCGTCTTGAGGCTTAATAATGAATCATACATTTTTTTGGTTTTACATATTCCCCCAAGCCTCGGAGCTAAGTATGAATTTTGATATTGGAATATATGAATATAATAAATGTGGATTACATTCGCTTGGTCAAAATAAGCGCCATGAACGAGAAAAACAACATTATATTGCTTTTAATCGGCCGACTTGATTTCATTGACTATACCAAATTTTAACTACCAGGAACGATATACTGATGGAGAGCTGCCAAAATGTTTAGGCGAGGGCCGCGTGTTAAGTGCAGAGTCTTATCATTTAAATCCCCCAACCCGACATGAAAAATGAATTACAACAAAACAGAAAAGGCAATCGAATTTTTCCGATATTTCGGCGGGTAAAGGCGTCCATCTACAGAGAATTTCATGAAGAAAAGGAACTTAACCAACCCCTTTTTTTATTTTAGATATACACCATTAGTAATATATCGGGCAAGGACGAAGCGGTTTTTTTACCTATTGAAACTTTCACTATTTCGTTTATTTGTTTTCTTTGATTGTAGATCGGAAGGAGACATGATCCTGGTCACCATCGCTATGCTAACTGGACCTTGAAAGCAGCAAGTGGAAAATATTTATCAGTGAATGAACAAAACGAACTTATTTTGAGTGATCAGCCCACCATCTTCAAAGTCTTCTTCGTCGGCAGGAGCCGTGCCTTTGTCAAGCTTTACGTTTCCGGAAAAGGATTTGTAAAGGTATTATTGCCCGTTTCTTTGTAGGTGGGTAAATAAAACGAATAAGGATTAAATTTCTTTATCCAACCGTTTTAAAGTTGAGAAAAGATAAAACACGTTGTCTTTTGAGGCAAGAAAAGCCTTAAGTAGAATTTCATTCATATGAGCTGCTAGTACTGAAGAATGAAGCTAGCCTTTGTTCGTATTTCGGTTGTGTTATTGGTGCCTTTGGGACTGTAACATGGTAAATAAAACAATGCCTTCTTCGTCCGTCAGTCTTAATGAGCTGCTTACCTTTAATTTTTCTGGGTAATGACATTTGTGTAAAGGTCGCAGGGCTAGTGTTGTAATAGTCATTCATATTCGCCTGGGACTCTTGCTGAAGGCTAGTGTGTTAGCTATATATACATCGTCCTTCTCTTATTATTTCATGATTTGAATTGCTTCCCTTGAGAAGCGACTGGGATTAGTTTAGCAGTCACTTGCTGTGATGACCATGACATCACCCCCAAGGCTTTCTGTGTTAAACCTAAGTTTACAACGGTGAGGGAAGTAGATGCAAAGGCGACTAGATCGTTACAGAAACGGAGATGAGGGAATGATCGAAAGCGGAGACAGAAAGAACTAAAGATTGCGTGGTTTTTCTTTTCCTCAACTTCTGTACTGGCATTTCATATTAAACTGATCAGAAAACAGGTTTTTCCCTTCAGTCTCTTCGTCATTCGGTAGTGTAAACCTGGCTGACTACTTTTTTAATCTTCAGGTTAAACCCGATTCCAAAGGCTGCCTTGAGACTGTGAAGGACAGGCGTTATCCAAAGCTATTCAAGATATCCCCAGTGAAAGGTACCCGCCACGTACGACTGGCCACAGTTGTGTTCATTCATCCTACAGACAAATCCAAGACGCCACTAGAATGGACAAAAACCACGGCACCTATGGACACAGATAAGGTGGTGTTATTCAAGCACCTGATCGAAGACATGAAACCTGAAACAGGATATGAAGAAAAGTGGAGATATCTAAGTGATGATATTCCCAGCGGTCTGGACGGGTTCCATCCTCGACACATGAAGCTTGTCTTTATCACTCCAGTGGAAGGAAAAGTTTGTTTGAGGCCTAACAAGACTGACGAAACTGTGTTTACTGTTAAACGACATCACACAAATACCAGCGTAAGTGTGCACTATCAGACTTAATATTGTTTTGTTTTTCATTTTAATTTAGTTAAAGCGTGGACTTCGTAATAGTTTTTTTCAAAAATACCTTATTTCGCAGTCAAACTCCGTTGGTACGGACACTGAGGGGTTCATAGAAAGTGTCTGTATTAACGGGGTGTCGGTATTAAGCGGGTTGAATTCACAGAAAATATAAGGGATTTCTTTCCCTAGGGACAAACTTAACTCTCAGTAATAATGAAGTGTTTGTATTAATCAGGTGTTCTTAAAGCAGGGTTTGACTGTACTTTTGCCGAGGTCAGTGATTTTCTTCAAGGTTCTGCTATTGTCTAAATCTCTCCTAAACTTTTCCCAGAACTGAATTATTTCTCTATCCTCTTTGAGGGTAGTAATCCAGTCTTAACATGGTCTACCCATCTTCCTTTACCATGGGTTGGTGTCCAAGGGGAAAGGCTCGAGACAAATTCGTCTTTTTGTCTATTCCGCTCAAGTTTGAGTACTAGTGTCCTTCTGACTTTGCCAGACAATAACAAGTCATCTCACCCACCGATGTTAGCTCGCCTACTGCTATGGTGTACCTCTCCCAGTACTATAGATATCAAACACCACTGTAGAAATGAAAACTGGTTGTGACTAATTATGTTTAGTAAATATATCTAGGGAGTCGTGTTTTAAATCACTTGCTGCGTACTAAAAAAGGAAAGGAAGAGGTGGCATGTTGATACATAGTCTTTCATTTTCAGTTTTTCATTCCTATGTTAAAGGTAAATTCCGCGGGCAGCTGTTTTAAAAACGCTAGCAATAGACCTTATTTACGATACCCGCCATCCGGCACGTGTTCTACTGGTGGGATAAAAGCGGTGTCACGTGGTTTCTGCGGGGCAAACAAGTGATAAAAGCTGCCAATGCCAATCTAAATTTCACGGGTGCTCTGTTTATAGATCTAAGGAAGGCCTTTGATCCCGTCCCACACAAGGAACTCTTACCCAAATTGAAAAGATTCGGCTTTGGAGATAATTCGATTAATTTGTTTACAAGCTATCTATCCGACACATTTCAAGCTGTCTCCCTGGATAACGAGTTCTCGGGTCCTTTCATGCAGTCGTAAGTGGAGTACCTCAAGGGTCCGGTTTTACAAGGGGGCTTCCCTTCTTAATGATTGTATATACTGTTATTCCAGTTTCGTATATATATTTATCCCAGTTTCGAGTATATTTTTTTTTATACAGGACCCATGTTGAAAGCAGTTTTTAGAACTGAAATGGTTATCCTGTTAAAATATGTTATTATTATTATTATTATTATTATTATTATTTATAATGCGGTCAAGTTTGTTTACTCTAGACAACAGAAAATGAAGATTTTTCTTACCTCAAAGACGATAATGGCAAATTATGAATGGAAGTCATAATTGTCTCTTTTCTGGACGCAGTGGTGACCGTAGATGTCCTCGCAACAAGCAATACTGACGTAAAACTTGTCGAAAGTTTAACATTATACATTTTGCGAGACTAACATCTGCGTCTTGTTTTGAAAGAATCAACAAACTTTACCGCGATTACTCGTATTAGGATAGAAAATTTTATCACTTGTTTGCTCCCTGAAATGCCACGTGAGATTTCTTTTATCCCATCAATCCTAAGGCGCGTATCAGCGGCGGCGGCGATGGCGGGTATCGAGTAAAGTTATTTTACTGTCAGCCTGTGAAAGGTTTGAACCCAGGGGTCATTTCAAGAGTAGGTTGAGTTTGATCGTCCGGGTGAACGTAGTCCTGAATAGGACAGCAACAACAACAGTCCTATTCAGGACTACGTTCACCCGGACGATCAAACTCAACCTACTTTACTGTCAATGTTGAAATGCTTAAATATTCTTGCTTTAACAGGAGGTTTGTTATGGCGAGCAAATCATTGGCATGGAGGTGTGTCTGAGTGGCGAACACATTCAACCATCCGTGCCTCATCCACCTGTCTTCCCATTCTGTGGTCCGAAAAACTTTAACATCTCCTTAAAGCCAGGCAAAAATCCTGCCAGGGCAATTCAGTTTAAGGTAGAGTATTAAGGTTCTCCTGACACGCTTTTTCTTGATAGTGTAAAAAATCGCATCAGGTTTTTGAAGAAGGAACGCAAGGCCACCTGTAAAGACCGATCAGATTTTCCAAGACACTTGTCAAGGAAGAGTAAAGGTTTTTGGGTCCATTTAGTAAGTAATATATAGATATCACCAAGGCCAAAAGCGAAGCTCTTGGGATCTTTTAAGAATTGTCTTTTTAAAGAAAATTGTCAAAACAGTCAAACAGCCAATCAGACATAAGTCTCCTTTGTTATATCAAGTTAAACACAGATTGTATACGCTTTGGACTCGTAGCTAGTATGACGTTTCACATTCGTTATCATTAAGGGCTGGATATACGTACGTACAGACGGTTTTGTCAAACCAAAATTTCTTGGATGCATAGATAACCAGATTTTATTACCAATGGTGCTCCGCTGGGAAGCGCGCGCGAAGACTCCGCTATTATCCGCTACCCTTCCCACTGTCGGCGCAAGTGGCTTTTTTGTAACTACACAAGCATGTATTTTCTCACAGTTATCAATCAACGAGATCTTAAAAGCGAAACTGAATGTGCTCGACTGGTAGGCAAAGTCAAAAGATGACTGAAGCCGCATTCAATCAACGTGTTAGCCTTGCTTGAAAAATAAGATGGCAATCAAGAAACAAATTTGTCCTTATCCGTTAAGGGAGCTATGTCACGATTTTTTGGTATAACTTTGAAACACTTAAAAACGCGTAGAAATCAAGGAAAACCCTGAAAAAATGGTTCAGATTATTTTTATATTATATCTCAACTACCAGTGCATGTCTTTCGCTTTCGATGACCAGGATGAAAAAAGAGAAGTACAAGTTGAAAAATGGAAAAATTGTACCAACTTTTTCAAGTTAAGTTCCTGTGTTGTCAAAAAATGACCAAAAGCGATCATGCTTTGCTTTCCTTTCGATAAAATCATTTGATATCTTTCCTCGAGACTTCCAAGTAGGAGAAAAGATGACTGAGAATACTTAGTTGTAATCTCAGCTCGACTTAAACCAAAAAACGACGGAAGTTCTTTTGTTTCAGTTTGGCAGGCGTGAACGTTATGATGATGAGTTTAAATCCTGGAAAGCAGGAATGTACTTGTTGGGCACAAAACCAGAGAAGAAGGTCGAAGCACGCATATCTTATGACGTCATTAACAAAAAATCTGACATCATCGTTGACGTTCACAATATGTTACCATGGCTCAAGAAAGTTTGCATAACCAGTCACGTGATCAAAGATGACGAAGCTTGGTTTTATTTGAAATTTGGCAAGAACTGTTCAGAGTACCAAGTACGGGTAAGTGACGAATTACTCCCACCCCCACCCCCAGCTAGCGCGTGTTTAACCAGATTCTTAGCTGACTGGGTTCTCGATACCTTTGTATACATACTCATGTGATGTAAAATAATATGCGCTTAAAATCAGTTCTCGAGTGAAATAGTCAGTTTTATTTTCCCGAGGTCCTGATTCCGAAACGTCCGGACTTGAGGGAAAACAAAAGTAGCTAGTTTCCCGAAGTATTTTTGTAGCGACACCTTCTATCTTTGAATCTGTTATACTTGAACAAATTGATTTTTATTGTGAAGCCATTGTAACGCTTGTATTGCACATGTTTTCTTGATTTTCGAAATCGCGCAAGTCTACTCACGTTTAGCCGTTTGTAGAGTGTATAAAGGTCAACTGCAAAATGAATGAGTGATAAAAACTTTTTGGAAACATTCAAAAAGTAGCAAATATATGTCTACATTATGTCCAGTCTTCTGCGCATGCATAATTTATAACCTTTTTGTAGAAATTCCAAGATACCTCGAAACTCCTCCAGTAGATTTTTGTAAAAAATTTTCGCAGCAGAAAACAAGGACCGAAAGTATACGTAGCGTAAATCATTTCCAACGAAAATGCCTCTAAGGACTGAAATCTGATTTAGAGCGTAAACTATTGTGAGATTATTGTCACGTGATATTTATTCCGATCGCCCAAAATAATATCACAATTAACAATTATTGGACGAGGTTGAGCAAAATATCATGATTTGTCAGGCGAGCAGATCAACTATTTGCCTCAGCCTTCGGCTTCGGCAAATAATTGATCTGCGAGACACTGACATATCACGATATTTTGAGATAACCGAGTTCAATAATTGTTTTATCATTCAGTCACCGAGGTTGTTTTTTGATAAATATCCTCGGGAAGCTGCCATTTTCACCCAACAGCGATAGCAAGAAGGAGAAAGGGGTGGTTTCTTTTACGCATAAGCAGAATATTATTTGCAGCCAAACACTTAAGCCAAACACAGTTGGACGACATTGCGCATGAGCAGACCAGGCAGCAAGTCATTTGCAGGTGGTGGTCTCTTGGCCAATGAAAAGGAAGAAAGATTTGCTTCGAATGATAATTAAGGTTATTATATGTGTATTTATACATGTGTTATAATGGTGTTACAATAAAGATCAATTTGACTAAGTATAAGCAGATTCAAAGATGAAAGGTGTACGTACAAAAATACTGGGTCGAGGCACCTTAATTTTTTTTAGTAATTCTAGTCTTGACTTTAACAATGATAAAGAAGAAAGCGCGAATCAAAGCAATTTCGGTGCTTATAAGAACACAAGTTTAATTATCAAAACCGCTGAATAAATGATTTACAAGGGACTCTCAATTCTCTTATCTGCATCTTTTTCCCGCACTAGCTACGGCATCTCTTTTTGGATAGCTTCGAAAATCGTTCGAAGTTTTAGCTTCAGGCTTCACGTTTGTGTAGTTGTGTTTATTCACAAATGTGAAAACTGGCAGCGTTTTTCCCGTCTTCTTCTAACCAACTCGTGGTAGTCCCTCTTTAGTTTAGCCGTGAAAGTCTGAAAATGAATATCTGAAAATGATATATAGATTTAGCCAGAGCTGACTGAAAGCGAAGCCCCCGTTTGTGCATTTATAATTTACTTCAGACAATGAACTTGAGTTAACTTGGAACCATTGCAAAGAAATCCACAAATCTGTAATTAGGTTAGAGGAGGACCACGTCCTTTGAGGACTAGAAGAAAAACATAAATTTGAGCCTGTGATCAACTAAAAGTTAGTAACTGGTCAGCGGTAAAACAAACAATACGTGACCTCGGTGAGTTGTCATCTGAACCTGCGATACGGTCAGGTGATTCTGGACAGCGGATACCCGGTTTTGACGACTGTCAATATGACCATAATATGGATGTCTATTATCAAGTTATCAGGTTACAGGCTCCCATACTGGCAAGAAAATGTGACATTTTATATTGGTTGTCTTGTGGTGCGGACGGACGGGCGAACGGACGGTTACGTTATTACCAAAATTTCGCGGATGGATAGATAACCAATTTTTCTTTGCTATGGGGTTCCGCTCGCGCGCCGTTCGCGCTCGCATGGATCTCCGCTATAACAACGTATCTTAATATCATGTCTCTGCAGTCGGCTTTCACCATCAAGGAGCCAGGTCGCCGGGAGGTTGAAGTTGTGACAGTCTACAATCAGTTGCCATATTCAGTGGTCAAAATTTTCTACCAACTTTTTCTGACATTTACTCGCCGATATCGGGACAGGTATTGAATGCAATTTGATTTGCTATTCCTTTATCGTATCATTTTAACGTTAGTGAATTGTTTTAGTGCCACTGATAGCAGTGTAACAAATCCCCATGGTCTGTACTCTTATACACCATACCCCCTGAATGACGTCAAAATGTTCAAAACTCAAGTGGAAAGGCGAGTGGTTTCACTGCATTGTTTTTTACATTTTATGTCGTCATTTCTATGGTCGGTAAGAGTATAGACGATGGAAAATTGCTGTAGTTTTTTTTTTACAATAACATTCATTGCCAGTTTTTAACAAATTTCTTAGATAATCGCGCAAGGAAGAGAAAAAGAAATTCCGCCATGGTCTGTACTGTTATCGACTATAGCTCTCCAATCAATCAATCAACCAATCAGCGCGCGACCCTGTCATCAGAGTGGAGTTGAAATTTAGAGTTTGCTTTCATGTAGACATCACTGTGGATTTTATCTTTGATTGCATAGATGCTTTACCTGGATAGATAAACCCAACAAGAAACTTCCCAAGGAACAGTTTTCGTATTCGCCAGGATCAGGAAAAGCATACAAAGTCATGAAATTCGACCTAATTAAAAAAAATTAGTATCCAAGTTCTTTTTGTAAAGGTTCGTCGATAAAATGTTTGAAATAACATTTCTGAATACGCTACCAATCCTGATTTTCCAGTCCCTTCCGTCTGTTGTTTGATAACCAGTTTATCTTTGAAGAACGTCAGAAGTTTTTTTTATTCCATACTCTTATGGTAAATATTTGTTGTAAAGGAACTTAAGCAACGACGACAGTGGTGAAAGCGTCTCTTAAACAGTGAATTTATACTGTTTGATATATAGATTTAGCCAGGGCTAAACACGAAGCTCTGGCGTGAAAATAAACCTATAGTTTACTCAAACAAAAAAATATAATATCGTGTAATGGCAAACGGCGACGCTAACGAGAACAACAGAGAAAAAAATCTTATTTACCAAAAAAAAACAACGACAACAAGACTCGGCTTTGTTTTTGTTTTTTTTCCTTTAAAAGTCCTGGTGGCCATGCAATTTACTGCCAAAACGCGCGGGTGCTTGAAATGTGAAATTTCACCCCGGCGTACATTTAAAGGATCTTCGGATCAACATCAAGAAGACAGAGACCATGAATGTAGGTGAACAGATTGACTTCTACATTGATGGACACAAGTTGAAGAGAGTATACCGCTTCAAATATCCTGGTAGTTATGTTACCAAAGACTGCAATGGAGATGCAGAGATCACTGCACGCATTCAGTGCGTCATCCCTCTAATGATTTATGGTAGCGAAATCTTGACCCTGTACAATCACCATATTACGCCCCTCAGAACCGTCCAGCAACGGCATCTGAGATCTATTCCTAACATCAGATGGGATCACTTCATCACAATTGGTGGATCTTGCTAATACCACCGATATTGAGATCACTCGTATCAGAAATAGATTACGTTGGTTGTGCCATGTTGCTCGCATGCCAGATGAATGGGCAGTAAAGGCACTTAGCTATGTAGAACTGACAGAGGGTTCTAGAAGAGTTGGTCGTTCTTTTCTAAGACGTAAGGACACTTTGCAGGATATTTTGAAGCGTAGAGCAGTACTTTGCTTCTGTCAGTACTTCGCTTCTGTCATTGTAGGAGACCGTGCGGGTGGCAGAGGTTAATAACAGAGGTTTACAATACGATAGATGATGACAGACGGAAGGCTAACAGGGAAAAGAGGGCGAAGTGCCATGAACGGAGAAGTGTGGGGAAATTAGCTGCTTTGGACGGACAATTAGTACTGTTACTCATCCTATAACTTTGTTTTATACCGGTGTCGGGTTCAAGGCGTTGTTTACATGAAGGAGTGGACGTACGGACGTACGGACGATTCAAGTTGCCAGAACCAAAATTTCTTGGATGCATAGATTACCAAATTTCCTACGCGTGATGCTCCGCTAAACATTCGTCGCTTATATTCCGTTTTTCTGGAGTTTAACGCTATAAGACACTTTATCTAAGTTGAAAACAGAAAAAGAAATTATTTTCTTGTGTTCACGTCCTCTACAAAACGTGAAATGAGGCAGTTTCATGTCGTTGTCGTGCATCAGCGTCAAAAAAATGCGAAAAAAAAAAAATGATGAACGTGTAAAGTTGTTGCTTTGCTCGTCTAAACCAACTGCTTTTTTCCGTTCTCGTTGCCTTGGTCGTTGTTTAAGCTCCCTATTAAGAGAAGTGGTCAAAACTTTTGCACAGTCAAAACCTACCACTCAAAAGATTGGTTTTTAACACATTTATTTACATTTTTCTCTTCAACTTAGCCTGGAAATACTGAGTATTTTAGTCCTCGGTCCTCGCCGCTAGGGACGTTTTGGCGGGAAACGTCCTCAGTGCCAAGGAGCGAGGAAAGAAGGCTGGTTTCGCAAGCTATCTATCATCAAAAACTTTATTTGTAAAACTTGGTTTTCTTTCCACAGATTAAGCGACTACCAGATCATGAAAAGTGAGAGAAACGCCGTGAAGTTCTTGGTGAAATTCAAAACTGAGCAACTTGTGGATCTTGAACTCATCATGCCATCTCGAAAGTTAATGATGAATGACGTCAGAATCAAAACTCATGGCTTCATACCACATGGCAATCCCATAATGCAGTTGGTGTCTTCACGTGAGTAGAAATCGAAGATAGGCTAACCAGAAACCAGGAACGGGTTAGCTTGTCCACTTATGTGCTTTTCATGTAGTCTACACGTGATACCATCTGCTGTCTCTGGAATTAAAGCTTCAATAGAGAGGAGAAAGTGTTAAGTCAAGTTAACATTGTAGCAAAATTTCAGCGACCTTTCTTGACAGAGACTGCAAGTTGCGCGCGAACGATGGAAGAAAAGTATGGGGAACTGTTTTGTTCCTGAGTGCAGTCATTCACAAAAGAGTTAGACATGTCATTTTGTTTGGTTTCTTTTACTGCAATATTTGATGCATCACGGTTAGTTTAGATTCAGAAATTTTGCTACCGTGGCAGCGTGACGTAGCCACTTCTCCCCTCTATAGACTTTATTAAAAGAATACCATTATTGCTCTTTGGTTTTTTTTTAAAGCATTCTTCTCAAGTTCTCTTGGTACCTACAATTGGCCTAAGAGCAATTTTAAACAATGCTTGAGCAAAACTTTTGGGTGAAAACAAAGAGTATTATGGTATTGTTGTATAAGGCCTATTAAATGATTACCAGTCCAGTAATAGTACAGACTGTACCATTAATACTGTGTCTTGGAACTTGAAAAAGTAAGTTGTATTACTGTGAAACGCACCAATCACTGATTACGAGTCTTCATAGCCAATAACATCACGGCTTAACTGACGGACGACCAATAACATCGCGACATAATTGACCAATCAGGTCAATAACCAGAGTATAATACCATCAACTGACGTGACACAACTCACTTTGACTCTGAAGATGACTACCGCACAGGTTGTCGAAACGTCAGTCACTGTCAACAACAACAGTCCTATTCAGGACTACGTTCACCCGGACGATCAAACTCAACCTTTTGTAAATTGTATTGTTAATCAATTTGACAGACTTAATAAGCCCATACCTCTTACGGTGTTCCCCGCTCCTTGTCGCACCCCAACCCCCTTTAAAAAGATTACTTATTTAGTTTCCTGAGGTCTTACTAGTTAAAACGCATAACGTTATTGGAAATTAAAGGTAAGTTATCAGCGTCTAATTCGCATTGCATTTGTTGCATTTCCTGCCATTTTGGTTAGCGTTTCAGTGTTAAAACAAGCAAAAGTCCTCATTACAAATGACGGAAGCGTTGAGGTTCGGCTTAAAGCGTTGTAGTTCTGGGGCATGTGTGACAAAAGCAAACAAAGAAATTACACAAAACCTACTGAAAGGGTTGAAACAATTCATTTGGGAAGTTGATCTTTCAGTTACGTAAGGCCTGCTGTGACTTTGGGTTGTTATGCTCTTGGCTGAAAGACTGGAGGTCATTGTAGGCGCACATTCCGGCTACCTTATGTGGCTCATTTGTTAGGAAGAAACATTTTCTCTTCTCTATTTCTGCGGTAAAATACGGGAGTATCAAAATATCCTAGATCTGCAGTTTTTACGTACATCAGGTGTAAAAACAGTACACTGCCTTCTTGAATGATTTTAGCAGCTCATCGTCTCTGTGACGCTATCCTGTAAGTCACTTAATCTATTACCATAAACTTTTGGATACGACAGAACTATCATTTTTATTCCAGTGAGTCTTCATGTATGCTCTGATTCCTTACTTTTCCAAAATCAGCATGCAATGTTAGTTAGGTTATTGTTTTACTATTTCCAGCGGTGTGTACTGTGGATCACGACTCGTTCAGAACATTTGATGACGTGGAGTTCCAGTACTCGTTACCAGACCGTTGCGTACATGTGCTGACCAAGGACTGCACAAAGAACAACTCCTTTTTGGTGCTGGTGTCAAAAGAAGCGGGAAAACCTCACCAGAAAGTTATTGAATTATTCGTCCAGGGGCAGAAGATACGAGTTGAATATATAAGTAACGGCAGTTATCAAATACAGGTTTGGCTTCTTGTGTTTTTGAGCCCTTCCAAACTTGTTTTGAATTAATCCATGCGTTTGTACTCTAATAGATTATGAAGAACGACCAATCACAGCGCGCGTAATATTCACCACATTATATAAACATACATACATCACACATCACCTTTATTTAAACCTCGGAATTGCAAAGTAGCTGTAAAAAGCTACTATCCCAGAGAAACTACAAAAAATAATCAAATAAGTAAAAATAAAAAGGAAAAAAAATATAATATTAAAGAGGAAATACAGAACTGTGAGGAGGAAAAATTAACTACTCATTACATTATATTATATTTGCTGGTCCTGCACTTTTTAGGGCAACCGAAGAAACATGAAGAAATACAGACTCGAGCCTCCACTGAAAAGCAAGTAGATCTTTCCCGAAGAGTCGAAAACAAAAGTTGAAAAGTTGTCAGCTGGGGATTATTTTGCCCCTGTTGCAATGGCTAATGGAACGTGCAAATGGAAATTAAAGTATTATGATTAAATAAGTAAAATACATCGTCAGTCAGACAAGAAATGTGGAACAAACATATCGCTAGTTTACAAGAACATTAACACGAAATCCTTAAAACGACGGGCCGAAGTTTGAGGGTAAACTTTCTTTGGTTTTCAGATAAATGGAAAGATTCTCGACAAAGGAATACGAAAATTCCAGTTGAAATCCATTGCCACAATCTTGGAAGACTCAAAGAAAGAAGAAGTTCGCGTCTTGTGTGAAATCGGCTTGCAGTTAGTGATTGTTCGAGGAACCAAGGTACTCATTATACAGTGTAATGTAATACAAATGTCAGCTGTTTTCAACGTCAGTTTTTTGTGCATTTTTCATGTCTCCGCTTACCGTCAAGTTAAGTGTGCGTTTTGTGCACTAATAAGATGACGTTTCACCATTATATTTGTACGACTCTCGTGATTCGTACCACTTGAAATGCCTTCTCTCGACAAAACTGCTCTCAATTTCCAAGTGTTGCTAATGAGATGCTATTTTATTACTTGTATGACTCGCACGACGCGTAACACTACACAAATGAGATGTAGCCAAGTAATGTACCTCACTTAAATTCACTCTAACGCATCAAATTTGCCACTTGAACCAGTCGCACAACTTTACTACTTGTGCCAGTCGTTCCTGTTGAATGTTAAATTTTACGACTTGAACAAGTGGTAATAGGCCCTTTTGCAGCTAGCCATTCACGTGGTACAAAACCGCCACGCTGGAGAGCAAAAGTCGCACTGGGACAAGACAAACAAAAGACATACAGAATTTGAAATGGTACTTTTCTTTGTTTGTCTTGTCCCAGTGCGACTTTTACCCTCCAGCACTAGCTGCAAAGGGCCTATTATTGGACATGAGTGGTTCTGTGATAAGAAGAGGAAAATTCATTTGCTTGAAGCTGAACACAAAGAAAATAAAAATTACAGACACTCTTTAAGTAAGGGATAGATAAAACATCGCTCTTTCCTTACCTACGTTTGCTGACTTTCCGTAACAGTTATCGGTGTATCTTTTCATTGCCATATTCCCTTGGTCAGTAAGCCATTTCCGATTTCCCAAAACTCTCACGTTGAAAACGAGGCTAAGTACGTGTCAATAGCTTCGCACTTAGCCTCACTTTGAAACAGAGGCTTGAGGCAACTCTGAAATGGTCTATTTGATAAACGTTACACAATTGACCTATTTTACGTTTTGTCGCCTTGTGGTTCTTCTGCTGTAAAGTGTTTACAAAATGCAAAACGGAAACGTATTGTAATTAGTCTCTCTCGCAAACGAGCGTTGCGTGACGAGAAAAGAACGGCTGGGAGGGAGCCTATATTGTAGTCGATGTTTTTTGTTAGCTTAATGTCTGAAAAACTAATGATGCCTCCTTACACCTTATTTTTAACAGATTGATGTTCAAGTCTCGCCGTACTTTTTCAACCGTACGTGCGGCATGTGTGGAGACTTCAATGCTGAACAGTATTTGGACCTCAAGACACCAAGAGGCCGACCTTACACCATTCCAGACAAGATCAAATATGGACACATGTGGATGGTGCCTGAATACACATGTACAAAAGGTACATTGCTTTCTTTTGTGTACTTTTGACTGTTGGACAGTGGCTGTTTTTTAATCCCTGTTACCTTGGGCTTTTGCTATGTTTCTGTTTGAAAAAACAAGACGTTAAATAGATAGTTCGTGATAAGCTCTACAATGTGACGTAAATATGATGGGATATGACTCTGTTTGAAGAAGATGAAAGTGTTTAGTGTACCGTATATTCTCAATTAAACGCCCCGGCGTTAAATTCAAACTTGGCCTTGTGGACCGGCGTTTGTTTGAATTTGCATTTTATTCGGGCTTACTGTTACTAAAGAAAAGTTTTTACGCCTTTTTCTTGACAGCCGTGCATCTTGCCTTTATACCGTTAGTTTATTATACTACAAATAAACGTTGGGGGAGATGTATCTACAACTTCCCCTCCAACACCCGGCGTTTTTTCGCGGCCCGGCGTTAAATCGAGAAAATACGGTATTCACCATTTTCACATAGACCATAATGGACCTTGTTCCCTCCCCCTCCCCCCCCCCCCCAAAAAAAAAAAAACAAAAAAAAAAACGTGTGAACAGATATACCTTTCCAAGAGAATCCTGTCTGGTGAAAAATTAATGTTAAGCCCGGTGAACAACACCGTCGGAACAGTCACATGTTAATTTGAATTCCTCTGATTCAAGCGTCGACTTCACAAGGCGTTAAGAATCTTCCATGCGCGTTGTTGTTTAATCCTTGCATCGTCCTACGCTATATGTTTGCTGGGACTTAATCTTCCAATCGGGTGATCTGCATCTCCTTCTAGAAGTCAGTGTGTACGTTTTGCCGTATCTGAAAAAATAGATGATCGACTGAATTTTCTTGTTTAAGCCGGCTGTCATCTCAAGAAAGAATTTGTTCAGATTCGCAAGGACATCAACTCTACAAGCCACGACTGCTACCCAATCTCTCCAGTGCTCCGATGCCATGAAGAATGCGAGGCAACCAAGAGCAAGCTAACTCCCTTCCCAATGACTTGCGTGGAGACCGGAAGTTCGCAGTCGCTCAAGATATTCAAAGGTATCGAGAAGCGCACCCTGGATCTTACCGGAAGTGACGTATACTTCACTGAGAATCTCATTGAACACACTGATTGCGACTGCAGTGTTTGTGGCCAGTAAACCAGCTAGTGGACTGCCTGACTTGGACTGGAAAATGGAAAGAAAAATCAAACAGACTAATGATTATTAGGCTAATTATTATTACCGTGTGAACAGCTTTTTCGTCAATCAGTACTATCCACACTTAGCTGCTTTTAAAAATACCGTAGAATTTTGAAATAATTCCCTGTGCTTATATTTTTTGAAGGCCTTGTTTGAGGCCTAGCATTCGGAGGGGGCTTATAAACAGAATTGAAATTTGATTATCAAAATCATAGGGCTTCCAACTGAATTGAAATTTGTGCCAGTAATACTTCAGTGTGAAAAGATAATCATATTGGCTCATTGTTTACAAATTCGTTGCAACCTAATCTCTCTCTGACCATGTCAACTTCAAACACAAAAGCAAGCTATTGAAAATGCGATACTTTACGTATAAGCTGATGTCATACCAGTGTATACTTTATTCGGTGGTTTGTTAGTCCGGTATGACGGTTAATACTTAAGAAATGAGAACTCGCGTCGGCGCGTGTCTGTCTAAGATCGGATAAGATATTGCAGGCTATTCGCAAACAAAGCCCCCTCCCACTGTATTTTATATTCGGGGGAATTAAATTTTGAATTGTATGGTATTGTTAAAGCACTTTAGGGATTCACGTAGAGCTTGGTGTGTACCATTCTTACTAAATTGCCAGTTTCGAATTCTTAAAATTCATACCTGGCCCAGAAGCTGATGGGATGCATACATTAATAATTCATTTCTGTTATTTTATCCCCAAGCCTCGGAGCCAACTATGAATTTTGATAATTAGAAACTGGCCTGTCACACAGTTTGCTTAGAATTTCTGTACACAGTGTCCAGAGAGGATGGTTTTGGGAAAATGCTCAACTGCTCGAGGAATTCACTGTTTTTCAGTGTTCTTGTGTTTAGTTTTAAAAGGAAATGTCAAAAAATAAATTGTTGATTTTGCATTAGAATATATGAAACATTTATTGCTGTGTTATGTAGAGCCACCGATAGACAGTTTGTAATAAGCTCTTCTCTTCGCCACCCTTGTCCAGTGGGCAATGCTGGTCAACGTGGATCACGGATCGGTGCCGAGGAAAACGTCACTTAAACAACTCGCCCTCCTTTAAGTCAGTACACTCCTCTCTCTCCCCCACCCCTCTCTCTCTTTCTCTCTGC
This sequence comes from Porites cylindrica, assembly GCA_964035525.1. Taxonomy (NCBI): domain Eukaryota; kingdom Metazoa; phylum Cnidaria; class Anthozoa; order Scleractinia; family Poritidae; genus Porites; species Porites cylindrica. The sequence continues at coordinate 18,415,448 of OZ037788.1, forward strand.
GATCTCCTACCCCCTCGAGGATTTCTGCAGACACGTATTGTCTAAAACCTTTCCCCAAGAATATTTTAATAATGGATGTTTGCATTTGAGTGATTGGTTGGTGTGACTCTGCAGCACTATCTGCTGTTTTCACAAGTACAAGATTCTGATCAACTTCCCACTGCCCGCTCTGGTGTGGGTAATGTTTGGACAGATAATGTGGTCAAACACAACTAATTAAGTACCAGACCTGATTCAAAAGGTAAGTCAACTTTTTGACGATTTAGAAGCAAATTCTGTTTGTTTTCGTTGGGATTTCTCTCCATGCGCCAGTTAAAAATATTTTGGTGATTTAAAAGTGGCCGTTGGACATTTTACAGACAAAAAAGTGTTTCGTTTCGCAAAGTACAGTAAGCCCTAATATTGTCATGAGCATCTTATTTCATGGCGAAGAGGGTGATTATTTTAAAGACTTCGATCGAAGGCTCTGAAGTTGAGGATGGTGGTGAAATCTCTGGGCATCGCTGAAGGTAAGATATGATAATAAACGTTGAACAGTGACAAAATTTGTCAATTCTCATTCAATAGTTCTGCACATGAAAATGATAACCGAAACTGAAATAATGAATTTCATGTATTTAGATAACGGGATGAAAAATGTGGAGACGATCATTTCACAGTTAAATACGCCGCAACTTATGCAGTTTCTTGGAGTATGTAGTAGTACAAACCCTAGCAAAACTCTCTAAGCGAAATCAAGCCATGTTCAATGACGAATACAAGAGTTTTCAAAAACAGGTCAAACGGATGACTTATTGAAAACTGTAGAAATGACATTTTATACTGATATAAGAGAAACCAACCAGAATTAACTTGAAATAACTTCTCGGTCCATAAAAGCGCAAGAAAAAGAACTTGACCAATATCCAGGCATTAACAACAAGCCAACCAACAAATGAACAAAAAAAACACTTGATACTTTTTCATTTGTAACTGCCAATCAAACAACTCTCTTAATAAACAATCGTTAAAGTCTAATCCGGCGAAGATATACCCTTTTGCCTTTCACAGTCATGCGTTTCGGGAAAGTATTCAGCATGCAAGGCATTTCCGCTCAAACGACCGGATCGAAATTGAGTGCTATAAAGGGCCTGTGGACAACAGGATATACACTCCTTCTGACTGGTTAATATTCTTAGAAAAGGAGCGATTCGTCTGGGGTTTCTGCACTGTAAGTACATTTGTTTGTCATTCTTGTCATTCGAGGTATTCGAGGGGTTGAGTATAAGCTTTCTGCGCAAAGGTTCCCTAAGATCGTTTGGGTACAAAATTCTCATGAATTCGCACGCTCGCTTTTGTATTTATTAAAACAATCAATCATTGGGCTGAAAGTTCGCCAAGGGCTGTTTTCCACCGTCGCGTAATTTTCCCGTTTGAACGCACGTAAAATTTACGCCACGCGTAAACGTGAAAGTTGAGCGAGGTTCAACTTTTACGTTTACGCGTGACCTTCCATGCATTGTCTCTATTTTATTTACGCGCATGCGCACGTAAAAATTAAGCGACAGTGGCAATCAACCCCAAGGGTGGACTTCCACTGTCGCGTAACTTTTACGTGCGTACGGACTCGAAATTTACGTGCTTAAACGTAAAAGTTGCGCGAGGTTCAACTTCTTCGTTTACGCACGACCCTCCATACATCGCCTCTATGATAATTACGCGCGTAAATGAAATAGAGGCAATGTATGAAAGGCCACGCGTAAACATAAACGTTGAGCGAGGTTCATCTTTTACGTATTCGAGGGCCATTCCATACATTGTCTCTATTTTATTTACGCGCGTACGCAAGGAAAAAATACGCGACAGTGGAAATCCACCTTAAGCTTATGGAACGCGTTCGTTCACACTTAAAGGTTAAAAAAAATCGCCATACGACGGATAGTTGGCAAGTTATAATCAATTTGCAATTTCTTTAATCAATATGATCACAAACTGTATAAGAGTACTTATCTAGAGGAGTAACATATTTTGACAGATCTTTATACAGATTTATTATGGTATTTAGGAGAAAGTAATATAGGGGTATATTGCTTTGGAACATACTTGTTCCGTCATCAAAATTGGTTCCATAAAATTACTTCACATCAGTCATACTTGTTCAATCACATTAATCATAGCCCAGTGTAATTTGGTGACACCCCATACTTTTTCCCAGAGAAAAATTAATTTCATTTCAAAGCAGTTAATACTTTGCCGCCGTTAGAAACAAGGTTTCGCTGGGCCTGCTGAATAGATACCCGCAAGTCTAGCAAGCCTTTCAGATGAATTGATGATTAATATCTATTTGATTATCCTTAGCAAGGTCATGGAAACTAAACAAGGTAATCGTTCAAAATTCACTCCCAGGGTCAGTCTGTCTTTAAAAAGGACGACAGAAAATCCAAGGGAGTGGGTTGGCATTACCTTGCCTAATAACTGGATTTCTCAACACTACAGAAACTTTGAATACACTGGACACCAGCTTTGCAAGACCTTTAAGAACCCAATATGAACTCCCATTGGTACTTTAAACCCTACTATCGAAATGCATATTAATTTTCCTGTTCTCCGTATATTTGCTTTGGTGCTGGCCCCAGTTGCTCAAAAGATGTATAGCGTTATCCACCTTTTAAACAACTGGTGCCAGATGAAGACGATTCGTTTGAAAATCAAGACCTATTAACTTGCAGAACCTTTCTCATGACCTTTTCTTTGATTTAACAGTGTTTTAAAGGAGAATTTAGAAGCTGGTCATTCTTAGAGGTTGAGTAAGAACTCAGAACCCACTACATAGTATTTACGTACCCAAACCAATCCCATAAACCCAAGTGCTGATGAAAGCTGGTGTCCAGTCTACCCACATATTCTGTCGTGGCGATTTATTCTCCTACAGAGTGGTGCTGCTGGTAAACCTAAATAACATTCAGTTTAAAAGATAAACTCAATGCAAACGCTCTATGAACTTGAGTTTTCCCTTAAAACGGCCGCTTTGAATCATTTAAATATACCTAGCGAGCTAAAAAGTTACCGGGTTCGCTAAGCGTTACACTTAATAACAGAAATCACAAGCGTTTAAACCAGTGATAAATTTCTACAGCGCGTTTAGCATAAATATTGACGGAGATGCATGCATTTTACAAAACAGTCAGGTTACATCCTCTAAATTGACGAGAATAAGAAGAGTATAGCAAACGTGATCGTTTAAGGAGCAAAGGACTCCTAGGCAAGTTCGGATAATCAGTATTCAATATACAGTCCTTCAGGGACGGTTCAGACGGCCTCATAACCGCTTACCTGAAACGATTTTATAAAGGCCACCAAGTATTGCCTCAAGAAGTGTGATCAGCAAGATACCCTGGGCATTCAGCTATGTTGATGAAAGGTCACAAAATCATTCCAGTCCTCCAGGTTAATCCTATTTTAATTCTACAGGTTTCCCAGAAAGGACTGTGTTCGAGTAACTGACCCGTCAATGGCTCCTATAAAAATTGCTAGTATCGCAGCCATAAAGACCAGTATAGGATTCTACAAACCTGCCCACCGACCCCTCCCTTAACACAACACTGCGTATTAAGTTAAGAGGTCCGTGTTAACGCAGGGTTAAGGGAGGGGTAGGAGGGGAACATTGCAGAATCGTATAGTGATCCAACGATTCTTTGGCTATGTTCACACTATACCGGACAGCATTTGCGTCGGCACGAAAACCATATCAGATAGGGCTCTGGTTCAGACCTAACCACAGGGTTCCTACTCCTTCGAGTTCTTCAAATTCCATGACTTTTTCAATAACTTTTTCTAGTTTTCTATGACCTTAGTTTAAGCTTTCACTTTCGAAAATTTTCAAAACTTTACTTGTTTTGGCATATTTTTTGACCTTAAACAGTTCAACAGAAACACTGTGGTATCCACCAAAACGCGTGCAGTTCGCGCTGTTTAATGTTTCTTTATCTTACATTATCCTTCCTTTGTCATCTGCAGCAACGACTCTACCAAACAAAACTTTAGTTTTTCATGACTTTCAAGGACCGAAAATTAAATTTCATGACTTTCCAGGCCTTGAAAACGAAATTCTTACATTCCATGACTTTCCAGGTTATCCATGACCTGTACGAACGCTGAAGAGCAGTGATTTCGGCGCAATTTCTGCAACGGAGCGAAACTGTGCCGCGCCGATCTCTATATCGGATAGGTATTTAAACCATACCGGATACCTTTTCGTGTCGGTATAGCGTGAACATTGGCTTAGTAAACTTCGAGAGGCAAGAAGAGCCTCGTGTGGTTTTATATTCTCAATTTAAATAAGCCAGAGACGCATATTTGGTTCTGCCGACTCAAAGATATCCCCTAAACATATTTTGTTGAAATAATTCGAAATTGTTCACAAGCAATGATAATGTTTACGGGTAGCGAGAGTTTTCTTGTGGAGAACAAGTTATATTTCCAATGATTTTCGTTGATACTTGTCTATATTTTACCTTTTTAGCTGAAGGCCGAGATCTTTACTATAGTTTATAACTTGCCAGTAAATCTACAACGTGAACCCAACGACAGATGAATATGTTAAACGAAGACGGAACGTAGTACACGAACTATACAAACATACTTTGCCTTTTCTATATAATATAACCTTATTTTAGAGACAATCTATTTTAGGTACCATTTGTTTCGTGTGTTCTGAGGATTCAAGGACTGTTACAACAGGAGAGTAATCTAAAATGTTTAACCCCAGAGCACAAGAGAAATGATCCTAGTACTAGCGAGTTTGGAAATATTATTAGATTTTCTCCTAAAACTGAGGTCCAAACCCCCTCTGCACTATTGTTTTCTACAAATCGTTTGATAATAGTTGATAAATATACAAAGAAAAAAGCTATCTTGCTGTTATTGCATGAAGAACTCTCCTTGATGGTCTGTTGTCCCATCTGTATTTTCAAATCTTCTAGCTTCTTCTTGCATACTTTCTTTGATCTTTAGGATCGCAACTGAGTCGCAGTGATCCTGAAAAATAATAAAGTCTATCACACAAAAGCAGCAACAATCAACACTCTAATAACAATTCAAACGGGACAGACGGCAAATAGGACAATTGCACGATGACGTCATTTTACTACAACTACCAGAATCCTTGAGTTTGTTGTTTTCTTGTGCAAATTAGAGCTATTGTTCTCTAATCCTCAGCGGGATTGACAAATTTAAATAAGAAAGCAAAAACGAAATGAATTCTGGTAGTTGTAGTCAAATGTCGTCATCGTAAAAATGGCCTATTGTTATAGTAAGTCGTAACTGTTCGTCAGTAAGATGCCTAAAAGATGTGCAATTCCACAATCGGTTTTGGCCCCATTATATCCTATACCACGATGGTAGAACATTTTAGGAGAAGCTACACAATGTTGGTTATCGGTACACTGACCAATTGGAATGATAATCTCTGATAATAATAAAAATGAAAATAATAATTATTATTAGTAGTATTATATACTAATTATAATAAAACAAATGTTATTACTATTATATAATAATGATCCAGAAACAGCCAAGATCCTAAGAAGGACCCTAGACACCTAAGGCTAAAGGAGATAGCTTGATGGTCGGGAATAAGGCCACCTATAGGTGTGAGACATGCGCATAATAATAATAATAATAATAATAATAATAATAATAATAATAATAATAATTTTTTTTAAAAATCAAATCTTTTATTGATAACAAAGCTAACTATAAAATCCTATTTACAATTAATTTCACTTAAAAAAAACTATTCCGTCCAAGCACTATTTACATTGTTCCTTTCGATTAAAAGAAGACACTTAATTTCGATTGAAAAATAATAATAATTATTATTATTATTAATTTTAATACAAAACTTTATTCATAGATTAAAAAAAATAGACTATTTACAGATTCAAGAATATGAAATATTAAAATATATACCCTATGTACATTCTTTTTTTGTGTACGAAAAAGAATTGTCGTAAAATGACTATCTAAAGACTACTAATAACAATTATAAAAAGCATCAAAAAGTTAATAAAAAAATAGAAAACTATTTAAAAATAATAATTCAAACTGATAAAAAGTTACTACTTAGATTCTGCCTTGCGCACTTTCCGATGTAATGTCAATGTCAGATATATTGGCTGCTCTTCTCTTGCTCCTGGTTCCTCTGAGACACAGCAAGGCTGATCGTAATAATAATAATAATAATAATAATAATAATAATAATAAATTGGTAAAATCTTTATTACAAAACCTCAATTAAAATCCTATTTACAATCAACCTGCTGTTACAAAAAATCTAATCAATTCATCAAAACACTATCTACAATTCCTTCATTAGAGAACAAAAACAATCCTATATATAATAAGTGAAGAAACAGAAAACTTTTCATTTAAAAATTCTAAAAAATAGAAGTAACTTAACCTTACATAAAAGAAGAGGAAATAGATATAATCAATCATAAAAGTTCAAAATTCTATAAAATTAAGAATTCCATTATGCAGAGATATCAAGATCATACAATCGAATTATACTAATGACGGCTACACCAGTGTCCATAGAAAGCCCTAAGTATAAAAGCATATAGACACGTATTTCAGATATCCGCACTAGCGACATTTATTTTACAGTCTAATGATTGCTCTATCTTGCTACGAAACGGCGTTCGCGAACCTCTGACGCATGCATGTACCGATCTTAAGAGTTCAAACGAGATCTGTGTCCTGAGCCAAGTGATTACAACATGATAAGGCTCGGTGTCTTTCTGAGCTATCTTGTCTGCGAGATGCTTTAAGAACCGCTGACACTCGTTTACCATTCCGCCATTGGTTCCAAACACTAAAGGCGTAAACGAACCCATTTCTACATCTAACACCCGCTGCTGGTAATTGCGCTTCTTCTCTTCTTCTTGCTCTTTGAACACTTCCGATGTTGGCTTGCTCTGGTAACACTTGGAGTTGACGTGCGTAACTCTAACATCAAAAAATGCCGTAACTCCTCTTGCCCAGAAACCTCCCGCTTTGATGTTCAATCTTGCCTCAGAACTTGTAACAGCGCTCCTCAAATGAAATCGCTCGTTGTCCAGGGGTTGGAGGCGTGGTTCGATTTCGACATTATTGCAGATCTCGTCGATGAATGTCGTTAACAAGTTCCGTACACCGTCATGTCTCTGCGCTACAAACCCCCCCTTTTTACGAGAGAGGGCGTGACTAACGGTGAATTTATCCCCACATATGCAATGACTTGGTAAATCGACTAAGGGCAAGTCATAACGCAAGCGTAGCAAGTCTCTGAATTCTTGCTTGTTGAGGGCTAAACCTTTATCTGCGAGAGGCATCGCATTCAGCCAAGAACTTGCGCCCATGTCCCTCGATTGATTAACCAGACGCAGCAGGCCTGGGGAGAGGCTTGAATCAATGCTATCCATTTTCACTTTCATTTTTTAATAATAATAATAATAATAATAATAATAATAAATTGTAAAACAGTCCGTATTTTTGTGTATTCATGTACGCCAAACCAAACGGTCTGGACCAAGGCTGAAAACAGACAGCGAGACTGGGGAGAGCCCCTAGGGCGTATGAGACTCGCGCGCTGGGCGCGCGTGAGATTCTTAGGCTATTCTTGCGCTACGTTAAACCGATTTTGAGAATAAAATCGATCTTTTTGCAGTCTATAATAATGATGATGATGATGATGATTATTATTATTGTTATTATTTATCCTCGGCAGCATTTATATCACTTATGCTAGTGGAGCCCAGCAAATGACTTTCAAATCAAACATAACAGGGTTACGAATCCCACTGACTGGCGGGATCGAAGATTTGAACTCGGGACTACCGTGAACAAATCCAGTTAGCGCTGGGTTCGTATTCTTTCAAGTTCTTCAAATTCCATGACTTTTTCCATGACCTTAGTTATAGCTGCCACTTTCGAAAATTTTCAAAACTTTACTTGTTTTAACATATTTTTTTTTTACCTTAAACAGTTTAACAGAAAAGAACACGCTGTTTAATTACTCCTCTTTATCTTACATTATCCTTGCTTTGTCATCTGCAGCAACTAATGTACCAAACAAAACTTTAATTTTCCATGACTTTCAAGGACCGAAAATTGAATTCCATGACTATCCAGGCCTTGAAAACGAAATTCTTAAATTCAATGACTTTCCAGGTTTTTCATGACCTGTACGGACCCTGTAGCAGTCAGGGCGGGACTTGAACTCGGGGCCTCCGAATTCCAAGACCAGCGCTCTTACCGCTCAGCCGGCGACGCTGCCTCCTCCTATCTCTGATTTATTCACATATATAACTCTAAGTTAGGTCTGGAATTTCAGATCCGACCGAGAAGTCAGAAATTAGGTACACTCAAGTACTGATTGATTCATTGTTGAGTTTTTCAGGTACACATGGACTGAAGCTCAGCTTGTGCCAGCTGTTACAAGGAAGATCATGGGAAAGGGAATTTGCGCGCGTATCCTTTTGAGAAGGCGCCGGAGACGAGTGCATCGAGCTGTCTCGTTTCACCAGCTCGGCCTGAAACACATGCTAATACTAACCCGGTAAGGCACAAAGCTTTGCTGTTAAAACGCGATTTTATCTCAAAGACATAAATTAAGAATGATTTAAAACTTCCATTGTTTGGATGACTGAACGCGAAACGCAACTTATAAAAGATATCAGTAGAATACATAATTATTTATCCACGGACGGATTGTACACACTAAAATGGAAAGAAAACATTAAAAGCCGAAGCTTTGATTCTTCCAGCAGGAACAAAGGTTTTCTGAGAAGAAAGCGTTCTCTTACGTACCCAAGACAGCATAAAAAATGCTTAGTGCTGATATGTAGGTCGCTACAGTGCCTACTAGGATTTATTATGCAATTATGTAATCATCAAATTGAGACCCGAGTTATGCGGCAAACTCACAACAGAGAATTTAAAGGTTTGAAAAAGTTTATAAAAAATATAATAGTAATGATTCTTCAGTAACACATCCACGTAGTGGTTCTTCGTCTACAATCCCTAAAATTGGGATTGGAATTTTGGAAATGTTGGTTTTTGAGAAGAGGGGAGACCTGCAGTACCCGGTAGAAAACGTCTCGGAGCAAAGGAAAGAATTAACAACAAACTCAACCAACATATGGCGTCGACACCGGGATTTGAATCCAAGCTATACTGGTGTGAGGCGAGCGCTCTCACCACTACGCCACCCTTGCTCCCATTTGTCTGAAGGGTTTAATCTGATCCTGACCACCTGAGTGAGTGGAAGTTCTGAACATGCAGACAGAGACAGTGACTAGACAACAAGTGCTCAAGTCACCATACCGTAATACCCTACTATCAACTGATGACAGTGCACATATTCAGGTATGATAACTTCTACGCAGGACTTCTGGGTTCGTGAAGTTGGGAAGAACAATTGAATTGGGCTATAGGCTAAGAATGTAAGATGGTAAACCGTTACTCAAGAGAACACTTTTTGATTCAGGAAGAACTGCACGTCTATTACTACTCTTAATTTGTGTTAAATATCCGTCTTCAATCCTAGTTATTTTGCTCAAGAAACACGGTTTTTGAAAGTTGTTTCAAAGGGGTAGGTTTTTTTTACGATCAATGTGTTATCACAAGTCAACCATAAGTCATTCTTTAGCTCTAACCACATTTGGCATGCAACACTAACTGTACATAGCTCAACTCACTTTAAAAGCCTGTTAACGTTCAGTCTAACTTGGAAATGTCTGCAAACAAATAAGAATTATAAAGTCAAACGACCGAAAGAAAGAGAACGGTGACTAAGCCTCGATCCCGTGATCAGCTTTATCCTTGCTACTGACCACGAGGACCGCGGTCTCATGAAAAAAGTTCTGTGTATAACCGAGTGATTTAGCGAACAAAGGGAGAATGGGAATGAACGTATGAGTATTTAAGTTTTTTTAAGACGTGGTTATGGCGTCAAATGACCTATGGTTGTTCTTAACAGACGTGGCATTTGTTAATTAAGTTTGGGAATAAACACAACCTGATAAGAAACGTTTCATGATCCGATAACATTTAAACCTAAAAAGCGAACAAATTTCTTGTGCTAACAGCCATCCTTTGAAAATCTTTTACAAGGAAAAACAGATTTTACTGAGATAAAATGAATGGAAAGGCTCAAAATGCCCCGCTGTAAGAAAAAACCGTTTATGGTTATGATTTATTTCCGAAATTTAAGTCATTATAAGGATGATTTCAAGTGAATTTATAGTACAAATGCATTGCATGAATAAGAATTTCGATTTGATGTTAAAGTTTACCCACAAGAATAAACATAAACCTCTCAGAGGTAGATCACATATCAGTTATTAGGTATTTCACTTACGTTATATGATCTTTCAACAAGTATTTTATTCATTAATACTACACGCCTACTGTGTTAAGCTTATTTTTTAAAGTCCGAGGATAAATACAGGAAAAAATGGAAACAATGCCATTATTCTAAATCATCTTAATCAAGACTAGTTCACTGAAAGGAATGACCTTCACACAAATAATTGCTGTGCGGGTCCTAAGGGCTATTTTGGAATAGCGAATTTCCAGATGATTTTTGTTTCTCTTTAGCTTGGCATATTTTAGATTAAACACTTCACGGTGTATATTATCATTTCTTATATGTTGTCGAGACATAAGGTATAAGTATTTATTCGAAAAAGCGTCGAGGAGCTTTGTTAAGTTTTTCAAATTGTCTGTGCGACTCAATTTTTTATAGAACTAGTTATTTGCGAATAATACAGTATATACGTAACTTTACTCTTTTTCTCTCGCTGCCTGTTTTATTAAAACATCGATCGATAGAAACAGCACTAGACACGCAACAACAACGCTTGTTGTAAAGTTCGTCCCACTCCTAACTTTCAACTCAGTCTGACCGGTGTATATTTGGTACTTAATACTTATTTTAGGGAGGCACTCGTTCGAGCGAATACGCCGAAAATAATTAAGCTCGTCGGCCCTTTCAGAGGTTCCGTTTCTCGAAAAATCCCGGCAACTGTTCGTGCCCGAAATCAAATATTAAAATGAAAATCTAAGGAAAAAGAGCGCGGGTCCTAGCTAAAAAAACAGTCCATTTTGTTTTGTTAACCAATAGTTTTATCAAGCTCTCTGTAAAACTATCGAAACCATTATATTGAATGTAAACAAGCTTAGCTTTAAGGGTCCGTTATTAAACACATTCGCCCCTGTACCGCTACCCAGTGTACAGCCGCCCCTCCCCTCAGAAATAGGAGAAGGGGCTCCGATTTTTTCTGAGGGGAGGGGCCGGGCGGCTGTACGCAGGCTACTGAACCGCCCGTACGGATCCGCTAGTGACACCATCAGTTTTAATGGTCAAAGACAACTTTGTCCGCTAACTTGTGCAGGGTGAAGAGATCTCTCAAACCATACCAGAATAAGCACGATCCACTTAAGGAGATCGGAGAAAAACGCATGTCACATTGACTCGAAAATTTCCACGTCTTGTTTCACTGCCCAGCTATCTTTCCTTTCATCTAATACTAAGATCCTAGAAGCCTTCCCAAAAACTTTTCTCACCAAAATGAAACCTACTAAATGCCCACCAAAAGAAAACAAAATGAGGCAAGAAACGCGAAAGAAGAGGGAGGAGAGTAAACGAAGCTAGAAAAAGGAAAAAAAAACTTCGCAAACTAACATTTTGCATCTGGATCTGAAGGCCCTAAAGTGTACTCTTTATAGCCAACCAGTGACTAAAAAACCCGCTCGACTAGCTTCAAAACGCGTTTTCAGCAAAATTCCTATGGACGAATGGGTTAATTATCGGGATTTTCGAGAATCGGGACCCAGGCCCCGACGATCACTGCTTCAGATTGAGGGAAATAGCGCCACAAAGAAAGTGATCGGGCTTTGACCTTCTTTAACATCTTGCAGGTTTGTATAAGCTTAGTTTGTAATTTTCACGCTTTGATTTAACACTTAATTAACGTTTTTGATTAGAAAGAAGCTTCTAAGTGCTTCTCATTCTAACTGCTTTTACAGGTTGTCAAATTTTATAAACTTACAAGGAGATTTTCATCCTCATTTTAATAGGCTTAAAGGTGTAATAATCCTTGCCAGGATTAGGGTCTGTTTTACAACGGAAACTTGACCTTATTGTTTAGTCCATTTTAGTACGTCTTGAGTTAAACTTAAAGTTTACAACTTTGAATTCAGCGTATTATGACAATAACAGTTAACTTTACACGGGCATTATTCGTTCTAACAGTAGACAAACTGTTAGGTTTTACTTACATTATCTTGTGAAAATGGCAGTAAGTTTCCAAACTGGCTATCACCTTCCCCAGGGGTCCCTGGGTTGTGATCATTCTGAGCATCCTGCAAACAATACAGCAAAAACAATAATGCTACTGGGGAGGAGAGGGTAGAGGCAAGGGTTACTGTTGGAGTGTCATTATAATCTGATTATGAATAAGAGTGCAATTCTAAAATGTTTACCTTTGGCAGACCATCCATATCAGGATTGGAATCTGAGGGAAAAACAAAAACATCTCAATGAACAACAACATTGCTGTCTATATGTTAATTCCACATTCTGTAGACAGGGCGGTTACATAAATTATTTGAAGGTGGGGAGATATGAAAAGTAAGGATTTGCATTCACAACATACTGTTTCAGCTAAAGTAGACATGGAGTTTACAATTTAATCATAACCAGACAAATCTCCAGCCCCAAGCCACAACTAACACATGGTGGACATTATTGCCGGATTGGAAAGATGCATTTCATCTAAAAACATTTCCCCCAATCAGAATAGCTAGGGTGGACGAGACAAAATAAAGCATTGCATTATCTTATATCTAGCCTAAACTAAAAATTAAAATAGTCTTAGTGAATATTCTTCAAGTAAAAAAGCTTAAACTGGCATTTACATGACTACATGTAAATGACTCTTTTGGAAGTTGCTTCTTGTAAAGCATCCAAGTCTCCATTACACCGAGCTGAATCTAGAAAATGTGATAGCACTGAATATCTCCGCCTAAGTTTTGCCAGTATCACGCACACTATAACACTTTCCTATGGAAGCCTTTCTTGAATCAGATAGGTGATATCCTTGCCGATATTCCCATACTGTTAAGTATGCACTTACAGTAGGTTTCATATGGTTGAATTAGGTGTGGTTTTGCACAACAGTCCATAGACACACACTACGCTATATTATCTATATAAGTCAGTTTGTATGTAGTGTATATTTGAAGCCTTACCGTTCATAACAAGAGTTGGTTCCTGAGCTCCAAGTGGAAGTGGGGGTTCTGGACCACCTCCCATGTACTGAAACAAACAAAAAACAACATCCACCATTTGTAAAATCACTGCATTTTCAATGGGCAACAGAATATAGAGCTGATAACTTAATTTACTGACAGCTGATAACTTAATTTACTGACAGGTAAAAACAAATTTATTACAACTCCTCAGAAATAGCCTGCGCCACAGACAGAAACTAAACTCTGGTTAAGTCTGTCTGTGAAACAGCCCCAAAATTATTGTTCAAGGCCCCTCCCTGGGTACCAGGATTTGTGTACATGCCATGATTGGCCTGTTAAAAAATCCGTTGTTGACTTGTCAATCAGGATGAAAGGAAATACGAAACACACTTCCGGTAATTTGGTTAGTCTGTTGGTATCCCAGAACAAGGATATTGGCACTGCTTTGCAGACAATTACTAACCAAGGCTAAATTACATCTGCGATGCAGGCTACTCAATTTGCGTGACTAACTAACTACTTGCTCAAAAATAAATAACTGTCCCCAGTCATAATATAGACTGTGCTTCAGTGTCAACAAAAGTAGAAAAAGAAAGGAATTCACCGGAGAATAATCATTTTAATAAAGAACTTAAAAGCTGGCATCATGGGCACTTTAGCATCAATACATGAAATTGCTAAAATCACTACCAATGCTAAAATTGTGTAATGATTTGAACAATCATAATGGACACCAGGCTTAGCTTTACTAATCTTGAAATATGCTTCTTACAGCTGACATGTTTCCTCCAGGGACACTTTTCATCATGGCATACATGGATTCACTTCCAGTACTCGCTGGATCTAAACAAGACACAAGAACCACTGACCAAATCATAATAAACAGACATATACAGACATTTATATTGTACACATGTAAGTAATACTACCCTATTTACTTAGGCTCACTAAACACCTACAGATTAGTTAATTTGTTTTAATGCCCTTGTAAATAAACTTGAAACTTAAATCTCCATAACTTCCTTTAAGAATAAAAGGTCAAACCTTTCCCCTCTGGAAAGTAAGGTACGATAGCCCAGGACTAGTGGATTTTGCTATTGGGCCAGCGAATTCTGTTCTTAACTTGCCCGATGGGAAAGTAAAGTTTTTTGAGGAATTCAAATTACATAAGAACTCAAAATACTGTGTAATCAATCGTGTTTATCAAAACGTTTTTGGGGCTAGTTGAAGTGAATTTTTGTGCTAGTACATGCTAGCTACAGCTTGCCCAGCGGTAAAACCGACTTTCTTTGCACCCTGCATAAAATTTTTCTTTTGATTAAGTATTCATGATCATAACGCATTAGAAGAAAATGGATGTTGGACACTCTAGGGATGGGACTTGAAATGTTATTGTAATAAACTTGAAACTAATTGCACCCCATAAACATTAGATTGACATCCACTATGAGTGGTAATTCTTTGAAATGATGGTTAACTGCAATTCAAGCCTTTCCAATTCATTTGACATGACAAGAAGATCAAAAAGTAATTTCATTGATCCATACTGGCTTACCTTGAGGACTAGGCATTATCGGTGTTCCAGGGGGGCCTGCCACCTATCACAAGTCAAAGATAATTATTATTTAATTTTTAACGACATGAATAGTAGCAAGTCATGTAAATATTTTATCTTACCCATATTATAAGAAAAGTGTTGTGTTTTGCGATAGGTAACAGAGTGTAATGGTTGTGAAGCCCATCAGACTCCTCTGTGTTACATGTATGTTTTTGTGGACTTGACAGTGCACCAAGTTCAAAATGTTTGGTAGCACGGCTATCATTTTGACCTTACTGACCAATTAAAAAGTCACATTAATCTATTCCTTCATAATTTGTGAATAAAATACAAAGGATTGTGCACCACCAGGGAGATTTTGACATAAACCCTCCACAGTCTTTTCTTTTTCTTCCTCAAAAAAATATCAGGCTAAAGGTAAATATGCAATTATATCTTTTCTCTTTTTTGGAGTTGACATTTTCAAGGCCTTATAAGGAAATAAAGAGGGCCAAAATGGCAAATAAGGAGACACTAGAAAAGTGTGTCTTCTAACAGCTCACTAGTGTCTTCTAAAAAGCCAAAATAAACTTTAAAAAACTTAGTACAAGCGAGTTGGCTGCATACTGTATGACAGTACAGAATTTTACTTACCGATGTTGTGGGATTCCATGGTCTACTACCTGGCCTATAGAAAAAAGCAGTTAGCAGTTAACTTGTGTTAGTAAGTAAAAACTTTGAAACACACACCCAAAAATATTAAATTTCAACACTAAAGATTTAAATTAGTTATTATGTAAACCTAGCATAACATGGGCATGCAAATTTTAATTTCCAGTCATTGATTGAACCTTGGATTACTTTGTCGATTGGGATTTAATGCAGTTTGCTTGGTTGTTTTCTATTATTTTTCAAAAGACCCACCTTAGTGTATGGATGCCTTCCATCCATAATAGTTAAGTTTCCAATTAAAAATTACCGCTGAATATGAACATTAACGACACATTCATACAGGGTTAGCCTCGACGTAAAGTAAAATATTCAGAAATTCTGGCAAGCAAGTGTTTGAAATTTGAATATACACAATAGAAAGAGTAATAAACAGGTCTTTTTCTCGTTGGAATTTGTGAATATATTACCTCAGATGGAGGCTAAGGCTGTTAAAAATCAAAAATTTAATTCAGCGGTCATAGCGAACTCCAAACTGGACTATTATACTCTTCACTCACTAACCTTTGATTATTTCTAGTTGTACTGGTGTTTCTTAGTATAAACCTGAACAACGAAAAACCTGTGCAACACTTTTTTTAGTGTACATGTTACAGGTAAATTATATTCAGGTTTTGAAATATGGTAGCCTGTGAGCAAGCTCTCCGGGGCACTCTGGCAGCAGGGCACGAAAAGGAAGGACAGCGTGCAACTAGGTCTCCAGAATTTGCAAATCTACAGCAAAAACGTCTATGTGAAATGCAGAATGGCAGAGATGACAATAGTAATGCCATCATTACCCTAGGCCTGTGTTTTTCAATGTCTGTTTACATTCGCAATCGATTCTGCTTCACGCTGATTGGTGGAAATCTGACAGCTCAGTCATCGGGGAGCTTGTTCTCCCAGGCTAGAAACATGGTGATATGGATAATAATACTTCCACAAAGTAAGAATGATGGTTAAACAATCTACTGGGCTATAGTTGAGCAGTAGGAGTCATTTTCTGCTGCTTTTTAATTCTATTAAGTTTGTGAACACTTCAAAGGTCTGGAAAATTTCACTTGCTTAACAATCGTATCATTTTCAATAAAAGTCAAAAAGAAAAGATTGCAAATGCATGTTTAAGACACAGTAAAGTAAATAGAAGGAAAAAAACCCATGACTTACATTGGCATGTTTACTCCAGGTGCTACTGAACTGTTTGGTGGAGGTCGCATTCCACCATAACTCTACAGATAGGACAAAGACACACACATTTAACATACTACTAAAATAACACCATCAAGTGCATTAGTGATTCACCAAAACCCTTTCAAGCAAATACATGGTCATGATCCTTTGACATGATGTCACGGCAGCCCAAGGCTCAAAATAATTTCCGGAGAGCCTTCAGACACGATGACTGGCCAAATTCATTTTAACTCGGTCACTTATCGTTTCTGGCCGGTCAAATTTATGAGACAAATAACTCTTAAAACAAGGGCCAAAAAACAGCTGTGGGTTCAGATATTTCGTGGGCTCGAGGGGCCGCGAAATTTGTTAGAAATCTTATCTAATACATGTCGATACAACATATTTGAAACTTATCTCGGCAGTTGGGGCTGTTGATTGCCGTCACGTTCATCCCCACAACGAGCGAACAACATTCCAAAACTACCAGGCATAAGTTATGTTGGGGACAACTGGGCACTAGTCATGATGTTTTAAAAAGCGTTTGCCACTGGCTCATTTCTCGAGCGCTTTGTCATTAAAATAGCAAGTGATTATCTCTGTTAAAAAACTTTAAACACGCTTGTCAAATCAGCACAAAATCAATCGATTTCTACCGAAATTTGTCCAGAAAATTCCCACGAAATCGGCCGTTTTTATCGATTGTTTTTCGGCGAAGTTAGTCCCGAAAATTTCCGCGAAATTCCCGCGATATCAGCCGATTTTTCTGCGAATCTCTCTAAAAATCCCGCGAAACTTGACTTTTTTCTCCGCGACCGATCAGACGCCCTTAACTTGTTGCTTATCTCATAAAAGTAAAAATATTTTAAATTTTGTGCCCGAAAGCGCGTGAACCCCAATGTCTGTTTCAATGCGCGAATTGTAAACAACGGTTGTAGTTGTATTTCACCCAGGATTTCAGATCAACGTTTCGCAATGCACAGCGCCTCGCTACATACTGATAACAATTGAAACAACTGACTTCATTTTCAATACGATCGATTGTGACCGGTCAACATGACCGGCAAGACGAAAAGTTGACTGGTCAACTCCCCAATCAGTCCGGACATTGTCCGTTGACCGGCCATTATTTCGAGCCCTGCAGCCATATTGGTGTTCCAAAACAATGAAACGGCGACCATGTTGGTGTACCAAGACAACCCTGAGGGAATTGAACTCTTTTCTTATGTAAAAACTTTCTTTTGTTCCAATAAATTAGCATAGATGCTAGCCACATGAGTGAAAACGCTCTATTCTTGCATTCCTCTATTTCGTCTTCAGAGGGATGTGAAACAGCTAGGCGGCTGCGCCTAATTGATACCATATTTGGAAGATGCAAGCAATATACCAATAATCGATTCGATGGTATATTTCTCCATCTTCCAAATACGGTAATGCCAGTTGTTTATGAAGAATTTCCTAGGCAATCAGAAATGGTGAAATATTTTGAACGAATAATGATATGAAATGGTGTCTCCTTACCGGTGGAACAGGAACTCGGGGGTGATTCATTCTACTCATCTGCATGGGTTGGCCTGTGAGTTATGAAAATTATATATTTTTATTATATAGACACGAGTGTTTTACTGGAAAATACATCACTCGTAAAATTCATAAAAACTACATCCAGGACCCGAGTGATATATTCTCCATAATCTCACACGCGAGTTAATCAATGACGTAATTTCGGTCATTTCCCTCTATTATTTTATCGATGTCTTTTTGTCTACATAATAAAAAGAACATTACACGGCGGCTTGAAGATATGAATGTTACTTTCTCGTGGCAAATTCATATCTTTGTGCTACCGTGTAATATCCTCTATATAACCAGTCAATTACTTTTCTAACTTAATAAAAAGTGTTTCCATATACACATGCAGTACTAATCAATAACAAACAGGGCAAAGATGCAACAAAAATATGAATATTTTCCACAACAGAACCTTAAGCAACTGACAACTTAATAACACAGAGCCAATGTAATACCCATCTTTGTATTACTTACAATTACACTTTTTGTGCATGAATGCAGTTGTGCAATAGTAACAATGAGCGTTTACTAGTCATTGTACAGACTATGATTTGTGCAGTTAAAGAAACAGTTGTCTCTAATAGCAAACCTAAACGTAATGCATATAGGCAACATGCACTCCTTCTCACATTTTTTTCTGCCAGGCAAAAGAGTGCACTTCCTGACAAAGTAAGGAACAGTACTTGCTATTTTAAGGATACCCTTTTAAGCAATGAACTCCTCAAAATCCATACCCAATCCTAAAGCACATGATTTTGATAAACAGGGGCCTGTTTCATCAAACGTCCTGACAACTAATGAGCCTGGAAAGCAGTTGTGGTTTACATCCAAGATCCAAGGTTTCAGTAGTTTTGAAGATGAAATAGTAAAACTATCAGTTAACAAAACAAAATTGACTAGTTTGTTAGCTAGGAACCTGTGATTGTTTGCTTTGGATTTTGATTAGAATATATGATTAATTGAAGAAATGGCCACCAGGTTATGAGAGGACCCCTGTCCTGGGTCGTGCAGTTACTGTGAATGCTCAATTACCTTGATAGCCTCCTGGTTGTCGCGTTGGGTCCATGGTGCTCGGCAATAATGGTTGTGCACCAGGCACACCCCCTGGAGGCTGATAAACAAAGTCTAATTAATCAAACTAGCAGCGCTTTGGTGCTGTGGATGGTACAACCTACAGAACTGCTGTTAAGGTTTTAAGTTGCTAAAAACATGTAATATTAGGCAGGGCATTGAACAGCCAAGAATTAATTTTCTTTAGGTTTTCTTCCCGTTTTGTTTCCTATGAAAGTAGCTGGTGAAAAGCCATATAGTTAACCACAGGAAATCACTGGTTCCGGCTTATAGTAGAGGCCCTGAACCTAGGTTGATTCTCAACTTCCGATTTCTTCTACCTAAGGTGACAGATTAAGAAATGGAGAATCAACCTAGGTAAGCAAATTTTACCCAGAAATTCAAATTTGTCCTGTAAAAGTTACATGCCATTCTGTAAGCAAAATTTATTATGCAAGACCATTGGAAGGCAAAGCTGATTTTGTGTCTTCACTGTTCCCAGTCACTTCAACATGTTTCAGGTAAAGAGCTGGAGTGCTTCCTTGTCTGTTAAACAACTGCTAGACTATTACATTGTAACTTTTAAGCCTCTATTTGGGTGGCAGTATCAATCTTTTTGCATCACGAAGGACACATCCTCATGGCTTTAATGCACCATTTTATACATGTTAGTGGAAATCCAAGAAGGCAAAAAACACTGGTAAACACACAACTGAATTAATGAGTTTCGATTGCACGACGTACCTGGCCTGGTATTCTGACATTTGGTGGTCTGTTTGTCGCTGGGTTATATCTTGACATACCATAAGGTGTCTGTAAAGACCAACACAGATTAACACACAATCTATTTTCTTTCAATAAACAATGAGTAATGATAATGATGATATTGATGATAAAATAACAAAACAATCTACCAGCTTAAGTACAATCAATAATGATAATAATAATTAAAAATTAAAGAGGAGAACTTAATTAATATCTCTGAACCAACGACAATAAATCAGAACGATGTGTGTCTGGCAAGATTGCAAACATGCTCAGGTAGTTGACTTGTTTACTGCAATTCACAAGTAATACACTGACAGTAACAAAATGCTTTAAAACCGTCTCGGAAGGCACAAATTCCTACCTGGTTGGGCATATATCCTTGGGGTGGCTATGGTCAAGACAAGAAATAACTTCAGTTATCAATAATGCAGAATATTAAATACTGGCTAAGAGAACAATGTATGTGAGACTTAAACACCAACAAAGTCAAAATAATAATACAGAAATTCCTGAAAACGGTTGTGGCCACTGAAAATTTCAGAAAATATTAGTGGGAGTTGGATTACATATACAAGATGTACAATTTATTTACCAGAGATCAATGTATTGATCATAGCTAATTTTTCCGACAAGATCATATTCCATTCTGAAACTGGGTAGTTACACCTCATTATTACTCAGTATTGTTTAGCACATTGATGGAAAAATGGCATTACAGGAGAAGTTTTTAACTCTTAAGAAAAAGAGATGACCACAAAATGATGATCTATAAAAGAAAACAAATCTACATTGAGATTTTGAATTAAATGATTATAATGATGTAGATGAAAGTGAATTAACTGTATTTATTTAATAGACACGAGTGTTTTACTGGAAAATATAACACTCGTAAAATTCATAAAAACTACATCCGGGACCCGAGTGGTTTATTTTCCATAATCTCACATGTGAGTTTATTGATGACGTAATTTTGGTAATTTCCCTCCAAAATTTAGCTGAAAATTTGTAGACGTCTTGCATCCTTTGAATTTTAAATACACATTTTTCAAAGCTTTGTTTATATTTTGTCTTTGTAGAGCCCTATTCAGCTCAGTGTTATTTCCCAAGATTTTTGTAAACATGTCTTATATTATATTGCTGTACTGTAAATTTGGGCCTTCACAATTACTTTTTGGCGAATGTGTAGTTCCAGAAAATATCCAGACCCCCACCACGGAGGGAATTTCACTTAGGACCCCCCCACCTCCCTGGATTTTCCATTTTTGCAGGGAACTGATGACCCCCCACCCCTTCGGAATTTCCACAAGTGTGACAAAGACCCCCCAACCCCTCTGGAAAAGTTCATTTTCACAAAGAAAGACTATTAAAGTAGAAGAATGAGGCAACTTATGGTTAGTACCCAACGGTTTCCATCAGAAGCTTGTATGCTTCTGTTTCCATTTATTTGAGTGATCTCGCAACATCAAAACACACTACACCACCACAAAGTAACCTGATCTTTAATTTTTGCTCATCTCTTACTTTAAATGAAACAGAGAAAGTTAATAAGTCGGTTATATTTGTGAATTTACCTTAATCAGGGCAAGCTTACGATTTGTTATTCATCTAATGGGCGTAATGTTGATAGAATTAACGCCATTTCGTGCGGGAATGCAGAACAAGTCAAACAAACGACAACAAAATTAATGCAAAACAAAGAGGAGAATAAAATCTCTGAATTCTGAAATGATAACAATGAATACCCCCTGCATTTTGAAGGTAATTGAAGGGAAACCGAGTTCAATTTACTGTTTTTCGATCGACTGATGCGACGTGATGCGCGATGGCCGTATAAATGTTTGGTGAAATCGACACCATTTCGGCGAGAATTCGATCAAGAACATGCAACACGTTCAACCACAAAATTAAGGGAAAATGAAAAGGAGAATAAAAACTCTTCATTCTAAAGTGGTTACAATTTATAGCTTGTGCTTCGTGAGGCAAAAATTGCAACTCTTCTGATCTATCGATCGACTGACGCAACGTGATGTGTTGCGTGATGTGTTGCACGCGTTGATGTTTTGAGGAAGACTGGTAACCAGTAATGGCGGCCGAATATACGAGCATGCGATAAAACGGGTTGTAGTCGGTCTAATTCCTTTGAAATTACATCCAAAACGCTTTTGGAAGAAAGGACACCTGGTTAAGATCAAAAGGAACAATCTTAAGTGATATATTTCAAGTTATTTATGTCCTAAAAATGATCTACCAGGTCGGTAAGAAGCAATGTTCGAACTCAGGTCGAAAACGAAATGATATTGCCCCCCTGGAAAGTGATTTTATGGTCCAACCCCCCTCCCTTTTGGAATTTCCTGGGCCTCTGACCCCCCCACCCCCCTGGAATTTCCAATTCCCTCCGTGGTGGGGGTCTGGATATTTCCTGGAACCACACAATAAAAATCTATTATTTTATCGATGTCTTTTTGTCTATGTAATAAAAAGAAAATTACACCGTGGCTTGAAGATATGAATTTTATTTTCTTGTGGCAAAAACAATATTTTATCTCACTCGCTGCGCTCGTTCGTAAAATATTGTTTATACACTCGAAAATAAAATTCATATCTTCGCGCCACCGTGTAATATCCTCTATGTAAATGTTGTGGTTCAATTTTATCCTTCCTTCAAATATTATTTTCTTTTGTTCTTGGGTATGGCAACGTATGATAATAACATGATAATTAGTTTCAAAAAACAGAAAATAAATTTTAAACCAAGGATAAAATTGAACCACAACATATACATTATTAAAAGAGTGTAGCTGGCCCCTGGAGCTGGTCCCATGGGTTTCTAGTATGGACAGATTGAGTTCACAAAACTCACCAAATCACAAATTAAGTCACTGATGGAATGCAACATCAGGGTGAACTAAAAGTCTTACTGTGAAACTCACAAAACCGTGAACACCAGAAATATTCATGGAATGTTATTACATTGCGAAGAGAAAGCCAACAAGGCATGAGGAACCTAAACTGTAAACAGCAACAGTAGTTAGTTTGTGGTTTTGTGGTTTTGTGGTTTTCTTGCATGTACTGAACTTCATTGTGATTGGTCACTACACAATCAACATTCCTGAAATTTTTCAGCCATTCACGGTTTTCTGAGTTTGACAGTAAGATGTAAGATGTAAATGGACATGTCAATATTACCTGATTGGGCATGTAACCGGGAGGTGTTTGGTGTGATTGTGGTTGATGTGGTGAGGCTTGCGGTTGTGATGACTACAACATAAAGTAAAAAGTCATTAGCACATGGCCGGTTCAACATGTAATATATACTTTATTACCCTGGTCATTAATTAGGACTGTTGCATAAAAGCAAAAGTACTACAAACACCTTCTAAAAAGTTTCTGTTTTGATCGACAGGACAGCTGTGAAGTGATTGGAAGTAAGGAGAGTGAGGGATGAACAGACAAGTGGCTCTTTCTGGAACATGATGCTACACATAGTTCTCTTCCAGGAGCCCCACTGATTGTTGTAAGGGGACAAACGTAACCCAGGGGAATAAACTCAACAAATTAAGCCAGAGTAGACTTTTTCATCCTGCAGCAGCATGCATACACTGTATGTCTGTCAAATAATTACAGCCCTATAGCCCATCATTATTTTTTGGGACAGTTGATTAAACTATTGGGTCACTGAGTAGTGCTCCATACCATTTACATGTATATGAACCAACATTTATCACAACTTCCAGAACACTTCAGGGATTTGTTATTACCTTGTAAAAATTAGGGCTGATTTCATTTAATCTTGGTAGGGTTGATAAATTTCAGTAAGAAACCAAAGACGAAATATTATATCCTGGCAGATGTAGAAGAATATAAATGTCACCATGAAAACGGCCTCGTGCAAGATTACCTACCGTAAAATAAGGAGGCATTCCTCCTGGCATACTTGAACCACCCGGGGGACCATCGTTCATCTGAGGAAATCCAGGAGATGGAACAGCTCCCTGCTGGAGATTGGGAATGACCTGATGAAGGGTTCATCAAGTTGTGTCAATAACGGTATTATCACCGATAACAGTACTGATCAGAAATTGTATGAATGGATCTGTTTCACACTTTGAAAAGGTCAAATTTCCCCAGTACTACTGCACATATAATTATCTTAAGTATTTAGAAGCAATTTAAGGTAGTCAAACAGGGTTTCAGTTGAAAGATATCTTACTTCCCATCAAGAAAAAAAAGGGTAAAGGTTAAAGCTTACTATCAAACAAAGAAGCCAACACAGTATGTTTTTAATCCTGTTTCAGAGACACTTAGCTCTTAAGAGTTATGTTTTACTGCTCTGACAATAACAGGACACCCATTTAAGTCATGGTGGTATTTCACCAGCCAGCTGTACTCATTTAGAACCCTGAGTTGAGAGAGACAACTTTGAGCATTAAATTGTGGGATTTACAGTGCAACTACAACTGTAATCTGACCACCTACACAAAGTTGACCATCTGGATTACAGGAAAATAACAATACTTTCAAAGAAAGTTGGCCATAACAACAAGTTACACAAAGCTCTGAATGACAAACGTTTCATTAGACAATATTTTTCTATTCTTCATTGTATATGTAACACCCAGGAGACTTATTTGTTGGACACAAGCTGTTATTTTGTCATCACTTACATTGCTGCACTTTACAATAACCACCAATCTCAGGTAAAAAATATAACTAACTTTTCCATTTTTGCCACTTTTAATCACTCTAATTGACCTCTCAGGAACACAGGTTCTCTTCAGTGGATTTAAAAGGTCAGATCGGTAGGTTGGCTGATTTCAATCCATGTTCTTTTTTGTGGTAATTACCGTATTTATTTGATTAACCGCCCTGGGAGCTTATTAAATTTTTGGACCTTGAGAGTGGGTGCTTACTCGAGGTGGGCGCTTATTCGAGGCTGGGCACTTATTAAATTTTCAACATTTTCAGCAAGTGTAGTATGTTTATTTTGCAACAAAACAAAATGCGAAAATGTCACAAAGCAAGGCTTCTGTAAAATACTCTGAAGAAAACTCCATCTTCAGGGAAGTCTCTTGTTAGTATGTATTCAATTTAGGAGAGGTGTGAGGTGAAAGGGAGTGGGTGCTTATTAGAGGCTTATTAACTTTTTCTGCCTTTAGGGTGGGCACTAATTCGAGGTTGGCCACGTATTCACATAAATACGGTATATGTTTGACAACCAACTTCCTTGAAATGTATATTTGTTATTTTCCTGTTATTCAATTGGTCAGCTTTCTCTAGGTGGCCCCAGTTACAGCAGTCACTCTGTAAAAGATACCACACTTCACCAGCTGATTTCAATGGCATTTAGAATTCAAAATAAGTTGAAAAGGCTTCAATTACAACTGCTTCGACTCCCATTTGTCTTATCAGTAACTATACAGAAAAGAAATTACCCTACTCTTACCTACCCCTGGTAAGGTTGCCGAAATAAAGTAGAAAGAATTTTGACCTTTAAAGCTTTGGCGAACAAGAACCAGATGTGATCATGTAATCTTAAATATTTACCACCCTTGCTAACGTCTGGGTCATTATTAATGGATACACAAAGTTTGTACTTTGGATAAATGAGTCTTTTTAAAATATATCATGATAAAAATTGTTATTAAAATTCACACCTTTAATTGCAAAATACTAAATTGTTTTAACCCTGAACAGGAAGAGAGGTTTACAAGTAACAACCAAATTACAAAAACATGCTTTGAAAGTAGGCGTTAAATGTTCCGCAAAAAGACACCAAAGCCTTGAATTGTGAATAGCCAAGAGGGCTTCCTAAAAGTGCCCTTCATTTGACCTTCGGCAATCTCATTGGCTCCTTGGCATTACTTATTACAACCTTTTTAGTCCAACTCATCTTGTAACAGACCAAAAAAATTCAATCAGATACATACAAGATAAGACCATGCGCAAAGGACATATCAGCCTCTTTTTTAAAAAAATTAGCTCAATACAGGGGGAATCAGCCATTGGTTTACAAACATATGAAAACAAACACTTTCAAAAGGAGATTTTGCAATTTTGCTTTCCAAAATATTGAAAACTGGAGAAACTGGAGAATTAGTAATTTAAGCCTTGCTTGCCTCTCCCATTCTTTTTACAAATAAAAAAGAAAAATTAAATATTCACTTTTAGTGATGAATGCTTTAAAATAGTTCTGCAGCTGCTCTTTTAACTTTGTGCAAAACAAAATATAACTGAATTTTTCAGCTATAATTTATTAGAAATTTTGATTCATTAGCATTTCATCTCAAATGACATTTTCTCAGTTTTCTTACAACTGAGAGATGTGCTATAAGTTGATTATTTTGTATTGCAGTGATTTTTATCAACAGAAAACAGGATTCCCAGTCACTAAAACATATCTACAGCACAAAAGCCTTCCTTTTCCCTGCCAACACCAACAATGGCATTCCTACTTTTTCATCCTTCTATAAACAAGCAAGTTCTGAAACAAATTTGCTCCAATACAAAACTTTGTCAAAGGTGACGTGAGTGTTGTTGATAAAAATAATCGCAGAAAAACCAATTTCCCCAAAACTGTTCATTGACTTCTTAAAAAGAACCCTGGTTAACAGATCCCATAGTTTCTAACACAATAGCAATTCCTGTCAGAATTTTCCTAAAATGCTTGAATGATGTTGGAAACTCAACACCTGCCTAAGCTAGATTTGCATGCAACCTCAATCACAACACGTAACAGACAAACTCTAGTGGTTACTCTACCACCAAAATGTACAAAGACAACACGGAAGGTGATCGACCACCCATGAAGTGCCGTACAACTCAGAGCTGTCGAATAAAAACTTGTGCTATTTATGGGCATGCAAATTCACATTATCTGCGCGTCGACGGGTATGTGGAGATTATCACGCGCGAAACAAGAAATAAAGCGCGGCTGAACCGTTTTCCGCGCGATTAAACTGGTTTTCTCCGTGACTTTTCACCAAAGACTCACTTCAAGGAGTTGCTAAGCCTTCATATCAGCTCTGCCACGACATTAAACAGATCCGATTTCTGGCTGAAATTATGCAAATTTTGGGAAACCTCAATACGCATCTCCCCCATAGTTTGTCAACACAAAACATCCGTCGACGGCTCAGTCTCGTGGTTTCGAAATGCTGATCAATCGTTCAATTCGATCATTCGTTCTGTTAATCTTTACTACTCGAGCCAAATAACAAAATCTAAGCGGTTTATTAATCATAGCTGTAAACTGAAGCACTTCACTGGAAAATCATTGAATTCAATATAAATCTATGGCTTACACCTGATCCGATCCTGTCGTAACTATACCGTCGAGTAATTTATTCAAACCTTTACGTTCATGAGCACTCACCGACCGCCATTCACCCGGCCCGGTTAAGCAGGATTTAAAATGGTTAGATATAAGAACACTCAATTACTCGAAATAACGACGACATGATCAAGTGGCGTCGTCTTCAATCAAACGGAAAATAAACTTATGAAGGCGAAAGTTCTAATCCCAGAATAAAATGCAACTGGTGGTAAGCTACAAAGACTATTGTTCGTGATAAGCGGTCAAAGGCAGAACTACAAGAGAGGAAAGAAAGGAATACTATATCCGGATAGGAAGCAGATTTTTCGAAAAGTTTGCTCTATAATAAATCAAAGTTGTCTCTATCCTTTCGACGAAGCAATATCTTTTGGTTCTCGATAAAAAATTAACTAGCCCAACTCGATCGGCATTTGAATATTTCCTATCTTTAGGTTCAAGCTTTAGAGCTGGCAAAATTATTAGTACACGGCAAACTTTTACCCTTCCCCTAAAATAAGTCGAATCAACACGGAAGGATATTTCCTAACATATCAGTTACGGCTGATGAGGAGCCCAGTTAGAATTCTCACGAGACGGATTTGGTATTTTCTCTGAAAGGAAATGACAGCGGTGCACACTCAAAGACAGGAAATTCTCAGGCGCAGCAAAAAACAACTCACTTTATCAGCGTGTGTGTTTTTACTTTTACGCCGCGATCGATCACCCACATGGAAATCAAACTCTTTGTTTTTTGGGTTTTGCACCCACAACAATAATTATAGCGACAAGTATGTTTCAAGTCGTTGATCTCGCTTGATTTCCGCGCGTGTAAATGTAACAATACACTGCTGTAGCGTGACAAAAATGGGGAACGCATCGACAAACGAATAATCGCTTGCTCGCGAGGATGACGGTAGAAATTACAAAGAGAGTTTTCAGAGTTAGTTGTTAGTTTATCTTACATAGTCATGAAAAGCTTTGGCTTCACTGGAGTGGTCACAACTGTCCCTTCTCTCCGGCGCAGCACAATACAAATCCCAAAACACACTGAAATGAAGAAAGGAAAAAGACATACACCAAAGGATATGAGATGAACGAACAGCTATAATTTGGGCGGGAAATTAAAAAAAAACAAACGGGATTTTATCTTAAAGAAAGGTTTAGCAAGCACCTAGAGCCACAGTTGAGAAGCCAGCGGAATACTGGCCGTCAGTGTTTCGTGTAAACGACCATTACAATGTACCTCTAACTCTACTGTAAAGGTAATGAGAACCTAGTTTAAAATTCGAATCAACAACTGCCTAATTAGTCCAGTCATTGGCGAACTTACCACCACCATGAATGAAGAAAGCCAGGAGGTTCTCCAAGCGTTATGTTTTTTTCCCATCTTATCTGTAAAAGAACGAAACTAGCCTTCAGTAGCCATCAGCGTAAGTTGTTCGCGACGACGCGTTGCATGTTGCGCGTCCACAATAAAGTCAACTTGCATCCTCACCACTGGGAAAGCGAACAAAGTTTCGAAAGATTTTACCTCGTTAAGAAAAGTCTGTGCACTTTTTTGTGCCCCCACGTGTAAAAGGTATTCATAGACGTACAAGGCCAGCCTGCGAAGAACGAAAAACAGTCGTAAAAAAACCTGTTACACTCTATCAATGTACAGACATGGTGGACAGTGAGCACAAAAGCCGCGCTCGACCCGGCGATGAAACTGTCGAAAATTCGCCAACAATGGTGCCACATTATACACACTATCCCCCATTTTTGAACACGCTGATTCCATTTCTGACATCCATTCTGCAGGAAAAATAAAGTGAAGCTTACTTTTCGCGTGCCTGAGCATCGGAGGGCACTGTATTCGCCTTGCCTTTGGAGTACATGCTGTGCTGGCCCTGTCAAAGATGTGTCACTTGAGTTCGTCATGCCTTGTGGGGTCCGCGTCACAGACCGGGGCCTAGCGCCTGGTAACTATAGAAACCATTAGTCGTTAGCACCGATTGGTCGACGGACAAGACCTCTGGCACAGGTGGAAAAACTGAAACCTTGGAATGGACTGTAAAGCTAATAGTTGCGTGATGTAGCTCTTGAAGTTCAGCGCGCACAAAAATTCCGTTGCATGACAAACTGAAGGAAGAATTAGCGGTTTTCACATGACGTCACCAAAATTCAAACTAAGAAACTATCGATTCTTCTGAGTTTCTACTTTTCATGAGGTATTATAGCAACTAAAAACCTTTATTTACACAAATTTTCGGTATGGGGTTCATCGTTTTGCGTTAGAAGACGCTTGAATTGCCAGGAATTTGGCTGGTGGCCGGAAAGGTCTTATGTGATGGGTTAAAGACGTTACTAATTTTTTGAGATTCTGCCATCTAAACATTCCTTGTCTTTTTTTTGAGTTCCTCAAGCGACGAATTCACGCATAAGTAGGAAAACTCAAAAACAGATGTTTCTGTTGGTTTCCGGCGGCCATATTTTGTACCCCTCAAAGGGACACCAACATGGCGTCTCCATACAAACCTTATAAAATTGGGTAAAAGGTTTTTCCGAATATCTCGGAAATGAATGATCGCACTGACCTGATTCTTTTCGAGGCCTTTTGTATATTTATCTTCTTTCATTTCCCAGATTCTGGACTTCCTGTATTGTCTGGTTTTCATTTTTATTCATTTTTTGATGGCGTGATATTAAAAAAACCTTGTCTTACAGCAAAACTGAGAAATAAAAGTAGGAGCCAAATACAAATATACACCTTTTTGTACAAGACCATACAGTGTAACAACTCGCATAAGACAGGATAACTCCACCTCCCTAAATGCCGTTCCACTACACAATATTTTTGGCTTAGACTTGGAGCTTGTGAAGGAGCCCGTGCAGCAGCCCGGGCGGGGTGCAGCAGTATTAGGGACTGGGGTCGACATATGATGTTACTGAAATCTTGTCAAGTTTTCTAATTTAACTACTGTGCAGTAATTATCGAGAGGGGCTCTAAAATGAGTACAATACGACTAACAGTTAACTTGAAATCGCCTGTATAAAGGTTAAAATATGAATAGCCTCTTTCCTCCACTTAAAGACGCTGATAACTGTTAAGGACAATACCCCCCTCCATCCCTGTATCCACACAACATTACCTTGCACTGAGTCGTAAAACCCTGTCACAAACTGCACAATTTGGAAATGATTACTGCCCTAATTTTGTGACTACTACAAAAAGGGTCCCAAATAGGTTTTCCGGAACCCCGGATTTCCCTTATTTGAAGAAGACAAACTTAAAGCAAGGGGCACACCACATACAAAAGCCCACGACCTGGCCAGTACCTCACGCATGCGCACAGCCCTATCACCCCGGCAGTGGCAGCCATGGACAGCTGTTTCGTCCTTATTGGGGCTTATTTGAAGCTCGGGATTTCGGATTTGAAAGTAAAATCGAGGCGAGTCTCGAGATTGAAAGTATGCTTGGGATGTGGGATGCCAAAAATAACCCTCGGTATTACGGGATTTCACGAAATGTTGGGTCGGGATTACGGGATTGAAGAACCCTATTCGGTACCCTCTACAAAGAGAGAGCTTGTGGCAAATCTGGCTCAGAGAAGAAAATGTTCTTTGCAGAAAGACCGACCGACAGTAAATCAGTAAAGTGTGAATCAACACAGTTCCAAGCCACATGACACGCAATGCAAAGATCCTCACGATTGAAGGCAAAATATGCAATTGCAACTACAATGTACTAACGTTATGACCGGGACCCGGTACTACCTATAAATACCGTATTTATTCGAATAGGCGCCCAACCTCGAATTAGCGCCCACCTCGAATAAGCGCTCGTCCTAAAGGCAGAAAAAGTTAATACGCGCCCAGCCTTGAATAAGCACCTAATCCCAACCCCCCCCCCCCCCGGTTCCCCTCTTACTCCCATACTCCCACTAAAATCTCAAAGAAGCTGTATCTGTTTCTCAGGCGACTTACCCATTTGCCCTAACCCATTTGGTTGCCGACGTTACGATGTCGGACATCCAGGATCCAGCACCAGAGAATTCACTTATTGACTTGAGTGAAAAAGAGACTGAAATTGAATAAGTACTA
Organism: Porites cylindrica; assembly: GCA_964035525.1. Taxonomy (NCBI): domain Eukaryota; kingdom Metazoa; phylum Cnidaria; class Anthozoa; order Scleractinia; family Poritidae; genus Porites; species Porites cylindrica. The sequence continues at coordinate 18,446,926 of OZ037788.1, forward strand.
ATAAGAGACTCCGCCGAAGAATTTTCTTCAGATTATTTTACAGAAACCTTGCTGTTAAATCCTCGCGTTTTGTTATTACCTTTTATTATTTTGTTGCAAAATAACTATACTACCTGACCCTTGCTGAAAATGGTGAAAATTTAATAAACGCCCAGACTCGAATAACTGCCTCCTCTCAAGGTCCCAAAAATTTAATAACCGTCCAGGGCGTTTAAACGAATAAATACGGTATACGGGGAGGCTCTACCTTTTTCAGGCTTCAGGTACATGGAAAACATGGAATTTCACTTGTTGAATTAAATGAAATGGTAGGGAAATCTGTCATTTCAATCGGTAGAAGGACCTAAAAGGGGCTAACAGATCTTATGGCTGTCAAAAAGACAAGAAACGTCTTGGTTTAGTGATTTAATCGTATTAAAAAGACGGTCCATTCACAGCACTTTAAAGAGAAGCAATGTTCTACTAAAAACAGGTATGTGAAAGTGATACCTTATTTGTCAAAAATGGTATTAAGGGTCAAAAGTTAAGGGGTTGCTGGACTTCAGGGCAGAGCCTTTCCATATAAAACTTTGTTGAATGCCCCTACCCCCAACCGAGAGAGCAACTAATACCCCCTTGTGCGTTTATTAGGTCATTTACAGGATTTCACTTTTGTGCTGTTCTATAAAAATTACACTTGTACAGGGTCACCGATAAATTTCGCAAGTTACCATTCACTTTGAACTTTCGCAAAAAAGTTGATATCAGGAAAATCAAGTTATCTTTTTGAATCATTTGAAGCAAGCACAAGGGAAACACCATATCCAGACACTATTTTATTAGTATTAGGCCTGTTTCAAACGTTGTTCTACTGTCGTGCTAAGCTGGCTCGACTGAAGCTCGACTGCAGCACGACACTAGCACGACTTGGTTTCACACGTCGACTGAATTCAGTCGAATAGAACAGCTGTTGCCAAAAACAAAACACAAAAATAAAGGAACGGTTTAGAAAACTTTTAAATGTATTCTTATGTATTTATAATCTATGGATTGAGTTCGGCACGGCGGCAGCACGACGTTTGAAACCAAGTCGAGGTACTGCCGTGTAGCGCGGCAAGACTTTCTGTGCTACACGGCGGTAGCACTGACTTGGTTTCAAACGTCGCGCTATGATATACTGCCGTGCTAAAGTCGAATTTAATTCGATCAATTTAGTTTGGCACGACAGTGGCACGACGTTTGAAGCGGGCCTTACTGTTATCAGGAGCCCATAACCTGCTGTTATTAATTCTTCCCAAGTGTAGTGTGCTGTTAGTTCATTTCAATGTGTTCAAAACGCACATTTCAAAACATATGTTGAACTTGTGGCATATAACAAATATTATTATCATCATCCTCATATTATTATTATTATCATTATTATTATTGTTATTATTATTATGCTGTGTAAAACGCAAGCCTATCTGGCCTACGCTAAAAAACGAACTGTGTTATGGAATGTTACAAAAGTAAATTAAAAAAAAAAAATCAATGATACAGAAAGATAAAAGTGAAGCTCATAAAATACAACTAAGAAATAAAAAGTAATACATTTTTCGTCACTATTGCGATACTAAGCTCAGCTATAATAAGCAGTTAAACAACAGTTGCCTTGAAAGTACTATACGTGCTATATATGTTGAACAAGCATAGTCAGCTCAAGTTCCTTTTACCACCAACCTCCTCGCACATCAATGACAATAATGTTTACACTGGTCGATGTTATACTTTGGGTATTGCTTCCTACACTCCCATCGCAGAACACTCTCCTTGACTGTCTCTTCCTCATCCATCTTTCCACGATTCTCCACCCATGGACAATTCATTTTAAGACCAAACTGAGGCCCAAATGGCCAAAAAAATTTTTTTCTTTTAGAACCGCACCCCCCTTATCTCAGGGTCTGGATGACCGTCTCACCTTATCTTAAGGTCTGAATCCGCTACTGATTTCAACTGCACAGACTTTCTTTCCCTTATGATCATGAACAGTGCATAAGTTATTATCGATCCTTTATCCTCCCAGGCTTAAACGGAAAAAATGCCTGGCTACGCCCCTGGCGATTTTGTCACCCCCTCATGCAAGGCAAGTGGTATATTTTTGCGCCTTAACGCAAGGATCTTCAAAACAGTACCATTGTCCAGCCGCGAGAAAGCGAAAGGCAGACGAGTGCAAAGTGCGAGACAAGTGTGATCAAGGAGCGAAAAAGGTGAGAATGGGTGTCACCGACTTGAACAATAAATATGACGGCGTTATTGACCAAGCGTCAGGGGGTGTTACTGCAGTGATATATACACTCTGGCAATCACTTTTCAGATTGCATCCCGGGAATGGTTGTCTGACTATAGAAACCAGATAATGCACATTCTTAACATTGGTGAGCTAGGATAGGCAGCAAGAATGATTACAGGTACCAAAATACCAAGTATTTTTAACAAGTCACCTTTTCTCCAACCTACCTGTTGTCCGACTCGTAGTTTTCGCCTACACTTGCTTCTGGGGAAAATATCCTTTATTTGGAGTCGAAACTGCGCCTGGACTGCGACGGACCCGCAAGAGGCTTCCTCTTTACAAGCTCTGCTCACATGCATCCCTTAAGGGACTGCCCTCGCCTAGAGTTTTGTTGCTCCCAACTATCCTCACACCAAATCTGGGTTGTTAAATTCGGTGCCATTAAATCGGCACATACGGCGTTGTTTATCAGTGGTTCCCAGTATTTTCAAGTATGTTCAAAAGAAGAATAATAAGTAGCCGCATGCTACGAGAGAATCTTTGCAGATCTTGCCTAATCTGTTAAACTCCTGCAGTTATCATGGATCATCTTGGAGAACTGACCTATGTCCTCCAATGTTTTAGGTCTTTTCATGTTCCTTTATGCTCAGGAACCAGTTGCTTTTCGAAGAAGTCAGCGGTCAAGACTCGGAAGTGAGAAGTCAACACTCGGAAGTCGGAAGTCGAAAGGTCGGCAGTCAGAGAAGAAAGAAGTCGAAGTGAGTTTCATGTTTTCCTCAGCTTTGACATTTCACCTAACGACGTCAAACATGTCAAAGTGAATATTGTTTGCAAAGAAATCGAGGGTTGTCCAATACTGTCGCCTAGACTCCAGTAGTATCCCCTTGCATTCCATTGGAAAACCGGAAGTCTAGTGGTGAAACATCCTACCAAGTGTAGGTGATCCACTGGACAGTACACACGAATAGATTCCAATGGAAAAATACATTTTCTATTCGTGAGAGGCTTAGAAAAATTCCACTCATGTTGTTTGAGGGGGTAGAATGTCGTTCCAAAGGCGCGAGTCCATTAGATCCATTGGAAACGAATAGATTCCAACTGAAAAGTTAATTTTCTGTTCGTGACTGAGACATATAGAAAGATTTTACTCATGTTGGATGAGGGGGTAGAAAGTCGTTCCGCTAGAGTTCATCGGATCCACTGGAAACGAATAGTTTCCAATGGAAAAGTTCATTTTCTATTCGTGGGAAACTTAGAAAAATTCTACTCATGTTGGATGAGAGGGTAGAAAATGGTGCCAATGGAGTCCATCGGATCCATTGGACACAAATAGATTTCAGTGGGAAAGTACATTTTTCGGCTATTCGCGAGAGACTCGGAACTCGGAAATCACACTCTCCGGGGTCACGGTTGATTCCCATACCGAAGAGATGCGTTTGTCTTCCCCCCAACTCTAATGCATATGTTTAAACAACTTAGATACTATGCACCTTTTGATTGGTGAAAAGCCTTTGTTTATCACAGATAGATGTTCCGTTCTGCGCTAAAGTTTATAATGCTGTTCTGCTTTTACTGGCACCAGCTTGACCTGATCCTTACCAGACGCTCTAGCCTTTCCAGCACCAAACGCAGTTACCAGTGTCATGGGTGCTGACTGCGATGTGGACCACACCTTAGTGTGCAGCAAAGTAAAACTGCGAACAGAGAAACTGTATTGCACAGAAAAGGAGGGAAGGCCTAGCAAAACCCGTAAACAGGATAAAGTGGAGGAGTTTGCACGTGCACTTGAGGAATCGTTCAGGCTCACCCAATGCTAACACGTCAGATAATGCTGTTCACAGCGCCGCCTAGTCCATTTTCGGCAGGAAGATCTGAACAAGACTACCAACTGGTATGAGTGCCACTCCGAGGAGATGACACCAGTTATTGTTGAAAAGGGGAGACCCCTGTCAGCATACAAAGCCTGTCCCAGAAAACATGCTCAACCTGTAGGGCCTCCGATCCACACGCAGCCAAGGAGATGTGCAAACCTGGCTTCACCTCTGCTCTGAGATAGTCAGCAGCTGATACAGGCAACATCAAGCGGATGTATGAGGGTATTAAGCAGACCTTAGGCCAACCAAAAAAGAAGACTGCCCCTCTTAAGTCCACCAAAGGATCTCCTTTACGGAGAATTAGTTCAAGGAGAGCGCCCCACTGGCAGGCCTCAATTACGCTGTGAAGATGTCTGCAAGAGAGGCCTGAAGGCCTTGGGCATTTTCATCAACGGATAGGAAACCCTGGCCTCAGACCACTCAGCTTGGAGGCAGGCAGGGTTTTGAAGCGACACTTGCCGCCGAACAGGCGGAGGCAAAGAGACAAACGAGAAAGGCCCGAAATCAGGGAGGTAGACCAGCAACATCTCAATCGCTAGTCAGGACACAGCTTAAACCTGATAAATCCTTTAAGACACTGGAAATAATTGCCTTCGAAATCAAAACAGATATGGACAATATGGTAATTGTTGGTATTTATCGTCCCCCGAGAGCTCTGTGTGGCGAATATCAAACACTGTTGGAAAGCGAACTCAGTTATGTCTGTAACTGGGCAAGCTTGAACGGAAATTTTGTTGTAGTTACTGGCGACCTAAATCTGAACAGACTTCGCCCTGACAAACCTGAAGGTAAACTGCTTCTCGATTTGGAAGTTGAACAAGGTTTTGAATGTCTAATTACTAAGCCAACAAGAATAGAAAAGCGTGGAATAATTATAACAGAGAGTTTAATAGATGTTTTGCTCACTAATAGACCGGATAGCTTCCACCTATCTGGTAATTACCATCCTTGCTTAAGTGATCACGACCTTGTTTACGGTGTCCTGAAGCAGAAAATAAATCACAACAAACCAAAGGTCATCACATTTAGGAGCTATAAGAACTTTGACCCTGAACATTATAAACAGCTTTTGTCCTCTGCCCCATGGCACGTTGGACAATTGTTTGATGACGTCGACGATCAAGTTTACGTGTGGAATGCACTTATGAACAATATACTGGACGAAGTGGCACCTGTGAAAAAAATGCGTGTGCGTGATAAAGATGTGCCCTACATGACGTCTCATTGGAAAAGTGCGATTAGAGCTAAACGCAAAGCAAACGACAAGTACTTGAAAGATAAAACGCCAGAAAATTGGGAATTACGACGTAAAGCCAGAAATGAGGCCACTAAACAAAGAAGAATCGCCATCAAACAGTACTGGTATAATAAGTCAAACGATTTGAAAATCAATCCCAAGGCGTTCTTCAAAACTTTCAAGCCATTTTTGGGCTCTAAGAGCTGTACTGAAAGAAACGACATCCACTTAAAAATAAACGGCAGTATGATAACGAATCAACAACAAGTGGCTGAGGAATTGGTTGAGCATTTTGCTACCTTGGCGGATGGCATTGGCGGTACAGCGATTGAAAGAAAGTCAATAGAGGACTTTAGAGACCATCCTTGTGTTCAGAGGATACAACATGAAAATAGGAATTCCACTCAGACCATCGAAATCGAATTGGTTACACAGGGACAAGTCCTTGCAGTTCTCGATTCGCTGAACATAAACAAAGCCACCGGCACTGATGGAATTCCTTCAAAGGCTTTAAAAACAGGTGCTAATGAATTATCCGCTCCACTAACCACCTTGTTCAATTCTTGTATTAACAAGAATGCATGGCCTAGTGAATGGAAGTATGGGCATTGGGCCCCAGTATACAAAAAGGATGACAGGAATGCAAAGGAAAACTACCGGCCCATAACTCTCTTACCATGTGTTAGTAAAGTTCTTGAGAAGTTGGTTGGAGCGCAGATCAACTCTGGCTTTGGTAATCGCATTTACCAACACTCATCCGCTTATCGCAAAGCTCACAGCTGCGAAACAACATTGATCAATTTAGTAGAAGATTGGATCGAAAACAGGTTGTGAGCATACTTTCAACTGACATGTCAAAGGCATTTGACTCGTTACACCCACCACTACTTCTGAACAAGCTTGAAGCGTACGGTTTTCAGGAAAGCGCTATTCAACTTTTAAACAGCTATTTAAATGAACGGAAATATCAAGTAAAGATCGGCCGTCATGTTAGTTCGAGCCGATTCGTGAGTCGTGGCTGTCCTCAGGGTTCCGCGCTTGGACGTTGTTATGGAATGTTTTCCAGAATGACCTATCCTACTGCCTAACAGCGAACTTGTCTATGTATGCCGACGACCATCAAATTTACCACGCAGGAGCAGACCAGGCAGCTGTGACTTCCCAGTTAAAGGATAGTGCCAACTTAGCAACAACGTGGTACGATTCTAACTTATTGGCGGGAAACCTCAAAAAGTACCAAGTTTTGAACTTGGGCTTCACTCAAAATGACAGCAATATTTGCGTGAATGATGTTGTGATTGAAACTAAAGATAATATCATACTTCTAGGAGTAGTGTTAGATTCTAAGCTAAATTTCTCTGAGCATGTAATCTCTATCTGTAAAAAAGCCAGCCAGAGAATTGGTGTTCTAATGAGACTACGTAATTTAATTCCTATGAAATCTAAGTTAATATTATTCAAAAGCGCGATATTACCATTCCTCACGTACTGTCACCTAGTGTGGCATTTTTGTAAAGCGAGTGACACTCGAAAGCTTGAAAGACTACAAGAAAGAGGACTTAGAGCGGTTTTCAAGGATAATAATTCTAGTTATGAACAACTATTAGAGAAGGCAGATCTGCCAACACTACTAAATAGTCGCTTACAGGATCTGTGCATCCTTATGTATAAAGTAAAGCATAAACTGTGCCCTGCATATATAAGTAACATCTTTAAAGAACCAAATAGTAATTACAATCTGCGGCAAGCAGATTTCTCTATACCTAGGTATGAGACAGTCACCTATGGCAAGCACTCTATTAGATATTTAGGGCCTAGGCTATGGACAAAACTACCCAAGAGTATCAGGGACGTCACAACCCTAACGTCGTTTAAAAGCAAGATACGCCAACTCAATATAAGTGAACTTTTAGATGATGGCTGCGCAGGCTGTAGCCTTTGTTCATTTTGACTTCTGTGTATTTTTACTATAAATCTCTTAATTAGTTAACTATAGATATTTTACCTACTACTGTATATAGTTTTTAGTTTGTATATTCTCCCCTAATTGGTGTCCCCAAATTAGTAACGGATTTGTTCCCTGGCTAGACGGTTTTTGACACTTTAATAAAGTTTCTATTCTATTCTATTCTATTCTAACAGACCACAAATGCTTACTGCTCGGAAAGGACTGTCATTCCAGAATTGGTCTTTCCAGCCACACAAGGCTCTGTTTGAGAACCACCAATCAGAGAGAGACACTATAGAGATTGAAGGATGGTAATGAATGACTGTTGTGCCAAGTTGGCAATGGAGATGACAGAAATAGAATGAATGGAACCTATGAAAACTAATTTACATTAATACTTCAGTTGCAAGGGAAATTGGAGTCTTATATGCTGAGTTCTAGTATATCTTTTTGTTGGAGGACCGTGGGAATAATTTAGCTTTCTGGAAAACTGCCCACCTACCCCTCCCTTAAGCCAACATCAACACTTTCTGTTCACTTAGGGCAGGAGCCCAGTTAAGGGCCGCGCAGGAGAGGGGTAAGTGGGCAGTTTCCCCAGAAACCTAAATTGATCCGGACTTTGTTACCCCTAAAAGACCTACTCGGGGACTGCTTTGTTTGCTTTAAAGGAAAAAACTGGGCTTTTTATATGGGGTGTCTTAACTTACTGACGATCAAGGTGAGTTAGCTTTTGAAGACTTCGACAGTGATAGCCATATTGGTGATCAGACACCAACGTTACAAAACCGAACGAAAAGTATAGAAAAAATCCAGTCTTCTACCTAAGTTCTTAGAATTATCGATATTTCTGTTTTCGGGAATGTGTCAGTTAAAGGACCCTTTAGTAAGTCCCATTATGGCTCTTGTTTTCTGACACTTTCTCGTAGCTACTAATTTGATACTATATCAGCACGAAAACTGTTTGAGTTCCCTTTGTTGTTCTATGTTTCCAATGCAGACAATGCAATTCAAGCATATCATTTTTACCTACGACTTTGCTGATTTCTTGAGATCACGTGCACTGAGTAATTGTGTGCAGCGACTGTTGTGTTTCCTAAGCTGAAAACACTCCCATACACGGGCTCTATTTTGTTATATTTGGCTCTTTGCCACTTGTGAGTATAGGTGGTCCGCCTTTGAAGTAGACGAATTAAATGTCTGCTTATACAGTGGGTCTCGACTTACGGTAATACTATCAGATGAATTGCACTTCGATACGAGTCGGCAAGGCGACGCGTTTATAGTAGACGACGTCCCCAAGTAGCTATAGGCGTCAACTAAGAATAGGTCAGAATAAGTTTCTCAGTTACAAGTCTTTTTTCGGGGAGTGGGCTCTACTGTTTTCGACCGAGATTTTTTAAGTCCAATGTTTGTTTTTAATCCACCGAAAAACTAAGAAGCCTTAAGCCCTAAGACGTCGGGAAAGTAAAAACTGAGGTTGATATTTCGAAATCATCCATCTCCACGCGTTTTTGAATTTGTCTGCCGATTTCGGCATTTCCGATTTTCCAGCTGACCACTCGCACTAACCCGGTCTTTGCGGAGGGAGACTACAGATTATACGATAGTCCGGCCTTTCCCATTCAATTTTATGCGTTCGCTGAAGGAAGTGTAACCTACGAGCAAGGCTTAAAGATATGTCAAGGGCTGTCAGTCAATATTCCTTAGGTAAAATCATAAAAAAACAACAAAACAAACATATTGTTATTTTAACTGTAGTTATCTATTCATATTCCAACTGTTCCATTTTCCATCTGTCGAGTCCAGTCTGATCCTATTATTCCAGGGATCACACAAGCCTGACGAGAAGGACTCAAATGCAGTCAGTTTACCCGCTTCGCTAAATTTTCTTGTATTGTGCGCATATCTTCATGTACTTTCTTATTACTAAGTGGTAAGAAATTTATCTCTGATTTCCCATTTGATTTCTCCCGTACCACAGGGTGATGCGTTCCGTACTATGTCCTGTGCCTAAAAATTAATATTCATCTTATTCATACTTTTTCGACTGAATCTATTTCATATGATTACAGAAAGACAAATGAAAATCGACAGGATCACTGATGCGGTTAAAGAACTGTAACATTTTAAGCATGAAAACATTAGTGAATGTGAGAAGGAAAAACTGTAAGATTCTGTAAGATGGAGCCTGTAACATTTCGTTCTTGAAACGGACATCAGATTAAAAATTTTTCTCTTCTTGGAATCATTCTCTCGTTGTCTTGTCACTGGTAATCCAGCCGATCCACGCGGTAAGAAAGCGCATCACGCTCATCTATCCCGCGCGCGATCTTCATCCACTCCGGCTGCACGGATATTTACACTTGTTAAATGAATGTCACGGCATAAATATAGTGCTCCATTTAACAGCACACGCAACTCAACTTCAAAAGAACAGCTAAAAAATATTCTCATTTTTTTAAATTTTCGCTTCCGAGATGAGAATTAAAATTTCATGTGTTGTGGAGTTGTTTTTCATATCTGCGTAGTAACTTTGTCATTATGCGCGTTCGCGGCAGATGGTTGTTCGAAGCTTTGTCAGTTGTTCTAGTTTTAACAATACAAGGACGGCCCTTTTGGTGACGTCACTTCCCATCGTCCTTGGAAAAGGTCAGAGATTCACCTCGATTTGTCGCACTTTATTTTTTTGTTGTATTCAAGATTTAACCAGAATGTGCTTTAATAGCTTGAGTTCTTCCAAGTACAACGCAAATAATATTTGATAAACGAATTTATGACAATAAAAAATAGAACATATGAAAAAGAAATGAAAATTAAATGAATGTACATTGCATTCCACATATACAAAGGTCAGAAAATGCGCAAATACCTTGAATTACCTGATTACCGAAGAAAAATGTTCATTCTTCGATCAACGGCAGGCGCCTAAAATGTGCGTTATTTTTGGCTTGTTTTTCAGTGGTAACACCTTTTAGAAGATCGGCAGGTGCTCTGGAGTGAGTTGTGAATGGCCAGATTTAAAATTCGCGTCGGGTCATGCGAAGTCTAAATTTTATGAAGAGATCTGTTTTTGAAAACACTTCCTTTGTAAATCATGCGCAAAGGCGCGGTCTTATTTTAACTAAAAACATTGTCTCAAAGAACAAAAAATAACAATACAGAATAACTATAACAAGACTTGGGTCACGCATTGACAAAATGTCGCGCAGAAGCTGGAAAGCATTGCCGCGTACTTGCGCGCACATTCGCACGAACTTATGTAATTACTTTTGTGCTCTCTATGAGAGAAGCTTGGTGCAAACAGTGGGTGTAAAAGACATTGATGTTATTTGAATCGCTTGCATGCTGGAAAAACAACACAGTCAAAGTCGAGAGCGGTGGTAGAAGTGGGGGGGGGGGGGGAAGGGGGAGAGGGGCGACATGCTCAATAGCCGTGGGATAAATGTAAAACCAAAAAATATGTATAAATAAAAATATGTCTATAGTGACTGAAATTTCAGTTTAAAAAATCAATGCCTGTACGATTTATCTTCTTTCGTTTTATCGGCTACGGCCAAATCATGATCTACCAAGCGGGTGGTTGGGAAGGGGCCAATTTCGGAGCTCCTTTTTTCAGTTCCAAATTTGATTTCAGTACTGGTAACTATGAAAATATGCAAAAAAGTTTTCCCTCTTGTTTTTTCTTCTTATTATTTTTGGCCCTGGATACCCTTCTACTGACTTTCTGAACAAGATTCTCTTTTCCTCCCAAAACCCACCCTACCCTAAAAGCAATCTCCACTCAGAGCGTCTTTTGCGTGTAGAGGAGGAGGAGAGAGAAAGCTCCCCTATCCGCATGCGCGTCGCAGAAAGTCGTCACCAGTTTTTTACGAATCCAGTCTGTGACTCGTCTTTGCACTTGTTGTTTTCAAAAAGACTGTGTTATATGTTGAAAACGGGTACTTTGTCTTATCAAGAATTCGAAAATGAGCTATTGGACTTCATTGAAAGAGCAAAGAATATCCAGGATTCATGGAATGTAGAATTTCCAAAGGTACGGTCGCTACGTACGGTCGCTGTATGAGCTCAGGGGCTTATACAGTGTTATATGCCCGGCCAATTAAATGTGTAAAGGAAGGGTGCAGATGTGAACGCTTTGTACAAGGTAGGGGTCAGGTTGAATGGACGATTGCAGAGCACTTGGAAGTGGTGAGAAATGAAGGAGGATTGTTACTCACGGTAGCAGAGGAGGAGATTTATAGGTGGAATCACCCAACCCTTCAAAGGTAGACCCAGGCTAACCTGAGATCAGGCCCAATTTTAGCGGTTCTCATACATTCTCTCTAATGGTTACCGCTAAAATTGGGCCTGATACAAACTCTCTCATGTTTGTGCTCGTTACGGCCAGATTTTGGCCGTAACGCTGATCAGGGCTCGAACTTAACTTTTGAACTTAATAGTCAAATGGCTAGCACATGCTCAGGCTTTACTAGCCATAAACGTGTTTCTACTAGTCTAGGCACTTCTGTACAGCATAAAATAAAAAAAAATGTCAAAAATCCTGTTGTTATAAAACGTTAATGAAAACTGCAAATCCATGACAATCACGCGTGGACTGTGATCGTAGATTTGCATTTCAAGATGGCGGACATTTGTTTTTGGCTAGCTTTGCATCATAGGTACAGCTTGGCCCATGCTCCCTGGTTGTACAAAATTTCAAGATGGCAGCGAAAAAATACGAAACTGAAAACCGAATAACAAATATTATTCTTATGTAGAATTACTTTTCTTTCTTTTATTCATGCCAGTTGTTAAGGGGGGAATGAAATAAGAGGTTACTAGAAGGTGCGGATCAACTGGGAAAATGTTGAAAACATTTCAAGGCTTATGTTGTTTACAGGTGCGAAAATTAACTAGCCAAGATGGCTAGTAAATGAGCTAAATCCACTAGCCAAAAATCAAAATCTACTGGTATTTGGCTAGTAGACCACCGCCAAGTTCGAGCCCTGGCTGATTGGCTGTTAGAACAATGTCTCAAGATCTGATTGTCGTTTTCGTTTCGCCTTGCCCGCCAGAATGTTATTGCAAAGCGAAACGAAAATTGAGCCTGATCTCAGGTTAGAACCAGGCAATAATTTGAACATCAGGGCAGGTTCCATTGCACTTGCTGAGATCAAACAAGAATGTTATAAAGAAGCTGCAGGCTGTAACATCAACTACTAGAGGCGATTAAGGCTGGTAGTAAGGTTTGACAGGTAGGGGTCTGATGGACCTTTGTAACAAGATGTGGGACAAGAAGGAGGTGCTAGAGGAGTAGAAGAAGGGTCTGTTAATCAGGATTCTAAAGAATGGTGACTTGAGCCACTAAAAAAACTGGCATGGTATCATGCTTCTGAGTAAAGTAAAGCGTTCAGCAGAGTGATAATGGAGTACATTAAAATGGCATTGGACAAGAAACTGAGGGGGGAACAGAAGGTCAGTTTTGGAGCTGTTAGGAGCTGTACCTACCAGATAGCAATGCTGATAATTATTGTGGAACAGAGTTTCAAGTGGTGGTTCTCCTTTTACGCCAGGTTTAAAGACCTTGAAAAGCCTTTCACATTTTCCGAGGACAGTTGTTGTAGCTGTTAGGGCACTATGGAATACCTGTTGGGGTAGTCCCGACTTGGAGGCACACAAGGATTTTAGAATGTGAGGAGAGAGGACTTATGTTGCATGAGGCAAAAGTAGGGTCAGAAGAAGAGTGCAGTGCCGGCAATGGAAATAACAAAACATCATTTTTAGTACTGAATGTAATGTACATTCAAATGTTTTCCAAAACATTGATTACTGAGGCCCTGTTAGGGGTAAATTCCAACAAGTGACATGGCCTTGAACCGGCGACATGAGAGCCACGAACTGGCGACCACCGACAGACTGTTGCAATGAATTAGCGAAAGCGACACCAATGTCAAGACAGACAGACAGCGAATTTGAGAATTGTGAATGTCCTGCAGAACATTTGCGTGTACACTATTTGGTAGTAATTACTTAATAATGATCAATAATGGCCAGTAATGGCTAATAAGGGCCCAAGAAAGGCAAACAGAAATACGTCTCATTTTACTGCTGTTTTGATTGTTCATTGCATTTGATTGACATGTTCAGTGCATCACTCCCTTTGAAGACTTTGCCGCTTTGCATATCATGTTCTCCTCCTTCCTCACTCTTATTATATTATGAAGTACCATATGAGATGAAACTCCCGTCTCGGGACCTGCCTTCTTTGTCTGTTCCATCGTCAGTAGAAATGGCATGCAAAAGATGGCCAGAGGTCGATGAGAGACTGGAGGGACAGGTTGGGTAAACTGGTCCATCAACTGACCGTTCGAAATCAAAGTACCAAGGACAATGTAGGTACACTTCCATTGTTCGCATACACAACACCAGATCAGCCTCCAAGACCATTAGATTTTTCCACTGCAGACGACCTCACAGCTAGAGAAACAGTGGTCACAGAGATTGAGCAGGAAGCTGTAAGAGGAACCATTTTATTTGAGGCCAACAGTGTTGTGGTTGTCAAGCGCGACCACATACGTGGATACCCTAACAGGGGACCCTTCTTTGTTGGAATTGTCGTAGCTGATGTCACTGAAGGTAGTGAAGAGGACAGCGACCTTGACTCTGATGATGACGAAAACCCAGCAGACGTCGTCTTTGGAGGAATGCCACTTCGCACAACATCGGGGAGAACTGTCATCCGCCCAAATCGTTCATTTTTCACAGACTTCTTGTAAACGCATGCCTTACAGATAATGAATGGTTGATAATGTCCTTCCTCCTGGGTTGTTATAGTTACGGAAAAGCACAGTCTGACAACTAAATCATAGTTTAACTCGGGAGAAACATTAGACTCTTGCACTACCAGAATTTTAGAAATGTTATCATTGCTCGAGTGTTTTGCCAGATTGGGCCTCGATTCACGCCAAGCCATTTTAAAAATATCTCTACACTTGTATAGTTTAGTAAATGGAATTTTATTGACTTCAATTACCATCCCAAGTAGTCTGAATGAATATCAAACATTTATAAAGGTCTTAAAACCCTGGGCTTAAAAGTACTAAAGATAGAGGCCGTATGTTCTGTTGGTGTCGTTGCAGCGAATGTGGATTGTCAGACTGGCAACTAGCTAAAAAATTATTATTGATATTCCTACAGGCGACACGAGAATGTTCCGAAATTGCGACATAGCTGGCTGTGAAATTCAGACGGGGCACATGGGCACCCCCCCTAACAGGTCCTCATTACTGAATGGCTCAAATTCCTTACCCAACCCGTGGAAAGTTCAAATTTCCCTTCCCCTTCCCCCAGGTAAGGACTTTTATGTTGAATTTCATGCTTCCTGGACCCCAAAAAGTGGCCAAATGCCTTGGGGGATTGTGGATGGGGGTCAAATTTTGAACTGATTAGTGCATTAAAAACTTGTTCATGTTCAGCTTATGATTAAGCTTCATTCTGCTCAACAATTTTCAACTTTATCTATCAATGTTGCTTGGCAAATATTAATGACTTGGTTTTTTTAATCCTTTGTCCTTTAAAGGGAAAATCAAAAGCAAGAAAGTTTCTTGTTAAACGTCAAGTCAAACCTGCACTAAGTGGCCACAAGGAAAGTGATCATGAGATTAACAAACCTTTCCCAGAGGAAAATAAATGGGGAGTGACAGAAAATGATGAAGTAAGATGTTTTGCCCATGTTCACATGTTATTACATTGTCATCAGTTTCATTTTGCTTTATTGACCTAATCAAAAGGCAGATGAAACAACCCCAAAGTGATCACTACATGCAGTGGTGTGTGTAGCACTGCATGGAGGATTTTGTTGAGGAACAAGACAAGTATCTTTGTTCAAGCATCAGTTACCTACAACTGTTAGAAAGTCTCATATATATAAGTCTAATATTCTAAAATTAAAAAAAATGGTATTTAAGTGATAGAAATTAACACTTAACAAGCCAGGATTTTCACTCTAGCAAACCTCGACTACAACTCTCAAGAAGGGCAGGTTTGGAATTATAAAAAAAAAAAAACGGAGGCTCATTTCTGATACCATATCGGAAGCAGTTTTGTAACCGTTTAGGTCGCAAGAGTGACCAACATCAATTTTCCTCTCACAACATCAGCAGATCATCAAGAGTAAAGGTTATGAGAATTACTAAATTGATTAAAAAAAGGGAGAATGCTTTGATTTTAAACCAAATTCTCTCAACTATTCTTAAAAGAAATGTATTGAGATCAGTCTGGAGAGTTTGTATGTGGATCTTGGGGCTTAAAGGGTTAACTAAGTATGAATTTACTAATTTTGCAGGACTGCACAGTGTCAGTTGACCAGCGGTCAGATGTACATGGTGAATTCTTGAAGTCAGAGTATCATATCGTGTACAGCGACAGCTACAGTGTACCTGTTTTGTATTTTACTGCTTGCAGACATGGTTTGTATTTTGGTTAACAAAGTGCATAGCCTTAATTTTAATCCTAGCTCCCAGAAAAATTTTGTCAATACCTCTGCATATCACTGCATGTACCGCTCATTCTTATTAAATATGCTTGAAATCATTTGGTGAAAATTTTTGAGACCCTTAACCCCTTCACACAAAATTGGTCATCATAGCCCCACCCATGCCTAAAAATTATTCACCACATCAATGTAGTATTCATGTAAAGAATTATCCTCATTGCTTCTACCATGAATATAAACTTGACAGTTGGCAGTACTTGCTGTTAGTAGTTGTTCTACTTAAGTTTGATAAAATCCCCAGAAAAAGGACATGATTAAATGGTCAGGGGAATGCTTTTTTTTGTATTAATTGACTTGGTGATCTGTTTGTGTTCCATTCACATTCCATTAGCACATATTTTACCGATTTTTAATAGCGAGCTTTTTTCCAGGGGTCAGCTGAGTAAAACTTTTACAAGTGATGCTGTTGTTTCAGAGTGTGAAAACCAATACCTGCATTTTCTTGTAAATTACACTTCTAACATTCAATTACCCTTTGACAGTATCACCTCTCAATGAACCTTTCTTGCTCAGGAGCTCCGCCCCTGCTTGCTTAGCTCTTCTGGCCTTAGAATCACACCCCCCTCCCACCACAGCAAGGTGATAGCAGTGAGTGTACGCAACAGGATGGCAGGAAGAAGAAGACGGCAAAACGGTTGTGTGTGACAAACGTGACAGGGCTATTACTTGCATGTTTTGTCATGATCTTCAATTACATTTATGTTTTCTGGTCTTTTACAAAAAGGTATGTTTAAAGGAGAGTGAAGTTTGGCAAAAAGTTATTTCAAACAAAATTATAGCTGTGAATGCTTGTCACACAAGGTTTCCTGTTCTGTTGCGTAAGTTCACTTGGCTCAATAAAAATCTATGTGTAATTGTCTCTGTTTATGATAACTTGTTGTTGTCTACTAGTGTACTTTGTAATTTAAATTATTATGAAAACGTTGAACTTACCGGCTGGTATAAGACTCCAAATTAATATTGTCTTGTGTTGTCTAGACTCAATATAAGGAGGTTTAAGTCAGTGTTAAAATTTGTATCATACATTGCAGATGGTAGACTATTAAGTCTGAAGGAAGTTTGGGAGAATGTACCAGACATTTATCATGACAGACTTGAGTATGAAAAGTGGACCTTTCTAACCCAACAGGTGGGTATTACTTTGTCAGGTTGATCCACACAGATGCTCTCCCTGCTTCTCAGGAAAACCAACAGTGCCCCCTTTAATATTGGGTAGAGCATCTTTTAGAAAATATAATTACCGGTAGTCATGATGTGCATGTTAAAGCAAGGTCTTAGAAAGCTGCACATATTCTACAACATTAAACAGGGGGAGGGGAGGAAGTACTGCTGTTAGCCGTTGACCGAGATACATGTAGTGCAAAGAAAGGGATGCGTAACTTGGTAACAGTGAAGTGGAAATCCAAAACGACTCACTTTGCTTTTAGTATGACATAGCATAGCATTAATAAAAAATAAATTAAGCAAGCACAAAGTCATAGTAAAGGAAACCTCCAATACCTAGTAGTGCGATGAGAAAATTTAGTTTCGGTTTTGTAAGCAGTTTTAAAGCAAATTGCGTGAGATTTCAGTCAGTTAGATGCTAAAAAAACTAAATCAGAAGCAATTTGTAGGTCACTGTCAAGCTTAGAGCTGCATAATATGTACACATGATCAGATATTGGTTTCTTAGTGAAAAAAAAGACCTTTTTTTGAATGCAAGACATTCATGGGTCACAAATTAAAGAAACTGCCAGGAAGGTGAAGGAATTTTGCGTATTTTGTGATTTCTGCCATACTGTGTTAACCATTGAGAAAAATAATGTTTGACAGTCTGTTTCCTTACTCCAAAAAAAAAGAAGCCAAAGGCAAATGTTTTGCATGCATCCGAAAATTAACAAAATATCAAGGGGATGTTTTAGCAAAGAGCCCTTTAATTGAGTGTCGCTTGATTTACTGAATGGCGGTTACCAGTACCTAATATTCTGTAATTCTATGACAGCTGTTATACTTAATAATGTAGGGCTGTGCTCTAGTAGAGCCCGGTGGCCCTTGGCGCCTAACTTTTGCTCTTGGGTGATTAGAAAATCTTACTTTCTTCATACAAATCATATATGCTGGGCACTCTAGATTTTACAGTTTTAGAGTTCTGAGCTCCCTTCAATTTTCCTTAGAGCACAGCCTTGTAATGTATGTCACCTGCCATTTAATTATTTGTTTTTTTGTAGAGCCTACTAATCATATCTTTATTGTCGTAGGAACACCCTTACCTTGGGGTTCCATTCTACCAGCTTCATCCTTGCCACACTGCAGACATGATGAAGAGGGCATTAAGTATTCACTCAGACAGGTACAGTATGTAGTGCTGTGGACCTCTTTTCCATAGAGAATGGCTTTTTCATCACTGTCTGATCTTATAGCTTCTTTTTTCACAAAGGAAGCAGAAAGGAATCCCTCTTTAATTTCCCAATTCAGACCATGTGATGTTCTTTAAAAAGGAATTTTCTAAATTATACATGGCATTATTTTAATTTATACATACATGCACATTTGAAAGAAAAAGCTCTCCAGGATAACATCATTGTTTGGTATCAGAAAATTGCATTATTTTGAGTGCAATTTGCGATGCCCCAGTATGTTTACAATAATTGAAAAATATCTACTATGGCCTAAGATTACACTATTTATCAATATGCTGTTAAATATACTTAAATTAATTTCAATGTGAAATGGTGCAATTACAAAATTAATACAGGATAAGACTACTAATCGCAATGAAAGTTAAAAAATATTTTATATATATTAATAGCATGGTGAAAAAAAATAAAATACACCATATGAGATAGCAATTATGCCATATGAGTTAGTTTATCAATAAGATAATTGTGCCAGATAAAAATAAGTGTGTCCAGGAAGCTTATAGGGCTAGGTTTCATTAACCTGTAGCTGAAGAATAGCCTCAATGTCAGGCGTTCAAGGGGGAGGGGAAAGAAGAGAAAAAAAAGCCATGCGTTGGGGTTACTGATGGAGATTAAGTAATTATCATAACAAAGCTTGATATTAGATAATCATAATCTTTTCTTCACAGGCCTCTTAATTATCTTATCACATGGTTAAGCACAGTCGGACCAGTCGTGGGCCTCAATCTTCCTTTGGCATACTCAGTTTAGTTCTCAATTATGGCAATAGAATACATGGAGCAGTTGGTAGAAGCCATGAACTATTGGAATGATTTAAAGAGGCCAAACGGTTTTTCAAGGATTAAAGTATAAATATTATTAAAAATAAAAGATTCATGTGAATATGTTTGTAGCCAAATTTTTTGCAATAAATATTAAATATTACTATTTGCAGTATACTGTCATGTTTGTTAATTGGTATTTTTTATGTGCCATGAAAGCATAAGAAGCCAACTTTTTTTTATCTGCATCAGTGCAGGGGCTTTTAAGACTTTTTCACAAGATCAATCATGAATCCAATAATTGTATACCATTGACTTTTAACCTGCTTACTTATTTTTTTACCTACTGACTCTCAACTGATTATTTATTTATTTTTTGAAACTTGTAATATATGTCCCCTTAGGTATTTTGGTTCTTTTTGATATAGAGTAGATGTACTGATACATGTTTTCAGTAGCCTTTGCACAGCTGAGTGAAGGGTAAAAGGCTAAGTTTTAGGAAACCATTGCATTGCAAAGTGAACAATCCTTTGATGAAAACAATGTTTTCTAAAGCTAAATGAAAATAATTTGGGTGGGAAGAGCCTGTGCCTGTGACTGTAATCTGAAATATCAGATATATAGCATTTGCATCTGAGCATTAGGAAGAAAGTTGACACTTTGTGAGAGTACTAGACACTGATTACCAGTTCAGAACAGTTGCATGGCTTTTGAATTATAGTACAGGTCTGTCTGATATCATACAGTTGCTTGTACTTGTGATAACAATGATAATGATGATGATGATGATAATAATATTATTCAGTGAGGCTGAGCTAGCGAAAGTAGGGGATTATAATTGAAATAGCTTTTTTTAATACATGCATGTTATGATGAAAATATGTGCAAATCGAGAAAAATGGTGCTATCCATCAAAGATAACTTGCATGCTGTCTTGAGTGAGGCCAGTCATGGATAATTTGCAACTATGGGATCATTGATATCAGCAACTGATGTCAATATGATGGAACAATTTTGCAGGGGCAGAGTTAGGATTTTTGAAGAGGCGAGGGCTCACACCATTTCACATCCAGGTCCAGGTTACTCACTAGATTATCATGTGACCTTGGATGAGCAGTGAGTGTGGGTGGGCAGGGGGTTGCCTGCGTTCGCAGACACTCTAAACCCGCCTATCAGAAACGCTCACATATGTCCTTACGACTCTGCAGGATATTAGAACGAGCTTTTGTGCACTAATTCACAGATGGACTATACACTGAATGGTTTTGACCAGTGTGTGGGCCAGCTGCAATGCAGGCTAGGCGGGGGTTGAGCCTACAAAATAGCTGGATAGATGAGTCACGTGGTGAGAAAGACAAAATACATGAAAATATGTGGGATGTCTTGATGCACAAGTTTTGGGTCATAGAGGAACTTTTGACTAAAATACAGGCAACTCTCTTGTAAGCAACCACCCTTGGAGCAGAACAAAGTGATTGCTTATGGGAGGTGGTCGTCTATTGGAAAAATCAAGAAAATAAGCTCAAACTGAACTGTTAAACATAATTACACAAAGTTATTAACTGAGAAACTAAAACTAGGCAAATAGACAACTGGCAATAATCTTATACATCCAATAGCACTTGTAACTGTTAAAACTTGGTACATAACATTTTACATGAGTCAACTGCTGTCAGCACACTTGGTGAGCGCTACCAAAAACTGACTTTTTGTAACATTCGAGCAATGGTTTTCTTACAATCATATGTGACCACGCTGGGTGGTCGCTTAGGGGAAACAGAAAACAAAAGAATATGTTAAATTTTTGATTTAAAAAATGGTCATGGTCATTAAGAATTATAAGAAGTGGTTGCTTATGAGAGAGTTCTTGAAACAGTATTTGGCTGAGAAACAAAATGGCTACTTTTAACGGGAGGTGGTCACTTACAAGAAGTGGTCACTATGAGAGAGTTGAGTGAGTGTATATACTTAGCACACTCTTAGGGAGCTTTATTTTAACTTGGACAATACATGAGGTATATTGTCATTTAAAGATGATGAATTTTAGTGTAGACGTGTTGGTTTATCGTCCTAGTGCTTTTCCAGAAAAAAAAAAAAAAGAAAAGGAAGCTTCCCCCAAGGTGTGGGGGTCACGAGCACCCCAGTTCTCCCCTATAGCTACATGTACAGTAATGCCACTGGCTGGCTGCTGGCTGGTAAGTGCATATGTCATTGGCTTGCCCCAGGGGAAGAAGGATGCTGACCCAGTGGGATTGTATAATGGGTGGAGCAACTTTGAGAATTTCCCTCCGATCAGAGGGGGGGGGGGGGGGGGGAATTTAACAAGACAAAGTCCCCTGGGTCAATTACTGAACTTAAATCTTTCCATCTTCGACTTTTCACCATCTTTTTTTCATTAATGATGTAAACAGCTCTAGCCCGTAGTTCGAGGAGGCCTCGGTCTCCTCGCCACTTCTTTTTTCTACTTATCATATGTTAGAATTTTGTAAATCATTTTCTATTATAGTGTGGCAAATAAAATAAAATAAAAAAGGGCTTTTCAACGAAAAATCCCTGTTATCCACCTCATAAAACTGGGATCAATAATGGCTGATGGGACATTTTTAAGATAGTTGTACTATGTAGTCTGTGTGACTCATAGGATTAATTTTGCTTCACCCCACTGGTAACTGAGACCACAAAAGCACCCATGCAATAAACTTTGCCATAAATATAAAGCCGAGGGAAGATAGGCAAAAATCCTTAGCAGTTCGCTATGCGAAAAGGCACTTCTGCACTCACAGTGACCCTACTAGCTACGCAGGCTAGTTTACATGTACAATATCATAATTCAAAAAATCAGTGCTATCAAAGAACACCTTAAGACAGTTCCACAGAGGTCAGAGGGACACTATTATTTTGTTTTCCTCTAACCTGTAATAATCAACCTCATTATGCTTTGCCAACTTATTGTTTCCCCACCAAACACTATTTATGAGGATTCATTTACATTTACTTAATAATACAGCAAGTTATTCATCGTATAAAAATTATTTTTATTTCTTAGTTTATTGACAATGTCATATTTTTTTCTTGGCAGCGGGAACAGTACTTTTATTTTACAGTACAGTCTGTAATGAAGCAACGCGATTGCCATAATAAATTAATATTTACTATGCCAGGCGCATTATTTCCCATTTGATTTCTCACAAAGATCATGACCAAAAAAGACAAAGTACAAAACAATAAACAGAGAGAGAACAAAAAGGAAGAAGATGGAACCAAACCTCTGGTTAAGGGGTTTATTACATCTATGATGCAGGCTACAACCGTGGACAAAATAAATGGAAAAACTAGACTTCCCCTCACCCCCAAATCAAAGATAGGAAGATGGTGTGTTTTTGCCCTTTGTGCGGCTTCATCCTTGATTTGGGGGGGATGGGGGTTTGTTGTTCCATTTTATTCTGTCCAAGATTGTGGATAACTAAGTACGATAAAAGGTACTGTAACAATAATGCATACACAGGGTATTCAAAAATTAATGCAGATCTAACAGTCAACACTAAGATATATCAACTGAAATTGAATAACATTTTATGCAGCTAAGGCTCAAGGATTCTTGAATACATGGGGGCTCTGTGGATAATTTGATTTTTACAAAAATATTTTGAAGGCCAAGAAACTATACGGTTCACTTTCTTTGGCTGAAGTGTGGATGTAAAACAGGCCACTATCAGGCAAAGAGTGAATGGGCAAAAGGAACCTTTTTCAGGGTGATATATTAATTTTGTGGATATTGTCTTTATCTGCCAAAGACACTCTGGGCAGTTACTAGTCAATTACCAGCCAATAGTGTCAGTCAGATCCAATTGCATGTACACTGAAGCTTAGATGGCAATTGCTGCTTTCCAAAGTGAGGTTCAAAAGGGCACAGGGCAAGAATAACCACAACAGAAACACAGCAGATGTAGGAGGGAGGAGAAGAAAGAAAAGAAAACTATTCCTATCATTCCTCTGCTCTGTCCCCTGTTTTTTCACACATTCTCACACCACAAACAGCAAATCATAACTTTCACGGCTCTTTTCCAAAAACATTCCATTAATTGCAAAAGAAATTGAAAACATTCTATCAATATTGCAAAAGGAATTAATTAAAGACGTTGAGGAATACCAATGGTATACCGAGACATAACTTTGATTCAACAGTTGAACGTCGTTGGTGAAACCTAAGCCGATCATTCCAAACCAACACTGACATCACCCATTGATATGTGCCCAACAAGGAGTGCATTGGTTCTTGAAACAAATAAGTTCTTTTGTTTCTCTTGTCACACATTTGAATAACAAAAACAATGTTTGTAAACAGTAAGTATCGCTATCAATAGAATACAACTAAAGATTAATAAACACAATCATGGTCATGAAAAAATGACAATTTTAATATAATTCAAACAAACAGCTTGTGTTCTTTCCTTGCATCTCTGAATTGTCACCTGTAACAAGAAAGGTTACAATGTGTTACTGTAAAATCAAACAAGCTTGCATCTATTGCGGTCCGACTCTTACTTCTTGACCCAACCCCTGATGAATGATTCACAATTCTTACCATTGACCCTTATTTTAAAATGTTACCGCATTACTCGATTAAAAATTTTCTACAACAGCCTAATTTTTTTTGGTAATCATTTATAACTGAAATGCATTTAAAAGTTACTGAACCTGAACTATCTCAGTCTTCTAGCTTCTCGCTCTGATTCCAGCAATGTCAAGATGTCTCCCTCACGGACAGGACCTTTCACATTACGGATGATGGATCGATTTGTATCATCAAGAAACTCTACTCGGACCTGAAAGGTACAACAATTGAGTTTCACCTTTCATCCAGGACATTTCCCAGGGAGCAAGTTAATACGCAACAAATCCAAACACAATATGCCTTCTAGTTAGGGCTGCAATGATGTACAGAATGCATTGGTGACCTGTAAAATTTCTTCCAACCACAGAATATCAATTTTATTTTGAACAATATATGGTGATATTATGATACAATATATTTTTGTCTTATTCAAGATGGTGGACAAAGTAATGCATGCTACCTAACATTTTATCACTTGTTACCTGTACACTCTTGTGCACCAACCATTAGTGGTGACTAGTCTAGTACAGTACAGAAATGTATCATGTATCATAAATAACAATGTGGCCTATACAATGAGACCTGTATCAATATAACGATAAACTGGAATGTGAGTCTGCTGTAAACTGACTAGAGCCAACATGATAAAGAACCAAGAAGATTGAATAAAAATTATGACTGTGATAAGTTCATCTAAATCATTTTGAAAGGAAAGTACCATATTTTTTGTTTATAACGCACACTTGCTTATAAGATGCAGCCCACACTTTTCAATGTGATTTTTCTAACAAACTGAAAATTAAGCAAAAATACCCAGCTATAAAGCGCAGCCGGGATCTTTGGTGATGTTCACCTAAACTACAACAACACGCTTTACAATGATGCTGATTACAGCCATTCACCTACATGAACAAAAGCGATAAAAGGTTACATATAAAAATCACCCCTATCAAAACAAAAAACAATTGTTTTCTAAAGCTGCAAATACTAAGGGAATCCGTTTTTGTTCCATAAACAAGTCAGCTCTCTTGGTTGCGGCATATTGACATCGGTGTATGCATCGGCGATATCAAGATAAAATTGATCCCATAATATATGAGCCTGAATATTTTGTTAATTAACCGCCAAATCTAGTAAAATTTTAATTTAACAAATAACTGATAAAAGAGCTCTCACAGGTCTATTAGAGATTTAGGAGCTTTCTAAAAAAAATTAAGGTATGAAACAAGTGCAAGATTGCAGCGTAGAAATGGTTGTAAAAAAAACGCCATCATGGGTCAAGCATGTGCTCAAAAATTCACCTGGTTACCCAGCATCAACATTCAGTTCAAAACGATCTATGCCAGGTGATTTAATGATTCGTTTGTCGTTAAATACCAGTTTTAGAAGATGTAGAAGTCATTGAAAACCGATAACAAAGAAGACGATGAGCAGCTAGAGCTGTTGGAGTAAAAAATTTGACTCAATTTTGCTTTGTTGCGCGAAGGTACCCGGTTGTAAGATGCATCCTGAAATTACAACAGATTTAGAGCTATCAAGCAAACTTTTGTTGAAAAAATGCTGCACCTTGTAAGCAAAAAAATATGGTAATGGAATTTTAGTCTTTGCTTTCACTACCACTAAGAAAACCCTGGAAACCCTGATATAAAGCTAGTGTGGTGGTACTGAAGCTGGTTTGACATTGCTTTGATAAAACCCTTCTGTTTTTTGAGCTTACTGGCTTATAGCCAGAAAGCTTTATGCTGGCATCGGTGTAAGAATAATGGTAATGTCATTTTTATTATTCTTGTACATGCGGTAAAGAATAACCTTCCGACCCAAAGGGACTGGGTTTGATACCTGCTATCTCAAATTCTCTGCTTTACAAAGCATTGTTAAGACAAGGAGGAATTTGATAGGCCATACAGTGGCCAATCAAACCTATGAAAGTTCATCACTTGCCTTATCCAAACACTCATACAAAATGTAAGCTTAATTATTCTAACATTAAGTCAAGGAAATAATTTTGATTTAAGACAACTTAGTTTCAAACGTGCTACTACCGTGCTTGAGTTGAATATAATTCGATCAACTGATTTCGGGAAGTAGCAAAACGACGTTTGAAACTATCTATAATTTTTCAAAAGCCCTCACCTGAGTACACTGTCCTTGAGATCCCGTTCGGCCCAAACATTTTGTTACCTAAAAATTTACGATTAAAAACACTTGAGATCGGCTATTGTTTCTCGAAATGCAGTTATCTCAAGAATAAAGAGTAAGCTTCTCCTTCAAAAGCTGATCGAAGAGTCTCGTGTTTACGTGCACTGCGAAATCAAATGATGATAGTTTTACGTTGAAGCCTTACAATTGCTAATGCTATGTTGCAAACTCTTCCAAAGAACGCATTGAAAATATTTGTGCGGTTAAAGTACTTTAACGTTCGGTAAATAGTTAGAATTTTCATATTATACCTTCGCAAGTTTCACTGGCTTGTCCATCTTGAACAAATGGAGGATCAAAAAGGTCGAACCACGTGGTCAAAGCGGCTTTTAGGGGCGCGCAGGCTCTTGGGATAGCAATCAAGTTAAAGAAGGGGTGGGAACACGTGTGGATGGGAAAAATGGGTGAAATGAAAGGGAAAATCAACGGCTAAGCAGACAACAACAACGATAAGAATTGTAAATTGTAAATTGTAAAGTCTTCCTATTATCCATGCTATTAGCCTGCGTGGCAGGCGCACCCCCTCCATTAATTTTTGGTCGAAATCAAAGAGCCTGGTAAGTGGATTTCCCACAAACCAATGCGAGATTGAATACTCGCAAAATGGCGTCCGCGACGAAACCAGTGCAAGTTTTTCGGAATTTTCTTATTGGAGTAAGCAAGACCTACGACTATTCTGCTCAGCCAAGACATAAGATAGAAAAAGTCCTTACGCTGTATTTTGTTTGTTTTTTTTTTCGTACAGAAAAAGCTGAAAGTACCGTTGCGTTATCCCAATGATCAAGTCGCAAGGTACGTAATTATAACAACTACAACATTAACTTTATTTAATTATATTGAACAGATATAATTACATCAGTATGGGGAATTTACGAAACCCTTACGGGCTTTTACAAGATTCCCCTATTGTTTACTTTTTTTATCAGGTCTGGACGCCATATGCAGCATAATCTAACTATAAATCTAACTATAAATTAATTTCAATTTATAAACTTGCACACCACTAAGCACTGTTGTGACAGAAGATTTATTTTTTATACTATATTGTGATTTTGTGTTCTTTAAATCTTCTGGTATAGAGTTCCACAAATTCGTTCCTTTACACTGTATTGAATAATAATAGCTAAAGCCGTAGCTTATTATTATTTAGAGAGGGTAGTTTAAGTGTACTCTAATCACAACGATGACGGCTCTCAGAACATAGACAATTTCACGTAACTCAATGTACTTTCTTTGTTCTTTGTTGGTTCTTTATCAACAAACCCCAGCCCAACCTCCATTCAGGGGACATTTTGCAGTTACAGGTGGAAACGAGGCTGGAGTTGACCTTGTTTTGATACAACCCTTCCTGCTTTATTATGTAAATCATGTTGTTCTTATGCTAACTAGTATGTTTCAAGCATAA
>OZ037788.1:18474344-18481844 GCA_964035525.1 Porites cylindrica
TTGTAATCATCTTCATAGCACTACACGAAATGAGTTTTTTGACGTTATCTATGAGTCATGTAATCAAAGAGAAAACCTTGGGGCTATTGACATTGTGCGAGAACCTGTGTGGTTATGGCTCAGAGATCATTGTTCATCATTTTCTGCAATGACTGCCAATGCTGTTTTTAGTGACATATTTACATTGAATACTGTCGGAGAGTTAAGTGAGGACCTCAAGTCATTGTTTGTTGTTCAGCAATGCAATCAGTCGTGTTGCGCATCATGTGGCAACCAAATCATATATAAGACAGGTATATTTGTTCTTTACATTACCTGCCCAAATATCATTTCCACGCAATTTGCAAATCATGTTTCAGAAGCTGTTCTTCCTCACAGTAGGGCTCTTTATTGTGAATCTTGCCAAAAACACAGTGGTGATGTTTCTGCATTGCGACATTTTGTAACACTTCCCACATTTTTAACTATTGAATTGTCATCCAATTGTATTGATCAAATTACATTTCCTTTAACTATGGACGTTTTAGAAAATTATTATTCACTGAAAGCTGTTGTGCGTTCTGCAAGTCAACATTTTACTATCGCTATAAATAAAGGAACACATTGGTTGTATTTTGATGATATCTGCAGATCAATTCAGCAATATTCCACTTTTCAAAACCTCTTGATTGCCCATGCCAATGGCTGGTATTTTGCTGTCTATGAAAAGTCTGCCATTCCATTCATTGATAGCGGTAATGCACATGCAGCTGTGAACCAATCTAAGTACACCCAAGAATACCTCACAGGACATTCAGTGCCAAAAGTACTCATTAATGATACTTTAACAGTGCCATCAAACAAACACATTGCACAAGCAAAACAAAATGCATACATGAAAGAATATCGAAAGAAAAGAAAAAGTAATGAAACTGCAGAAGAACAACTTGCCAAAAAACAAAAGCAAAATGCTTACATGAAAGAGTACAGAAGGAGAAAGAAAAATAATGAATCTCAAAGTGAGACGCTTGCTAGACAAGGAAAGCAAAATATATACATGAGGGAATACAACAGGAGAAAGAAAAACATTGAAACTGATACCAAAAAATTTGCAACGGAAGAAAAACAAAATACAAACATGAAGGAAAATCATGAAAAAAGTGAAAAACAACTTGGCCTAAAACAGAAGAAAAATGCTTACATGAAAGAGTACAGAAGGAGAAAGAAAAACAATGAATTTCATAGTGAGAAACTTACTACACGACGAAAGCAAAATATATACATGAAGGAATACAACAACAGAAAGAAAGACGTTGCAACTGGTAGCAAAACAATTTCAAGAGAAGAAGAACAAAATACAGTAATGAAAGAAGATCATGCAAAAAGTGTTCATGGTGATTTTAAAATGCAAGCAAAACTTATTAGAGAAGAAAAACAAAATACAGACATCATGGAAAATCATGCAAAAAGTGTTAACAGTGATTTTAAAATGCAAGCAGATCAAAATGTATTTAAATGTTTTGTGGAGAAGGAAAAATATTTGTCTTTGTTTGATAGTCAAACAAATGGACCAATTCATTTACAGGAATGGGCTAAAAAAAACATGCGAGATTTCCATAATTCTTTGAAATTCAAAATCTATAAATGCAACATCTGCCATGAAGCATGGCCATTGTCAGAAAAATGTAAAGATGAATCTACATATGTGTGCTCTAGGTGTTTGCGTGACAAGAATGCAACAAAAAAGTTTTCAGTTGACAATAATATGATACCTTCACAAGCACCAAAAGAACTGCAGGGACTCACGCAATTAGAAGAAATGCTTATAGCACGTGTATTTCCAGTAATATCTGTTTATACAAAACCAGGGGGGCAAAAGGCATACAAAGGCCACTGTATTAATTTTTCCCAAGATATTCAAGAGCTAGCTAACTCATTGCCAAGGTATCCGAGGGAGCTGCCTGTGATAGTTGTGTCAGTCAAAGGCAAAGATAATACTTATAAAGATCTTACAGTAAGGCGGGAAAAAGTGAGCTGTGCTCTACACTGGTTAGTCCAGCATAACCCTGTATACAAAAATATTACTATAGATTATGACTGCTTGTCTTCCTTGCCATCTGAAGGCATCCCAAGTGAACTGCATCAGATTGATTGTATTGAGAATACTAAAGATAAGGAAATGGATCCAGACAGAGGTCCACTTGATGTCAATGAAATACCATTCAATGAAGAGACAGAATTAAGCAGCACAATCCTTAATCCAGTAACCTTAAAGCCTCAAAAGCAACTTATTACAGATCAGTTATTGCAAAAGCATAAATTAAATTGGCCACACAGAGACGCAAGCCCTCTGAATGAATTTAAGATCGAATTTCTAGCAACAATGGCATTTCCCACCCTATTTCCTGATGCTAAAGGAGACCCTACAAACACTGCTATAAAGCGGGGTGCAACTTTAGGAGAGAAAATAAAGCATCTAATTAAATTTGCTGAATATTCTAATGATGAGTGGACTTATAGGTTTGCAAGCCATCCACGATTTGCATATTGGGCTTTTAATATGATTCAGAGGCATAGACTTCTTAGTCAAGGGAGTATTTTTTTGAAACAAAACCCTAGCGATGCAAAACTAACTGTGGAACAACTTAAACAGATGCTTCAGTCAAATAATCATTCAACTTTAATGTCTAAACTTATGCATTATGCTAAAAATATAACTGGTAGCAATAGCTATTGGCACAAAGCAAAAGAGGATTTAAGGGCTACCGTTGCTCAAGTAGGACCTCCTACAATTTTTTTTACCTTGTCTTGTGCAGAGTACCATTGGCCAGAATTTCATAATCTTCTAAGTAATGACCACTGTGGAGATATCACACCAAAATTGAGACAGAAACATGTTATTGACAATCCACATCTCATTGACTGGTTTTTCACTGAGCGAACTGATCGGTTTGTGAAGTTTTGGCTGAATAAATCATTACAGGCATCTTGGTATTGGTACCGATATGAATATGCTGTTCAGAGGGGATCGATTCATTGTCACGGAGTTGCAAAATTGCAGAATGATCCAGGGCTTTGTGAACTTACAGCAGTTGCACTGCAGGGTTTTTTGGCATCAAAATATATCAAAGAACACCAAGCAAATATATCAATTGAAGAACTACAAGAACTGAAAAATAAGGAGAAAAGGGGGGAAAATGCTGAGGCAACTGTTTGCCAATATGTCAATTTTTTATTAACGACATGGAATCCTTGTTCTCCAGATGAAGGTTGGTCCAAGCCAAATTCTCATCCATGTCAAACACCATATCTTTCCTTAAAAGAAGAGAAAATGGAAGATGACTATGTGAATCTATTGAATTCTGTTCAAAGGCATACGTTGTGTAGTACTAAGTATTGCCTTAGGGAAAAAGACGGTTGCGAATTATGCTGCAGGTTTAATTTTCCATTTGATAACTGTAAAAAAACAAGGATAGATTTTGAACCTGTCCATACAAAATCAGGTCAACCAAAGTATAAAGCAGTTATTGTTACTAAACGAAATGACTCAAGATTAAATCGTCATCAACCATTGCAGCTTCAAGGATGGAGGGCAAATTGTGATATCCAAATTATTGTGGATTACCAGGCATGTTTAGAATATCTTGTTAAGTACACATCCAAAGGGGAAAAAGCATCTTCCGTTGTTAATAATGCATTCACCACTATTGTTCAGAAGCTTTCAGACACAAGTGACATTCATAACACATTTAAGCAGATAATGATCAAATCTGTAGGACAAAGGGACTATTCAATTCAAGAGGTCATGCATCATTTACTCTCTCTTAAGTGTGTAAGTGCTACTTATGAAGTAATAAATGCATCTCTAGATGGCTCAAGAAGAATTCAAATTGTAAGAGATAAGGAATATTGTACTGCCCCATCCATGCTCGATATATATGCTGAGCGAAGGAAATACATGAAAACATTTCCAAGTATACTAGAATGCAACTTTGTACAGTTTACATCTACATATATTAATAAAGGTTCAAAACTAGAGAAAAGAAAACGACCAGTAATTGTTAAAACATATCCAAACTATTCATCAAATCCTCAAAATCAGCATTATGGGCTTTTTTGTAAATATCAACTACTTAAGTATAAACCTTGGGAGCATACACCAGATGATGCCTGGAGTAATGCTGAACACTGTAATGAAACATTCAAAACATGTTGGATGAATTTTCTCTGTAGTAACAATGGAAAGGCTGTAGTTCCTGACTGGGAAATCAAGTTACAAGCCTTAAAGGAATCTATTAAGCTAGAAACTGACAATTTTACAACAGAAAATGATGAAGAAGAGGAAAAGGAAGAATGGATGTTAATGTCTGAGTTGAATATTCAAAACATTACTAATGATGCACAAAGTTCTGTCTTAGCTCCTGAGGGATATTGGCACAATGTTACTGAACACTTTGATGAAGAGCAACTAAATTCTGTAGTATCTTGGTTAGCGAATCAAAAATCTATGAATAATCCTCAGTGGCAAATGCCAACAAGGATAGTAGATATTTCAAGCTTTAGTACAAACCAAAGATTGGCATACAACGTAGTTTGTGATCACTTTAACAGAAGTGACAAAGAACCTATACTTCTCCTAATTAAAGGTATTGCAGGGTCAGGGAAAAGCTATCTCATTGACGCCATTAGAAATGTACTCCAAACACAATGCAAGGTGCTAGCGTACACTGGAAAAGCATCTTTTAATGTGAATGGTGTAACTTTGCATTCATTTCTCAAATTGCCAATTGGCTCAAAAAGACTCACTGAACTAAAAGGAATAGCACTACAACAGCTTCAAAGTAATGTAGAAAATCTTCGGTATTTGATAATAGATGAATACTCTTTGGTTGGTCAGAGTTTGCTTGGCTGGATAGATTCTAGATGCCGACAAGCTACAGGCCTGGCAAATCAGAGTTTTGGTGGTCTTTCGGTTATTGTTGTGGGTGATATAGCACAGTTACCCCCTGTTGGTGATAAACCACTTTACCATTCAATGCCCAAAACAGATAAGCAGATTCAGGGTCATCTCATGTATCAACAGTTTAACAAAGTAGTTGCATTGACAGTTAACCACAGAGTTGATGGTAACAGTAGTGAGCAGCACCTTTTTAGGGATCTTCTTCTCAGAGCACGTAATGGTGAATCCACACCAGCTGATTGGCATACATTACTGTCAAGAACTCCAGACCGTGTATCAAATATCCAGGAATTTGAAATGTCATCAATAAGACTATCCTATCTCAAGTCTAGTGTTGCAGAGATAAACATAGCCAAGTTAAAAGCTCTTAATCAACCAATAGCAACTATAAAAGCTCGTCACTCTGGTGGTGCTCAGAACCTTAGCTCAGATGAAATGGGAGGCCTAGAGCCTGTGATTTACTTAGCAAAAGGAGCGAGAGTAATGCTCACTATGAACATCTGGACTGAAGTTGGACTTTGTAATGGAGCCCTAGGGACAGTATTAGATTTTGTTTATCCACATGACCAGACTCCCCCGACGCTACCAATTTGTGTTCTTGTACAGTTTGACGACGATTATAATGGCCCTACTCTTTCTGCTAGATTTCCAAGATGTGTTCCAATTTGTCCAATAACACAGGTTTCTCAAAACCTAGGTCAAAAATGTGAAAGACAGCAATTACCCCTAAAGTTAGCATGGGCAATCACTATACACAAGAGTCAAGGTTTAACGCTAAAGAAAGCCTGGGTTGATCTTGGTCCTTCAGAAAAATCTTCAGGAATGACATATGTTGCACTAAGTAGAGTTAAGAAACTTGAAGACCTAATGGTAGAACCCATGACCCTGGATAGACTGCAAGCACCCAAAAAAATGTGCAATTTAAATTACAGACTTAAAGAAGAAGAGCGGCTAGATGGTTTAGCCCAAGATACTTTGGACAGTTTATTGTAGAATCCTATTGCCCTAAATATATTAAACATCCAAACCAGATAAAACCACTTTTAACAATTAGAGTTTGATTAACCAGATGTGAGCCTTGATTCAAGATAATGTAAAGGATACAGATTTTAACTTGAAATAATGGCATAAATTGAGTGGAAAACTGCTACAATGTACATAACCTTTATTTAGAATTTTTATTTTTTGTTACAGATTCTTTGTGGAAAGAATGTCAAAGCGTGAGCCAGACCTTAACTCGGGTAAGTATTATGATTATGGGGGGGGGGGGGGGGAAGAACAGTAGATCAGAATGCAAGGAAAATGGTGAATAGGTACTAAACACAGAGACTACAGTGATTTGTTGCCTATTTAACATGAATCTTTTGATTTTTTCCTTAGAATCACTCTGTGGCTTTATACATAATTTAAGCCCTGTAAAACGCTCAAAGAGAACGGATTGGTTTGAGTTTCATCTGCAAACAAGTCCTTCCAAAGTACAGCGAGTAGTTGGATTTAATATCCCAAGCCACTCAACCTTCAGTGGACATAACAAATCAAAAACCCCTGTGCTGCTGTCAAATACTAAGAAGAATGATTCGAACAAGGACATTATCTTCAACCAACAGTCAATTGTAAGGTCTGCACCAGCGTTCGACATTGACTTTGATTATTCTCCAGACATTGCTGCATCTGAGTCATCCTCCTCTTCAGTGCAACCTGCTACTACGATCACTCTGGAACAGGTACCAACTCTAAAGATAAACCAGAAGGTCAACGTCACAGCAACGATTTCATTGGGCAGTGAACAACCTAAGCCGGTTGAAGTGAAATCCACACAAAAGATGACGCTCGTCAAAGAGGATTGTGTCTTAGAAGATGAGACAGGTACAGCTGAAATTCACATTTGGGATGAGCTCATCAACAACGTGAAAAATGGGACAACATATGAATTCCAAAACCTGAACGTCAAGCACTTCAAAGGAAGCACCCACTTAGCAACGACACCAGCAACTACCTTCAAGGAAGCCAGCAAACAACTTAAGTCTGTGCAAGGGCCTACACTACTGGAAAACCCAGAAAAAGAAGTTAAAGTCGAGATGTTCAAGTTTCTTAACAACCTAAGCATATTCGTTGCTTGTCAAGCTTGTAAGAGGAAGATAACAGAGAGTGCCCATCAGAAGTACATAAAATGCAGGAACTGCGGAGTAAGGCAGCGTCAAGGCGAATGCAAGAGAGATGCATCTGTGCAAGTCAAAGTAGAAATAGCTGGAAAGGAAATATGGCTGACAGCGTTCACAAAAGAAATTGAAAGTCTTCTGGCTCTGTCTCCAGAGCTTTCCCTTATGAGTGACTCAGAATCTATTGAAGACCACCTTATGGACCTCAAGGATATCCACTTCACCTATAATGTGAACAAAAACACCATAACCCAGGTGACATCTCTTTCAAATGGACTGGCGCAATGACACTATGGAACGATTGATTAATGGGCTATCTTGGCATGAAACTACTTACTATGTAAACTACGTTCAAAGTTGCCTTCTAAAATCATGTTAAAACACGAACATGAAACATTTTAA
>OZ037788.1:18486844-18574344 GCA_964035525.1 Porites cylindrica
GAAAAAATCTCAAAAATTGCTATGCTTTTTACTATTATCATTGTTATTTAAGCATTTTGGCATTACTAAGCAGTGAAATTATCGACCCATTGAGCAGCTTGTCGTGTAGATACTATTTCGTAAGGTTCAATTTCCACGCCACACGTAATCTGGACATTTAGACATAGCTGCCACTTGGCTTTTTACGAACTAAAGACGGAAGGTAATACAAATTATTTCCATTCTAGGACTTTCTTAGGTTTTTACAGACACTGTTAAGTCTAAAATTTATATTTAGGAACGAAAAATTGTGAATGATCATTACACAGAATGCTACAGTAAAAAATAATCAAAACGAAATAATTAAATGTTTATAACTCGATCGAGGTACCCGGTAAAATGATACAAACCGATCGAAGGTTTACAATCCATATTGCATCTACAGTTCAAAAAATCTTAAGGACATGTACAGGTAAGCAAACGATTGAAGGAGTACCTGTCTAAGAGTCCCTGTCGATTATTTTTCCACTTCAGTACAGTAGTTTGTTTACGGTCTTGAACTCGCCACACTACTCTATGTGCGCTGGAAGTAATCTTTAATACCTTGAATATTGCTCTTCTCCAAACATTTTTGTTAAATTTTTGAGACAGAGAAGCTCCAGTTGAATGAATTAGAATAATTAGTTTTCCTTAGAGACCATGAAATACCCTGTTTGACTTTCTATTTTTGCTCTCTTCCCTGGGTTGTTGTTCTCTCTGACTGTTAGCCATTTTGGATATCCCAGAGTACTCCTCGTTGAGGGAAACAATAATGAAACTGACCGGGGAGGGGATGGGAAAAATTGTAAATCACTCCAAAAGCGAATAAGTTAAGGTCCCAACTAATATAACTTCTAAAAATGCGTGGTAACCCCTACTTTTTATCTTACCAAATGAAAGTAATAAGCCTACTCAGCAAACGATCAATTTTTGGTTTGGGGAAAATGTCGTTTACACTATTTTTAAGGCAAACGCGTGTAGAGGGGTAACTGCTGATGACTTCCCAGTTGTAGTGATATTTCAAAAAAAGATGCATAAGGGACCGGTCATTATTTATGTGTGTGTGGGGGGGGGGGGGGGGGAGGGTGGGGGGAAATCATGGGGTGGGCCAGGCCTATTTTTTTTTAGGGAAAAGGGGTGGGCCAAAAGAGAATTTCACAATGATTGGGGGTGGGTCATTGTGTGTTTTGTAAAGAATCACACTCACTACAATTCATGTGGAAGATCTGAATAAATTCTAATGCAATGCTGGACATAAAATATAACACAATTGGATGTCACATGTAGCAATCCAACCTAGGTGTCAATGAGATCCGTATGCTCTTTGCGAAGAAAAGAAAAGCAAGTTCGAGCCTTAAAAGATGTACATTGCTATGACTGGAAAACACTTGTAGAGAAGGGGGAGCTTGACACTCTAAAAGTCCCCGAGTTGGACAAATACATTGAGCATAATAAACGTAGCAAGAACGGAAAGAAAATCGACAAAATCAAGTGAATCACAGTACACTATTATGAAACTTCAAAGGAATCTACATTTCCTTCAAGCGTCAGTGTTGGTGAGGACAGTGATGAGAGTGACAGTGACAATGACCTTGTTTTGAGTGATGAAAGTGAAAGGGAAAGTGAATCAGATGATGACAGTCATACTGTAACAATACAAGAAGGCACATCAACAAGAAGTGGCCGCAGAGTAGGACACTGGTCCACAAGATATGCTGATTTCGTTCGGGAACAAGAACTCCTTATAGAGGTATAGATTGAAGGGGGTTGGGGATGGATCATCTCTTATATAAAGTTATATGGGGGTGAGTCAAGAATTAACTAATGGGCTTAAAGGGGTGGGTCACGTTTTTTCTTTCATGCTAAAACAAAAAAAAATTCCCCCCCCCACCCCCCTACATAAATAATGACCGGTCCCTAAGGAGCAGTTGTTATGTCATCATTTGTTGCTTATTTTGAAGCCTTGTTACACTTATCATTGAATTTGTGCCAGTTAACACGGTACACTCTGAAATTTTGGGATAATAATAACTTTTTATCATTTTTCTAAAAAGTGCCTATTCAGCGTTTTTCGCCATATTGAAGCGCAGTTATCTCTGAAAAATGCGCGGTTACCCCCAGTTTTCTTTTTGGATTTCAAGAGCCCCTGATATGATCTACTTGTCTCACATAGTCATTATCTGGGAAAAAATACTTCCCATTAGTGGGCACCGTCCTTAATTCGAATTAGGTTCGGCTCATGAAAAGTTCGGCGTCTGAACCGGGCCTTAAGAACCACGACGACGACTTTGTCGACGACGACCGGAAGTGAGATACAGTGCACTGCGCAAGCGCGGCCAGTAAATTTTGTCGTCGTGGTCTCGTCGACGACGCCAAACAAAGCAGAATCACGTCGTTCTGCAATGCACAAGCTTCGGCAGGTATAAATCCACTGTTTAAAGCTATTTTTGAAGTTCTTTGCATTTCTTTATCCTCGTAAATCCAGGTATCCTTCCTTTTTTCTCCTAACAAGCGATGTTAATTGAAAATTCGACTAATGAATTGTTTTTACTGCGAAGAATGACAACAGCTGTGGAGGCCGAGCGAACGAACTCCGTAAGTGATCAACTTATTTGTATGTGTTTAGGAAAAGCAATTCATTTTCCATAAATCCTCTATTAAGCCCCCCGGGGGGCTTATTTATTTGAAACCCATTTGAGGGAGGGCTTAATGGAGACGGGGGGCTTATTAGAGAGGGGGGGCTTATATAATGCACCTATCAATGTAAAGCCGGCGGGGGGGGGGGAGGCAGGGCATAGGGTGGGGATTTGATTGTCTTTGTTGGCCCTGGGGTAGGGCATTGGACTGATCTTGTTCTCCCAGGGGAGGGGATATTTGAATCTTTCTTCGCCCGACGTGGAGATATTTGACTGCCGACTCGGACGAAAAAGACTGAGACCGAACATATGTTTCCCGCTTCCACGCTTCACGCATGCGCCGTACGGTTTGAAAAGATCAGGAAGTCATTAGGCTGAGTGGATTTCACTGTTTTGTCTTCAAATTTCGTTTGTTTTAGCGTGTTTTTGATCAATTGAACCTCTTAAAATACTGTGGTATCCAAGTAAACGGAAGTAAAGAGAAACCAAGTACAATTGATTAGTGTATGGCTCATTCGCTACATTCACTGTAAACGGATAAAACTGACATTCTTTGTACCCTTTACAAAGAACCGTATATTTAAACTTACAAAATGTGGACTTTCTCTAAAGGTTTATGTATTCTACGCAGTGTAACATGGATTATGGTTAAAACGTATAATTGCAGCTATAAAAGGAACATGTATCTTTGGTGATGCAGCAACGTTTATAAAAGATTGCAGAGTTTTATTTGGAGATATTTTTATTGTGCCTTTCTTGGGTTCTGCCTTGGGATTGACAGTATTGTACAGCCTGGGGTGGGGAAATTTGGTTGCATTTGACTGGAATGATTTGCCCGTGGGCAGGGAATTTGATTGCAAATTTTTGAAAAAAGTCAAATCCCCACCCCATGCCCTGCCTCCCCCCCCGCCGGCATTACATTGATAGGTGCATAATTTAGAAACGACAATGGTATCAGTTCTCCATAAAGAACAAGAATACGAAGTGGAAAAGCTCAAGTACAAGAAGTTTTAAGTCATGCAGCCGAGGATGACAATCAAATCCGAACTTCCAGTTGGTAAATAAACCATCCCGGATCAGTCCACAGGAAGTTTTACAGTCGTGATTGACTAATACAGTCTATCATTTAATAGTGAAGAATAATTAGGGGAGGGGAGGGGGCTTAATAGAGAGGGGGGGCTTATTAACTTTCTTCCCCTGAAAAGGGGAGGGATTATTAGAGGGAGGGGGCTTATTTGAGAAGGGGGCTTAATAGAGGATTTACGGTATCTTTAATACAGAGGAAATAAACTTTATATGGAAAACAGCTATCGCGTTGGAATGTCTCTTTTTCCAAATCGAAACTTTGCCAGACACTCCGACTCTGTCATCTCATTCATTGATGGTCAGGTTGAAAGCTAAATAATCTTCGTACGGAAAGCAGGGATTTTTCTGTTCGAAAAGGTCAGACAACACTAACAGTTCTTTATCGTCAATGAAATTAGACGTACGGCTTAAAAAATAAGATCTTGCATTGTTTTAAAAGACACCATTGCGAAAAAACTTTGTTGCGAACGAAAATCACAGTTTTACATTTGTGTTTACATTCAGTGATGTCGTCGTCCTGCTGACCGACTGCATCTTAAGTTTCCTTTTCCCGCCGAAACTGACGTTCTCGTTTCAGTCCTTTCCCAGTCAACAGACGTCGTCGTCGTGAACTTCGTTGTGGTTCTTAAGTTCCCCAATTTTAGGCCCGCAGACCGTTGAAATCCAAAATCTCAAATAATTCCCAAACTTGGCCGCATTTTGAAATTTAAACCTCAGCCGTGTTATAAACTCATTAAAACCTTATTACAGACTGAAAATGAGGGTAGGGTAGGTTTTTGAGCTGTGGCCACGATTTTCCGATTTTGCTCGATTTTTCTGTGCAGTGCCAGTCAGAGAGTACAGCCAACTGTCGGCAACATTTTATTGCTGAGTTATACTTTGCATCCAAACAACACACAAATAGCGAGGACAGGAAATAACAACAGATGTCGCGCTGGGTGGTACTATTTCCTTAGCTTATACCATTCAAAAGGACAAGACAATTTTCAAAAATAAAATCACTTCTGTTCAGTTGGCCTTCTTTTTTAAATGTCAAACCAGAAAAAGCTTTTTGCAGTTCCCCATCTCTGGTATACCTGGGAGAAGGAAGAGGCAGATTCAGAAAACTAACGAAATGGAGCCGGGGAGGAGAAGAAAAAAAAAACAGATGAAATTGAAGTTCTTAACAAGCGAACAACATTTCACACCAAGCATGTACGAACTGAAAAGTGCTTGTGTCGTGGTTTCAAAGAACCGCACAGGTGTTGTGGTCGCATTGGCGGAATTTGTGACTGTTGAAAACAGAGCACTTTCAAAAAGTACCAAAACTAATCCCGCAATTGCTTTCTCTTGCGTTGAGACTTTTTTTATTCGTCAAAAAACCTCGTGCGACTTGCTCAACCAATAAGAGGGAAAACCCAAGGCAATCGCGCGCTTTTCCCGTGCTTCGCATTAGCTACTTCATCGATTGAGTTGTGATTGGCAAATCTGATTGGCTGCGGTGTTTTTGATTGGATGAAAGTCATTTTGAGTGTACCACACTCAGATGAAACTGCGTTGTATATCAGATTATAACTGATAAAGTGTGAGGTAATTTCAACAGCCTTTTTGAGGTCTTGATAAATTTGTCTTGTTCTCCATTTTAATGATTGAACTCATGATATTGCAACTGTTCAATTTTGCTTCAATGTCATGGTTGCCTTAATAGTGCGACTGGTCAAATAATTTTTGGGTGACCGCTAAGTTAACGTTTTTTTACGTATTGACCTATCATTCGATCAAGGTAATAATTATGACTCCAGGGTGTTTAGTATTTCAAGTAAACGTGTTACTTTGTTACTAGAAAAAGCGGTGACCAGAAAACTTTTAGAGGGGTGTGCGAGCTCACAATAAAAACCTTACCATTTCAAGCCAAAATATGTTATCTCAAGTTATATCTGAATATTAGCGTACTAAGCGAATCAAGACATAAATTACAAACTTCACACTAGTACAGAGCTAAAAAAAAAAAAATGGCAATCAGGCTTGTCCCTTGGCCAAATACCTGTCACATTTTGCCTGCCTGAGACCAGTACTTGTTTGTGTTATTGAATGATTTAGTTAAAAGATGGCTTTCCTGGACCTTTGTATTTTGGGCAAGTGACCTTGAAAGGTTACTCGTCCAGCAAGAAATTCTTGTGTCTTATTGGTACTTAATTTCGCGGGTACTTAATTTTGCGATTTTAACAACTAAACATGGAAGAAAGGGCATTAAATTTCGAGATTTGAGAGTTCTCAACTTCATTTTATTTTTTGTTTTAAGCCTGAACCTTTAACGAACTTAGATAACCTGGAACAAGCAACGTGTAAAATCTTTGCAAACTAACGTCATTTTACAACGGAAGATACATATTAGAGCGTACCAGTAAAACCAGAAAGCAATTTGTGATTGTCGATACATATCTTTGCTATTACAAGTCAACTGTTATTTGAATTTTCTACATGGGTATTAAATTTTCGCGTGCTTTTAATTTCGCGATTTTTTTACAATCGCGAAACATGCGAAATTACTGAAGTACTAATCAGGTAGTCACGGACTACCGGGAATGACCTTTCTTCGCTCAAGTAGGTAAATACTGTTTTCCGAGAATGTGATCGCTTCCTCTTTCTTATTCTCGAAGTTAAACTTGTTCCGGCCACTACATTTAAGGTGGAAAAAAGAAGATCGATACTGTCGATCCTTATCATGATAGTAAAACTGAAGTCAAAAGATATACCTGCAAACGCAGGTGAGTACCTTCTTTTTCTTTTTTATTCAAGGCGAACCTCAATTTGAATTTTACCCTGCATTAAAGCGCTGATTTTGAATGTAAATATCAAAATCTAAGTTAAAGTGCATATCAAACTAGAAATCTTTCTAGGGGTTTTTTTAACCTTTCGTTTTTGTCCAGGTCCTTCGAGAATGATTCTTTTTTCCGTGTTTTGCGAAATGACCACGTCCTGCATGGCTGGGATGATACCCTTGCGAAAAGCAATGGACAGGAGCTCCTCTGCAGTCATTGTCTGAGGATACTGACGAATGGCCCACTTGAGGTAGAGTGCAAACTCATTCCAATCCACTCTGCCGTCTTCATCCATGTCAATCGCCTTCAAAGCGCGCCTGGTATCATCGCACCTATAGCAGCTAAAATAGGGCGCCATGAAGCCGTTGTAAAATGAATCGAACTCAAGCTCGTCGTCTCCTTTGAATTCCTCTCTAAGATTCCACTCATCCCACATCTGTCGTATTTCGTTGATCAGTCTTCGAGCGTGAGCCTCGTTTGGAACATCCGCTGCGATCACGTCGCTCATCTTAGCGGTTAATTGGCCACCAGACCGGTCAAATAGAACTGCAAGACCTACTGCGCTCATGTATTCTTCCTTTCTGTTGTTGTGTAGATCCTCCAGCATGACCTCTTTCATTCTCATGCCTATTTCCTCTGTGAACTGGGGATCCTCTCCAAACAGATGCTTAAGTCTTTCTGCCACCATTTTAGGTGTGGCCATGGTTGTTATTCGTATTGGCGGGTCTTCTCCAAAGAACTTGGCAACATCAAATTCTTGCTTGTCTGGCTTCAAGTTGGGAATTCCGAGAACCATATCAAGGGCTCTCTCACCATACACAACCTGCGTTGAATGAGGTTCAAACCCAGTTGTGATCCTAGTGATCTCTTGAGCGGCTTTACGAAGGTATGTACAGTTAAACTGTTGCAAAACCTTTTCATTTCCAAGACGGACCAAGTTCATTATGGTCACGCTGGAGGAAGCATGACCAACGAAGGCGCCCTCTTTAATCAAACTAGCCCATATACCATCTGCTCCCCTAGCAAGACACTCCAACACGGTGCAGTCAGCCATTCCCCATTGCTCGTGGACATGCACCAATAGCTTACCTTCCTTCCAACAACAATCGTCCATCTCTCTACGAACTGCCGCCGTCCAGGCAGCGAGTTCTTGCGGCATGGACTTACCAGTTGGTTCTTCGTACATCAACCCAAAGGGACGCTCACTTGAGGGCAAAGAGGACAAGTGATGGACCAATTGAAAAATTCGTTCAGGTTTCCTCAGCATACTCTCCGGAAAGTCACGGAGGTTGATGAATATGCGGGAATCCTTGGAAAGATTTTCCCTAACCCACCTCATTCGACCAGACAGAAGATTGTTGATATCTTCAGGAGGAAACTTCCTGTAGTCGATTCCACTGTAGACCAAGTCAATTTCAATAATAGCATGTTTGATGCCATACTCTTTCATTTTTTGGAAACCAATGGGAACAGTTACTGTATCGGGACCTCTATCTTTGTCAACAGATTCAATGAACTCTGTGAAGGCAAAAAATTTACTGAAGTC
The DNA here is from genome assembly GCA_964035525.1 of Porites cylindrica. Taxonomy (NCBI): domain Eukaryota; kingdom Metazoa; phylum Cnidaria; class Anthozoa; order Scleractinia; family Poritidae; genus Porites; species Porites cylindrica. Next base: position 18,494,932 of record OZ037788.1, read on the forward strand.
TTCTCCTTGTTCTTTAAGTTGACGACAGAACGTGTCCCCCAGACGGGTCATGTGGTTAAACGATGCGACTATTATATTCTGGAAGCCTACCTTCTTCACCTACAAATGAATAATAACGAAACAAAAAATTGTGGAGTTAGGGCGTTCCCGTTTTTGTTTTGTAAGGTTTGGGATGGAGGGAATTAGTAGCAAGAGTGGCAGAAGAGACAGGAGAAGAAGAGTATCGGTAAATAGAAGGAGACCGATGGGAAGTGACTGGGGGAGAATAAGAAGAAGCAGATGCAGAGGAAAGAGAAAGAAAAGAAAAAGGAGGAAAAGGGGAAACAGAGGGGTGGAGAAGGAGGAGGAAAAGATTAAGGAGAAAAGCGTGGGGACACAAAGAGGGGAAAGGAAGGAAAAGAAGTGAAGGGGAAAGTGGAGGAGCAAGAGGAAGAGAAGGGTATAAAGAAAAGGACAACGAATGGGAGAGGACAGGGGGAAGTGAAAGCGAAAGAATTATCTTGAATAAGATGAGCGGCTATTGAGAGGCAGTAGAATGAAAAGGACAGCATAAGGAGGTCTAGTAGAACAAGGAGAAAAGGAAAGAGGGGCTTGATGAGGGAAATAAGACTAGGTAAGTAACAGAAAAGGTGAACGGGAGACAAGAAGGAAAGGGCAGATAGGGAGAGGCAAAAAGGTGAGGAGGAAGAGGCAGATTGAGGAAACGGAGGAGCAACAAAACTGAGAAAAGGAACAGAACTCCTTCAATCTACAAATTGTATTCACTAAAGAGTAATCATATGAAACAGTCAGACATAAGACTGGCTCACCTCATTGTATATTTTCCATTTGTTTTCGATGGTATGGCCTCGAAGTTGTCCCACAGTGCTTTCTCGAAGGGAATTGTCTAAAACGAAAAGGTCCAGTTTCTTTAACTGCTTCAGTTTTTCGTTTTGTTCTCGAAAGTCCTCGTTCATGCAGTTAATTTGTGCCTGGAAAGGCATGCTGGGTAGATCTACTTGATCAGCTAAAAAAAGGAATAAAAAGAAGAATCAATCATGACCGAGTTGATCGAACATCTGACTGTGGTGCTATAAGAACAATTGAATCGTTGCGTGCAGTAAACCTTAGTCTTAACACATCACGAAAACTTTCGAAAATTCTTGACGACTTTGAACCTTTAATCACAAATTTCCAACACTCTGCACTATTTTATGAAACACATGGGAAACAAGCAGGAAGGGCAGCGCGTTGCTTTACAATCGGACCCTGTCCTGCCTGTTTAAGGTGATGTTACACAGGCGATTCGCAACGACGATTTTTTGCACAACACAGCGTTGCAATGCTCGAACAATATAATTGTAACCATTCGCAACAATGTAGCAACGCTGTGTTTTGCTAAAAATCGTCCTTGCGACTCGTCCCCTGTGACATCACCTTAAGAGATGGAAAGAGAAAGCATAGGATTTCATCATGTCATGGACCCTAAATATCACATTCATCTCAACTCAGACATGCAGTTTCTATGCTTACGTTAAAAAAAGCGATGCCCAAGTGTGGAAATACTTCTCTGAACTTCATAAGGTAGTCCCTGCAAACCTTTTTACGTTCTTTTGCCAAAGGTGGTTTTAAGTTTGATGGCATCAGCGAATATTGCACTGTGATCAGTAATTCTGTGACATCATGTTTTAAATTTTGTTTATATTCAAAGTGGACAACATTCTTCATTTATGGGCAACCTCAAAATTCCTGAAAAGGCAAGTTTATGGTTTAAAGTTATCCCAAGTGAAAGAAATTCCAAACCAATATATGTATGCCAGAAAAATAATCAAGAAAATTTACTTAGTGTTCATAGCAGAATAGGCCGCTTTTGTCGTCCATATCAAGGAGGTTGAGCGCGTATCTCCGAGATTAACCGCTACCGTTTGGAACTTCATCTGGGAACTAAGTTTAACTAACGTGTAAATAGTATTTTAACGAGGTATCGTTTTAAAGCACTGTTTTAAATATTGAGTAATTTGCGTCATCTGATTTTATTTTTAACACTGACAAACTGCAACTCGCCAATATTTTTTTTCCTGACGCAGATCATGAATCTCTTCGCCTTGGTTGAAGTCCGGGAGGCTTTAATACGCCCGTTCCGAAGCTGTTTCTTCCGCTGTAACTAGTCTTTAAAAAGCGTGCCAAATTCCGATTACTTGACTGATTTATGAAAACTAATACAACAACTTTGACTTCGTCAAGCGATTAAGCGATATTGTACAGCTATTAAATTTAACTAGTCATTTAGTAACCACGTCATCCAATTTGATTTGCGTAATAAGGGGGCTTGGATAGCGAGGATTTTTAAAGACCGCCAAAGGAATGTTCGGGTTTTATTTTATCCTTTATAATAATGTGACCTAATGATCTCATCAAGGCTACAGTAAGGTTTATCACATTTTTACCACGTTCCTACATTCGTCAAATGTTCCGGGTAAGTATCAGTTCAAACTCTACCACATGTCATAAGTTTAACTATATTACGTATAGTTACTGTGAAAAGAAAATTATACTGAAAGGAATAAGAGGAATTTCTGAAATTTGAGGTTTTATTGGACAACGACGCAGTAACAGGAGATGCTAATTACCGCGCTCAGTGCATACAGAACTTGCAGAGCGCTTTGGAAAAACAAGATGAGGAGATAAGAGAACTTAACACCCAGCTGTGAGAGTTTAGAGACGAATGCCGCGAGTGATTATCGAGTTTGGAAGAGAAGTTGAGCTGTTTCGAGGAGAAAGTTGAGTTGGTTATAAATCTGGTTTCTTTGTGGACGCACCACCCATCCATGGACCGCAGATGTTGAGGATTTTGCACCAAGCATGTGCGAACTGAAAAGTCTTTTTGTCGTGGTTTGAACGAACGTCGGAATTTGTGACTGTTGAAAACAGAGCACTTTCAATAAGTACCGAAGACAATTCCCCCATTGCTTTGTTTTGCGTTGAAAAACAATCTCAACCAATAAGAGGGAAAACCGAAGGCAATCGCGCGCTTTTCCCGCGCTTCGCATTAGTTACTTCATCGATTGAGTTGTGATTGGCAAATTTGATTGGCTGCGGCGTTTTTGATTGGATGAAAGTCATTTTGAGTGTACCACACTCAGATGAAACTGCGTTATATATTAGCTTAACACTGATAAAGTGTGAGGTAACTTCAAGAGCCTTTTTGAGGTCTTTGTTTTGTTCTGTATTTTAATGACTGAACTCGTGATATTGCAACTGTTCAATTTTGCTCCAGCGTTATGGTTGACCTATCATTCGATCAAGATAATAATTAATACTTCAGGGTGTTTAGTATTTCTAGTAAACGTATTATTTTGTTGTTTACAGAGGTGTGCGAGCTCACAATAAAAATCTTACCATTTCAAGCCAAAAGATGGAGTTTCTTTGAGCTTCCAGATGTTAGAAAAAATTTCGCAGCACTTGTTGAATTAAAAAGTCAAAGCAAAGGGAAAAAGACGATGTTGTTCTTTAGGGCTCTTTCCTTCCGGTTGAAGATCGAAATAAGTACCAAAACTAATTCCGCAATTGCTTTCTTTTCTGTTGAGACTTTTTTATGGGTCGAAAAACCTCGTGCGACTTGCTCAACCAATAAGAGGGAAAACCGAAGGCAATCGCGCGCTTTTCCCGCGCTTTGCATCAGCTACTTCATCGATTGAGTTGTGATTGGCAAATTTGATTGGCTGCGGCGTTTTTGATTGGATGAAAGTCATTTTGAGTGTACCACACTCAGATGAAACTGCGTTATATATTAGCTTAACACTGATAAAGTGTGAGGTAACTTCAAGAGCCTTTTTGAGGTCTTTGTTTTGTTCTGTATTTTAATGACTGAACTCGTGATATTGCAACTGTTCAATTTTGCTCCAGCGTTATGGTTGACCTATCATTCGATCAAGATAATAATTAATACTTCAGGGTGTTTAGTATTTCTAGTAAACGTATTATTTTGTTGTTTACAGAGGTGTGCGAGCTCACAATAAAAATCTTACCATTTCAAGCCAAAAGATGGTGTCTCATGTTATTTGCGAATATTAGCGTAGTACTTAGCGAATCACATAAGACCCAGGGGCGGATCTAGGTGGAAGGTGCAGGGGGTGCGCAACCCCCCCCCCCCCCCCCCCCCCCCCGAGATGACCTGCGGTTTTCTAATACAACTGGTATTCTGCACAAAAAAAAAAACTATGTGGTTTATTGGTGTTGAAGTAGAGCAAGAGACGAGTGCACCCCCTCCTAAAAAAAATCCTGGATACGGCCCTGAGACCCAAATTACAAACTTCACACTAGTACAGAGCTATACAAAAAAATGGTATTCAGGCTTGTCCCTTGGCCAAACAGCTGTCACATTTTGCTGGCCAGAGACCACTTTCTTCTTTTAAAAGTCTGAACCTTTAAGAAAATTAGATAAACTGGAGTAAATCCGGAAAGCAATTTGTTTTTGTCCATACATGTCGTTGCTATTACATTGAGATTTTTTTACAATCGCGAAACATGTGAAATTACTGAAGTATCAATAAGGTGGCCACGGACTACTGGGCATGACCTTTTTTCGTTCAAGTAGGTAAATACTGTTTTCCGGGAATGTGATCACTTCCTCTGTCTCATTCTCGAAGGTTCACAGGTCCCTGGTATTTGTCTTCCAGATTTTCTAAGAAGTAGAAGTTGGCACTTGTCATTTGTGGAGCTATTTTTCAACCTAGGACGTAAAAACTGTTCAAAGGAAATTTTAGAGTTATAAATTTAGTTTACAATCAATTTGACTTTAAAATATTTTAAGAAAGAGACAGAAATTTTAAAACGCCGTTGGATTTTATCGTCGTTTTTCATTAATACAATGTTTCAGCGGGAACGTCTGTCAGGCTAGTGGCTAGAATTCGTGGATGAATTAAAACACAAGGATTTACTTCTGATAATCTCTACTTTACCGTTGATAAGGCCATTTAAAGATAGTGTTTTTTGTTTGTTTGTTTGTTTTTTGCTAACGGGCAACGCTACGGTTAAATTTGCTTGTCGGTTACTTTTCATTACTGCCTATAAATTATTTACAACTACACTGTAAATCAGAAAGATCTGTTTTAGCCCTAAAAATGACGCTGTTTCGGTGAGTAAAATACAGTCCTATTTTTGATTCTAATTTGGCTGCCTTAAATTAGGCCCAATACACTGGTCCAATTACCGAGGGCTTATTTGGATCCAAGGGCTGACATGGGCCCCAGCGTGGGCTGGAATAGCCTTTTGATTGAGCTGTTTTGCCTAAATTGTGTTCAAATGGCTCTAGAAGGGACTGAATCAGACTTTGGCCTGCAGGGCTGAATTGGCACTTCGTGGCTGAAACAGATCTTTTTAATTTTCAGTGTATCCTACACAGAAACACTTTCCACAAAAAACGAAAGGGCCATCGCAGTTTAGTGTGATACAGGCTGATCTTGAAAGCATTCTGCTAGTTCTGCGTAGCATTCCTAGTGTAGATGATGACTTAATTCTGCGTATAAGGATTGTTCCTTTCTTGAAAGCGTCTAGTCAATGAAAACACCTACTGTAAGTACTTAAACTTACCTACTCTTTTTAAGCTGACATTTTCAGCTTAGAAACTAAAGTTCTCAGCTGATCGAAGCAAGACGTCTGCGGGTAAATAATATTGTACTGAATAAATAACAAAGAAATAAAATAAATAATACTAAATGAATAAATAAGTGAACTGAAATAAATAGCTTCTATATTTAAGGTGGAAACAAGAAGATCAATACTGTCCATTCTCATTTCAATGATAAAAATTGGCTACGAGTAAAACTGAAGTCCTGAATTGTAAATGGTGTACCTAGAGACGTAGGTGCATGAGTACTTTTTTCTTTTTTTTATTCAACGCGAACCTCAATTTAAAGTTTACCCTGTATTAAAACGCTGATTTTGAGCGCAAATATTAAAATCTAAGTTATGGTGCAGATCAAACTAGAAATCCTTTCAGAGGTTTTTTTAACTTTTTGTTTTTGTCTAGGTCTTTCGGGAATGATTATTTTTTCCGTGTTTTGCAAGATGACCACGTCCTGCATGGCTGGAATGATGCCCTTGCGAAAAGCAATGGAAAGGAGCTCCTCTGCGGTCTTTGTCTCAGGATATTGACGAATGGCCCACTTGAGGTAGAGTGCAAACTCATTCCAATCCACTCTGCCGTCTTCATCCATATCAATCGCCTTTAGTGCGCGTCTTGTGTCATCGCACCTATAGCAGCCAAAGTAGGGCGCCATGAAGCCGTTGTAAAATGAATCGAACTCAAGCTCGTCATCTCCTTTGGATTCCTCTCTAAGATCCCACTCATCCCACATCTGTCGTATTTCGTTGATCAATCTTCGAGCGTGACCCTCGTTTGGGACATCTGCTGCAATCACGTCGCTCATCTTGGCGGTTATTTGGCCTCCTGATCGGTCAAATAGAACTGCAAGACCAACTGCGCTCATGTATTCCTCTTTCCTGTTGATGTGCAAATCTTCCAGCATGACCTCTTTCATTCTCATGCCTATTTCCTCCGTGAACTGTGAATCCTCTCCGAACAAATGTTTTAGTCTTTCAACGATCATTTTAGGTGTGGCCACAGTAGTTATTCGTATTGGGGGCTCTTCTCCAAAGAACTTGGCAACATCAAATTCTTGCTTGTCTGGCTGCAAATGGGGAAATCCGAGAACCATATCAAGAGCTCTCTCACCATACACAATCTGCGTTGGATGAGGTTCAAACCCAGTTGTGATCCTAGTGATCTCTTGAGCGGCTTTACGAAGGTATGTACAGTTAAACTGTCGCAAAACCTTTTCATTCCCAAGACGGACCAAGTTCATTATGGTCACGCTGGAGGAAGCATGACCGACGAAGGCGCCCTCTTTAATCAAACTAGCCCATATACCATCTGCTCCCCTTGCAAGACACTCCAACACAGTGCAGTCAGCCATTCCCCATTGCTCGTGGACATGCACCAATAGCTTACCGTCCTTCCAACAACAATCGTCCATCTCTCTACGAACTGCCGCCGTCCAGGCAGCGAGTTCATGTGGCATGGACTTGCCAGTTGGTTCTTCGTACATCAACCCAAAGGGACGCTCACTTGGGGGCAAAGAGGACAAGTAATGGACCACTTGGAAAATTCGTTTAGGGTTCTTCAGCATACTCTCTGGAAAGTCACGGAGGTTGATGAATATGCGGGAATCCTTGGAAAGATTTTCTCTCACCCACCTCATTCGATCAGAAAGAAGGTTGTTGATATCTTCAGGAAGAAACTTTTTGTAGTCGATGCCAGCGTAGACTAAGTCAACCTCAATAATGGCATGTTTGATGCCATACTCTTTCATCTTTTTGAAACCAATGGGAACAGTTGCTGTATCGGGATATCTATCTTTGTCAACAGATTCAATGAACTCCGTGAAGGCAAAAAATTTACTGAAGTCTTCTCCTTTTTCTTTAAGTTGACTGCAGAATGTGTCCCCCAGGCGGGTCATGTGGTTAAACGATGCGACGATGATATTCTGGAAGCCTACTTTTTTCACCTATACATGAATAATAACGAAACAAAAATGGGAAGTTATGGCGTCCCTATATATATATTTTTTGTAATGTTAGTTTCTGGGAGAAGGGTGGGAAGAATTAGTGGGCAAGAGTGACAGAAGAGAGACGGGGAGAAGAAAATGGATAACAGAAGGAGATCGATGAGAAGTGACTGATGGAGACGAAGAAGAAACAGATGCAGAAGAAAGAGAAAGAGAAGGAATTGGAGGAAAAGATGAAACAGAAGGATGGGGAAGGAAGAAGTGAAGAGTGGGAGACATGAAGAGGGGGTAGGAGGAGAAGAGAGGGCAAGGAAGCTGAGGGAGGAAGAGGAGAGGAGAAAAGGGAGCAGAATGAGGAGAAGATGAAGCAGAACGTGGAGTAGCAAGGGGAGAAGAAGAAAAGTGTAGAAGAAAGAAGACAAAAAGGAAAGGCAAGAAGAGGAGGAGGAAGAGGCAGATTCAGAAAACTAACGAAATGGAGGGGGAGGAGAAGAAAAGAAACAGATTAAGTTGAAGTTCTTAGCCAAGCGAGCACCATATCATACTCTTCCAGTGTAGGAATTATATTCACTATATAGAGTAATCATAAGGAATATTCAGATGGGACTGGCTCACCTCGTTGTATATTTTCCATTTGTTTTCGACAGTATGGCCACGGAGCTGTCCTACAGTGCTTTCTCGGAGGGAATTGTCCAAAACGAAAAGGTCCAGTTCCTTAAGTTGCTTCAGTTGTTCTTTTGGTTCTCGAAGGTCCTCGTTCATGCGATTAATTTGTTCCAGGAAAGACATGGTAGATTTACTTGAGCTAAAAAAAGGAACACAAAGATGAGTCAATTCTGAATCAATTGCAAGACTTGGTTCTATTTAGGAACAGTTTGAATCGTTTCGTATAGTTCTCAATCTGCTTCTTCTTTCTTTTTATGAACCTAGTTTGATGGCCTTACTCCCACGATTCACCTGTAGCTTAGTGGCAGAGCATCTAGTCTAGAAACCAGAAGTTGATAGGTTCGACTCTTATTGGAAGTACTGGGATTTTTTTCTTCTGAGCAGCCAATGTCACTGACTGTGAAAAACGCATCTTTCTCAATACCTTAGTCTTAACACATCACGGAAGCTTTGGAAAAGTCAAGACGACTTTGAACCTCTCTCTGCAAATGTTATCGAACTTTGCAACTAGTTATTTTCAATGATTACTCGATGAAAACAAAACATCACCTTGGCCTCTCTGAAGCTTAAAATTATCACTCAGGTTCTTATTTGTCCGGTAGAGCTTTCACCTAGAGTACCTGTTGTCTTTAAAATTATATCGGGGCGAATACATGCTTATTCGATGGAGTCAATTCTTATATCTTGATTTGTTTGACTGGTAATTTTTCTGAGAATCCGATCACTTCCTCGTTCCAAATCACTCTTACTGACGTAATAAGGGAGGGGCGCAATACAAAGGGTAATGGTTTCCTACTGTGTGTTTTAACAATCTGGGTTTAAAATACCACTAACGTAGAGCACTCATCGCTAACTTTCACGCTCCTTTAAAGGCCTGACGCTGAATAATGAAATTAGTGTATAGCCTATACCGTGGAGAAAAAACCGTACCCTGTTCAGAGGCACATATACTCGTTTGAGCCAAATAAGGGAGTGCCCCCCCCCCCCCCCCGGTGGCTACTAAACTAGGTGTCACCATTTACTAATCTGACTCGAGAAAAGCTAGCGTCTGACGTTTCCTTGTGACATCAGAATTCCCATGCATGCTTAGCCGATGACATCAATAGAATATTTGTATTCTCCGACGGCCCTAGGACGAAAGACTTCTCAGCATGATTGCAAGGCTAATGCGGAGAACTTATTGACGAAAACAAAACTCAGGAAGTCGCGGCTGAAGCGCTGCAAAACGATAGAAATCAGAAAAAAAACCTGCAAGATTTAAAAGCTGAAACCTTAGGGGTATGCCGAAGGGATATCTGTTCCAAACAACGAAACTGTGAAAGAGCTGGTCGTACTAACAGTAAAATTAAAAAGCCACGGAGCCACTAGAAGAGGCAAGTAGACTAGTCTAAAAAATGGTAAATTGTGTCAAAATATGATGATTCGAATCCTTTTGATTTCATACTTCTTATTATTCCTAATTACCTGTGAGTGAGGTATTTGTAAAATGGAGTTTAAACTGCTCAGTATTATCGTCTTTGCAAACGTCTGAGTTCAACTTCTCGTCGAGTAAAATTTTTATTGGTTATGTACTCAGTTGTGACCGAATACGTTGATAAATAATGTATAAATAATAAATAAACGTGAATTTATAAATAAACTTTACTTTTCAAGCCATCTCTGTTCAAACCGATTTAACTTCCTTACAAATGAAGGACTGTGTGCAGAACGCTAAGCCCTGTCCTGATAGATAGGCGCCGAATATACTTGTCCTGTTTATTTCGAATACGCAAGATTTTGTACTTTGTACCTGCTATGTAAGCAAATTTCAACTGCAAAGTAGGTGTTTTACTTTTTTACAGGGTTTTGACAGGTAAGTCCATTTCAATATATGATACCCTTCAAAAAGTTTTAATATAAACAAAGGCCTCAAGAATTTTGAGACCACAAAATTGCATTATATTTTCATTAATAAAATTGCTCACCAACTACTCTTTCCAACAATATCTGGTTAGGCTCGGTGTTTCTCTCAGCAAATAAAGACGACCAGAAATCTTCCTTTTGCTATTTAAAATAATGATCCGTCAAACCTGTAATCTCTCCGAAATTTCCAACGTTAAACATTTTCCTTGATTTTTGACAACCCAGCCGTAGTTTTCTTATGTTTGTTTGTCTTCTCGGTAAGAAGATCCCCGCTTTAGCCTCGCATGTTTAAGGCCTACTCGTTCCAGGACCGTCGGGGAAACGAATATTGTCTATTCCTATATTTTAATTTGCTCACATAGCAACTAAATTATTTTCCTGGAAACCGATCACTCCCTCAATCGAATAGCCCCTTAGGTAAGCATGAACACAGGAATATTACTTAGACTACTTAGTAATTGTTTTCTTGAGTTTGGCCGTTTATGAAATATAGCGATTGGAAGTACTTCGATTTTTAGAATAACTAGACGCAGACAAGGGAGAAACAAATTATTTGAGTATCATTATTTATTTATAGCATTATTAGACAATGTATTATGCATGGAAGGTCTCTAAATTTACTTATCAACGTAAGCACTTTAATTCATTATTTGCAAGTTTATACTACTACATAAGAAATTTCTTCAATTTGATTGGCTAAGAGCATTGGTATTTCAGCTTAATTTGAAATACCTACATGTGAAAATTACAAAACCTTCGCGTGTAGTAGTATAAACAAATAATAGCATGATTTGTACGTGATATTTGGCATAAATACCACTAGTGATATTTCAAAATCGTGTCAAATTACGTATAACAATTTTGAAATATCACTCGTGGTATTTATGCCAAATATCACTACAAATCATGCTATTACCTATACTAATTTGGAAAATAAAAAAATTGGTCGCACGTGAAATCAGAAACGATAAACAGTTCATTGAAAAGGACAAACGCTAAAAGCTATGAATCTCCTTTAACGGATCTTCTATCCGTTATAACACTCCTAAATCAAGCAAGGAAGTGTTGCGCATCATTTCAAGTTATTTTTATTAGGAAAGCGGAAGTTTCGTTCTTTTAGTACATTGTGATAAACAAACTTTTCTGAGATATGAAATGAAAACTGATCGCTCATTGTTTGCAAGTACAATCACTGGCATAGGATAACACAAAGACTTCGCGCCAATTTCGAGACTGCAAATGCTGAAATCAAACTTTTACATTAAAACAGTTTTCTTGAAATGGAATAAAGGACATTTGAAGAATCGACAAGATCACTGCTAATTATAGAAAACTATATCAGGGCAAGTCGACTGTTTTTTAAAATCAAATTTCATAAACCACTTTTCTTGGAAACATAAACGAGGAGCAACAAAATGATAAGTACTATCTACAGCCATAGGAGTTTCTTTGAGCTTCCAGATGTTAGAAAAAATTTCGCAGCACTTGTTGAATTAAAAAGTCAAAGCAAAGGGAAAAAGACGATGTTGTTCTTTAGGGCTCTTTCCTTCCGGTTGAAGATCGAAATAAGTACCAAAACTAATTCCGCAATTGCTTTCTTTTCTGTTGAGACTTTTTTATGGGTCGAAAAACCTCGTGCGACTTGCTCAACCAATAAGAGGGAAAACCGAAGGCAATCGCGCGCTTTTCCCGCGCTTTGCATCAGCTACTTCATCGACTGAGTTGTGATTGGCAAATCTGATTGTCTGCAGCGTTTTTGAGTGGATGAAAGTCATTTTGAGTGTACCACACACAGTTGAAACTGCGTTATATATCAGATTAACACTGATAAAGTGTGAGGTAATTTCAACAGCCTTTTTGAGGTGTTGATAAATTTGTCTTGTTCTACATTTTAATGATTGAACTCATGATATTGCAACTGTTCAATTTTGCTTCAATGTCATGGTTGCCTTAATAGTGCGACTGGTCAAATAATTTTGGGGTGACCGGTAAGTTAACGTTTCTTTTTCGTATTGACCTATCATTCGATCAAGAAAATAATTATGAATTCAGGGTGTTTAGTATTTCTAGTAAACGTATTATTTTGTTGCTAGAAAAAGCGGTGACGGGAAAACTTTTAGAGGGGTGTGCGAGCTCGCAATAAAAATCTTACCATTTCAAGCCAAAATATGTTATCTCATGTTATATACGAATATTAGCGTAGTACTTATCGAAACACTTAAGACCCATTGGCGGATCTAGGGGGAGGGTGCAGGGGCTGCGCACCCCCCTGCCCCCGCAGAAAAAACTATGTGGTTTATTGGTGTTGAAGTAGAGCAAGAGACGAGTGCACTCCATCCTAAAAAAATCCTGGATCCGCCCCTTAGACCCAAATTACAAACTTCACACTACTAGTACAGAGCTATACAAAAGAATGGTATTCAGGCTTGTCCCTTGGCCAAACAGCTATCACATTTTGCTGGCCTGAGACCATTGCTGGTTTGTCTTTTTGAATGATTTAGTTAAAAGATGACTTTTCCCGCCGCACCTCCAAAGCCAGGGAAAAGCGCCCTGGGGACGAGTTTAGACTTTCCTAGGCCTTTGGATATTGGGCAAGTGAGCTTGAAAGGTTACTTGTCCAGCTAGAAATTCTACTACTTAACTTGGCGATTTTGACCGAGGCAGTATTTCTCGGGGTTTAATTTTTTCGATTTTAACAGGTAAACATGAGAAAAAGGGCATTAAATTTCGCGATTTAAGCGTTCTCAACTTCATTTTTGAAACAAGCAATGTGTGAAATCCTAGCAAACTAACGTCATTTCACAAGATACAAAATGGAGTCTACCAGTAAATCCAGAAAGCAATTTGTGTTTGTCGATACATGTCGTTGCTATTAAATTGCGATTTTTTTACAATCGCGAAACATGCGAAATTACTGAAGTATTAATAAGGTTGCCACGGACTACTTGGCATGACCTTTTTTCGCTCAAGCAGGTAAATACTGTTTTCCGGGAATGTGATCACTTCCTCTGTCTGATTCTCGAAGGTTCACAGGTCCCCGGTATTTGTCTTCCAGATTTTCTAAGAATTAGAAGTTGGCACTTGCCATTTGTTGAACTATTTTTCAACCTAGGACGTAAAAACTGTTCAAAGGAAATTTTAGAGTTATAAATTTAGTTTATAATCAATTTGATTTAAAAATATTTTAAGAAAGAGACAGAAATTCTTAAACGCCGTTGGATTTTATCGTCATTTTTCATAAATACAATGTTTCAGCGGGAACTCGTGGATGAATTTGAACACAAGGATTTATTTCTGATAATCTCTACGTTACGCGTTGATAAGGCCATTTAAAGATAGTGTTTTTTGTTTGTTTGTTTTTTGCTAACAGGCAACGCTACGGTCAAATTTGCTTGTCGGTTACTTTTCATTACTGCCTAAATTATTTACAACTACACTGTAAATCAGAAAGACCTGCTTTAGCGCTAAAAATGAGGCTGTTTCGGTGAGTGAAATATAGTCCTATTTTTTATTCTAATTTGGCTGCCTTAAATCAGGGCCAATACACTGGTCCAATTACCTAGGGCTTATCTGGATCCAAGAGCTGAAATGGGCCCCAGCGTGGCCTGGAATAGCCTTTTGATTGAGCTGTTTTGCCTAAATTGTGCTCAAATGGCTCTAGAAGGGACTGAATCAGACTTTGGCCTGCAGGACTGAATTAGCACTTTGTGGCTGAAACAGATCTTTTTAATTTTCAGTGTATCCTACACAGAAACACTTTCCACAAAAAAGGAAAGGACCGTCGCAGTACAGTGTGATACAGGCTGATCTTGAAAGCATTCTGTTAGTTCTGCGTAGCATTCCTAGTGTAGATGATGACTTAATTTTACGTATAAGGATTGTTCCTTTCCTGAAAGAGTCTTGTCAATGAAAATACCTGCTGTAAGTATTTAAACTTACCTACCCTTTTTAAGCTGACATTTTCAGCGTAGAAACTAAAGTTCTCAACTGATCGAAGCAAGGCGTTTGCGGGTAAATAATACTATACTGAATAAATAATAAATAAATAATAGTAAATTAATAAATAAATAAAATAAATAATACTAAATGAATAAATAAATGATCTGAAATAAATAGGCTTCTATATTTAAGGCGGAAACAAGAATATCAATACTGTCTATCCTCATTGCAATGACAAAAATTGGCCACGAGTAAAACCGAAGTCCTGAATTGAAAAAGGTATACCTATAAACGCAGGTGAGTACTTTCTTCTTCTTTTTTTTTTTCAAGGCAAACCTCAATTTAAATTTTACCCTGTATTAAAACGCTGATTTTGAGCGCAAATATTAAAATCTAAGTTATGGTGCATATCAAACTAGAAATCTTTTCAGAGGTTTTTTTAACTTTTTGTTTTTGTCTAGGTCTTTCGGGAATGATTCTTTTTTCCGTGTTTTGCAAGATGACCACGTCCTGCATGGCTGGAATGATGCCCTTGCGAAAAGCAATGGAAAGGAGCTCCTCTGCGGTCTTTGTTTGAGGATACTGACGAATGGCCCACTTGAGGTAGAGTGCAAACTCATTCCAATCCACTCTGCCGTCTTCATCCATATCAATCGCCTTTAGTGCGCGTCTTGTGTCATCGCACCTATAGCAGCCAAAGTAGGGCGCCATGAAGCCGTTGTAAAATGAATCGAACTCAAGCTCGTCATCTCCTTTGGATTCCTCTCTAAGATCCCACTCATCCCACATTTGCCGAATTTCGTTGATCAGTCTTTGAGCGTGAGCCTCGTTTGGAACATCTGCTGCAATCACGTCGCTCATCTTAGCGGTTATTTGGCCACCAGACCGGTCAAATAGAACTGCAAGACCAACTGCGCTCATGTATTCCTCTTTCCTATTGTTGTGCAGATCTTCCAGCATGACCTCCTTCATTCTCATGCCTATTTCCTCCGTGAACTGGGGATCCTCTCCGAACAAATGTTTTAGTCTTTCAGCGATCATTTTAGGTGTGGCCACGGTAGTTATTCGCATTGGGGGCTCTTCTCCAAAGAACTTGGCAACATCAAATTCTTGCTTGTCTGGCTGCAGATGGGGAAATCCGAGAACCATATCAAGGGCTCTCTCACCATACACAATCTGTGTTGAATGAGGTTCAAACCCAGTTGTGATCCTAGTGATCTCTTGAGCGGCTCTACGAAGGTACGTACAGTTAAACTGTTGCAGAACCTTTTCATTTCCAAGACGAACCAAGTTCATTATGGTCACGCTGGAGGAAGCGTGACCAATGGCGGCACCTTCTTTAATCAAACTAGCCCATATACCATCTGCCCCCCTGGCAAGACACTCCAACGCGGTGCAGTCAGCCATTCCCCATTGCTCGTGGACATGCACCAATAGCTTACCGTCCTTCCAACAACAATCTTCCATCTCTCTACGAACTGCCGCCGTCCAGGCAGCGAGTTCATGTGGCATGGACTTGCCAGTTGGTTCTTCGTACATCAAACCAAAGGGACGCTCACTTGGGGGCAAAGAGGACAAGTAATGGACCACTTGGAAAATTTGTTCAGGCTTTCTCAGCATACTCTCTGGAAAGTCTCGTAGGTTGATAATTATGCGAGAATCCTTGGAAAGATTTTCTCTCACCCACCTCATTCGATCAGAAAGAAGGTTGTTGATATCTTCAGGAAGAAACTTTTTGTAATCGATGCCACCGTAGACTAAGTCAACCTCAATAATGGCATGTTTGATGCCATACTCTTTCATCTTTTTGAAACCAATGGGAACAGTTGCTGTATCGGGAGCTCTATCTTTGTCGACAGATTCAATGAACTCCGTGAAGGCAAAAAATTTACTGAAGTCTTCTCCTTTTTCTTTAAGTTGACTGCAGAATGTGTCCCCTAGGCGGGTCATGTGGTTAAACGATGCGACGATGATATTCTGGAAGCCTACTTTTTTCACCTATAGATGAATAATAACGAAACAAAAAATGGGAAGTTAGGGCGTTCCTATATATATTTTTTTGTAAGGTTAGTTTCTGGGTGAAGGGTGGGAAGAATTAGTGGGCAAGAGTGACAGAAGAGAGACGAGGAGAGGAATATGGGTAAACAGAAGGAGATCGACTAGAAGTGACTGGTGGAGATGAAGACGAAACAGATGCAGAAGAAGGAGAAAGAGAAGGAAATGGAGGAAAAGATGAAAAAGAAGGGTGGGGACGGAAGAAGTGAAGAGTGGAAGACATGAAGAGGGGGTAGGAGGAGAAGAGAGGGCAAGGAAGCTGAGGGAGGAAGATGAGAGGAGAAAAAGGAGCAGAATAAGGAGACGATGAAGCAGAACGTGGATTAGCAAGAGGAGAAGAAGAAAAGTGTAGAAGAAAAGACAAAGGGTTGGAGGAGACTGGGAGAAGTAGAAGAGAAAGGAGGATCGGGGCTGCTATTTAGAGGCGGTAAAATGAGAAGGAGAGCTTAAGGAGGTGGAGTAGAAGAGAGAAAAAGGGAAAGAGGGGCTTTAGGAGGGAAAAAAGAATAGATAAGGAACAGAAAAAGAGAACGGGAGACAAGAAGGGAAAGGTAAATGAGGAAAGGCAAGAAGAGGAGCAGCAGGAGGCAGATTCAGAAAACTAACGAAATGGAGGGGGAAGAGAAGAAAAGAAACAGATTACGTTGAAGTCCTTAGCTAAGTGAACATCATATCACACTCTTCCAGTCTACAAATTTTATTCAGTTATAGAGTAATCATAAGAAATATTCAGATGGGACTGGCTCACCTCATTGTATATTTTCCATTTGTTTTCGACAGTGTGGCCTCGGAGCTGTCCCACAGTGCTTTCTCGGAGGGAATTGTCCAAAACGAAAAGGTCCAGTTCCTTAAGTTGCTTCAGTTGTTCGTTTGGTTCTCGTAAGTCCTCGTTCATGCGGTTAATTTGTTCCAGGAAAGACATGGTAGATTTACTTGAGCTAAAAAAAGGAACGGGAAGAGAAGTCAATTCTGAATCAGTTGCGAGACTTTGGTGATCTCACGTCTGACTATGGTTATATTTAGGAACAATTTGAATCGTTTCGTGTAGTTCTCAATCAGCTTCAGCCCCCTCTTTATGAACCTAGTTTAATGGCCTTTACTCCCACGATTCTCCTGTAGCTTAGTGGCAGAGCATCTAGTCTAGAAACCAGAAGGCGATAAGTTCGACTCCTATTGGAAGTACTGGGATTTTATCTTCTGAGCCGCCAGTGTCACTGAATGTGAAAAACGCATCTTTCTCAATATCTTAGTCTTAACACATCACGGAAGCTTTGGAAAAGTTAAGACGACTTTGAACCTCTCTCCGCAAATTTTATCGGCCTTTGCAACTAGTTATTTTCAATGATTACTCGATGAAAACAAAGCATCACCTTGGCCTCTCTGAAGCTTAAAATTATCACTCAGGCTCTTATCATCAACAGTCAAAAATCTATTTGTCCGGTAGAGTTTTCTCCTCCTAGAGTGCCCCCAAGGGCGGGTTGTTCAAAGCTGGGTTGAGATAATCCAGGGTTAGTGCAAAATTTGAACTCAGATACGAGTGCGTAAAAAGCAAATTCAGTTTAATTCAATTTGCCTATAATTTGATGATTGGATCCTCTAAAAAGAATAGAGAAAATTATAAAATGACAAAGAAACCCGGGTTAAAATTTATCCGCGGGTTAGCGCGCGCGGGCTGGTGTAGGTGGTTGAACTGCGGCTGGTGTAGAAGGAGGTTGAACTGCGGCTGGTGTTCCAGGTGGAACTGTGGCTGGTGTAGAAGGAGGTTGAATAATAGTACCAGCTGGTGGGGGCAGTAGGATTGGCTGTAAGATGAGCATCCGCAGTGCTTTTGTGGTATCATCTGCTGCAGGATATCTGATAATCAGCATAACAAATGCAGCATAACTTACGAGTTCTCTGTTCCTTTGATTCTTACTGAAGATGAAGCTGTCTTTGAGACCTAAAAACAGTCATTTAAAAACAAGCATTTTATTAGAGTTTTTGAAGGAGAAGAAAAATTAATTTTAATTAAAAAATTGAACTTCAGGAAAACTCGTATTAAGCGGACACCCTCTGTTATGCAAACAGTAGCCGAAGTCCCCAAATTTATTTCCCTTATTTACTTTAAATGAAACCTTTATTAAGCGGAAACCTCTATTAAGCGGACGTGGACACCGAAAAAGTACCTACCTAAAATGGATGAATTGAATTAGTGTAGAAAAGACAGTTCAAAAATGAAAGTAAGTAAGATTTGGCATCGTCGTGAAATGTAAACTGCTTTCCAGCTTTGTACTTTATAACATCTAAAGCTATGGCAGTAGCCAATTGTGACGCTCAGTAATAAAATGTGGAAACCAACACTTTTAATATTAAGATTGAACCTTTTAATATCAACAGCTTGAACCTCAAAAAATACATGTTCTCCACATCTGTAAACTTTAAGTGAAGCTGGCCACCCAAAACCACTAGTCGTATCCTGCAACTCCTCCACAGCAGTCATAATACAGTTTACTATGCTAGAACAAAATCAAAAATAATATGAGGTTGATTGCATTGTTTTCCTCTATAGGGTTCATTGCATACAGTTAGTTTAAATCCCCTTCCAGTGATGACTAAATATATGTACCCTTGAGCTTTCAAAATGGCAGCCACAAGAACAGTCTCAAATCAAGCTTTGATGTTTTCAAACTTTGTTGAAATCCTGGTACACTTCTCTGCATATCTAAAATTATGCAGTATTAGGCTGCCTAAGTTATGTTTTTACCACAACAAAAATGAAAATGAGCAACATGTTACATTGTCAAAACAGCTCAAAATGGCCTCCAGTCCCTCCCTATAACAACAAAAGCATCACAGTGTCTCAGTGACAAAGCCACGCATTTCGGCATGTAATCTACACAAGAAACGTACGGATCTTGCAAACTTTCGGTTTACTTGCGGTGTTCGGATCTTTAATGTAAAGATAAGCTTAAACTTCGCTTAAAATCAGCTGATGCAATACTGTATAAGTATAATGTTTGTCATTATCTTCCAGTTGGGACGATCAAAACTGCTTACATTTCTCTCTGATAAAATGAAACTAAGCAATCGTTATTAATTACGTTAAAAATTTACGCAAGAAAAACATGTGTACTTACTTGCATGTGAGGAAAGCGTCATAGTTCGACGAAATCACAATGGAACAAAAACTTCATCCTAAAAAGTTAAGCGATGTAGTTTCGATCGCCTCGCTGACGATCATACAACCGAAACAAGTACCTCCCTGCTTTGTCGCTGGCCGCAATTTTCAAGTCGGTGGTATATAGTGTTTGTTGACTTCCTGTTCAGCATTTGTTTACTTGTCGTTTTTTCCTGTTCACGGCTGGCTTTCGAATATACCTGAGATTGTGAAACCGGTTGTTCAGCTCGCTCCGGTCTAATGACAGCACGTGACGCAAAAATGTCACATGATACTGGGAAACAATGGACTTGCATATGCATGAACCCCAGTGGAGTGGGGTTCGGAGAATGACACATTTTGACCGCTACGAAGTCGTCATGAATTAAAATTTTATCGGGGCAAATACATGTTTATTCGATGGAGTCAGTTCTTATATCCTTATTTGTTTGAATGGTAATAATTCTGAGAATCCGATCACTTCCTCGTTACAAATCTTTCTTACTGATGTAATAAGGGAGGGGCGAAGTGCAAAGGGAAATGGTTTCATACTGACGATCTGGGTCTAAAATTAAAGGTACGTTTTTTTGCTTTTTGTGCTTTTTATTCCTGTCTTGAGAACAATAGTTCAGGTTTGAAACAGGGGGGAGCTCTCAAAGGAATTTTAAGTAGGGGTATGCCGTCGTGGCCTTTTAATACCTGACCTTGATAAAGACAAGTTGTCTTTTTTATGACCCTGATTCGTTTCGTTTTGCATGCACAGCTAAGTAATTTTTCAAACTAACACCAATGAGTTAGATTTTCTGGAAAGACTGTTGATTCCTCAAAGGTATACCACGCATCGCTAACTTTCACGCTCCCTTAAAGACCTCCGGTCCAAAAAGACACCCTGTTCAAGACGCGGAATAATGAAATTAGTGTATAGAGCCAAATAAGGGAGTGCCCCCCCCCGGTAGTTACTATTCTGGGTGTCAGTATTTACTAATCTGAGAAATCAGGAGAAAAGCTAGCGTCTGACGTTTCCTTGTGACATCATAATCCACATGCATGCTTAGCCAATGACATCAATTCCTTTATTCTAATTTGCTCGCATAGCAACTAAATTATGTTCCTGGAAACCGATCACTTCCTCAATCGAATCGCCTGTTAGGTATGCATGAACACACGAATATTACTTAGCAATTGTTTTCTTGAGTTTGGCCGCTTATTTAATTGAAATAGCGATTGAAAGTACTTCGATTTTTAGAATAACTAGACGCAGGCAAGGTAGAAACAAGGTTTTTCAGTATTATTATTTAGTTATAGTATTATTAACACAATGTATTAATATGTGAACTACAATCATGGTAATTTAATTATGCATGGAAAGGTTTCTAAATTTACTTGTCAACGTAACGACTTTCATCACTTTCAGGTAAATTGGAAAAGAAAAAAGTTAGTCGCACATGAAATCAAAAACGATAAACAGTTCATTGAGAAGGACAAACGCTAAACGCTATGGATCTCGTTCAACGGATCTTCTATCCGTTATAACATTCCTAAATCAAACAAGGAAGTGTTGCACATCATTTCAGTTTGTTTGTGCTTTTAATGAAGGTTATTTTTATTAGGAAAGCCGAAGTTTCGCTCTTTTAGCATATTGTGCCCCTGATAAACAAGCAGTTTTCTGAGATATGAAATGAAAACAGATCGCTCATTGTTTGCAAATACAGTCACTGGATTAGGATAACAAAAAACCTCGTGCCAATTTCGAGACTGCAAATGCTGAAATCAAACTTTTACATCAAAACAGTTTTCTTAAAAGGAATAAAGGACATTTAAAGAATTGACCAGATCACTGCTAATTATAGAAAACGTAAGTCGACTGTTTTTTCAAATCAATTTCCATAAACCACTTTACTTGGAAACATAAACGAGGAGCAACAAAATGATAAGTACTATGCACAGCCATAGGAATTTCTTTGAGCTTCCAGATGTTAGAAAGAATTTCGTAGCACTTGTTGGATTAAAAAGCCAAAAACATGGCAAAAAGACGATGTTGTTCTTTAGGGCTCTTTCCTTCCGGGTGAAGATCGAAAAAGGAAGCAAGACCTTGAGCAGGGACTGAGATATTACACTCAAACTCAACTCGACTCTATACTTGCGGATTAGAACTTTGCTCAAGTTTGCCAAATTTCTTTGTACTACACTAAGGAGTCATAATTTTGGGTGTTTCTTAACTGACAAAATTGAGTTTAAATATGACCGCATCAACAGATATCACAATAAATTATTATAGTTGCACGATCCCTTTAACTTTTTTTTGTCCTCTGAGTCAAAGTGCTCAACTGATTTATTCAACATATTCAAGAGAGACTACAAACTTCCTTGTTTCAACCTGTTTTGTACTTGTACTTGTTTAGGAGTTGTTTATAAACACCATGAGTAAAAACTTAACGGGTTAAAGTTATCGTGTTAAGTAAAAGAAGTTGAGACTCCAATATTTATATTTCGAAAGAAAAATGGAAAAAGGATATTTTACTAAGTTTACAAAAATTATATTTTTTGCGTGTTATGAAGACATTTTCAACGCTGCCAAATGACGAGACGTTGCCTTACTTAAGGGGGGTTTATTCGTCGATAGGGTTTTTCCGGAATCTAGTGCTTTGCACTAATGACGTCACAAATCGTGACTCAGACGTTTAAAAACCTAACTAGTATAAGAATTTCGTATGGGAAAGACACGTTCGAAATTTTAGTCGTCTTCGAAGATTTTTATCGTCAAAAGAAACAAAATCCAGCTTGGTTTCGATAACATATATCCTGAAAATAATCAACGTGTGCCAAGACAACGTTAAACATGTGAGTAAAATTATGTTACGGCATTTTACTAAGAAATGCATGGAGAGCACGGCTTCAAAGCTTTTCATAAAACGGTGCATTTGGTTACATTTATGGGCAAAAGTTGCTCAGTTTTTTTTAGTGCTTATATTACGCTACTTAGAACTACAGGATATACTACCTGGCCGCACAACAACAGAACAAACTTATCACTTTCCGGTTTGTGCTAATATGGTGTGCTTTTCAGCTTAGAAATTCTGCCACAGTCTTGCAAGAGGCACATACAAACTCAATTTTCTCTCGTTAACAATTTTCGATTTTGGAGTATTACACAGCCAGAAATATTATGTCATGTCTTGGTGCATAGAATGCTATCTGACTAAGACAGAGCTAGGGATCCGATTTCAGTAGCCTGCTTTGATCAGGTCGCTTTATTTTCTGATTTTAACCATTTATTTGAGCTACTTGGACCAGGTTTTGCTCCCTATAGCAGTAATGCCTTTTATATATTAGAATAAAGCTCAAAAAACATTTTTAAAACGCTCATTGGGAATTTTATGAACAATGTTCATGTCGGAAACGCATGTTCCTCATGCCTTTGAGTAGAATGCAAAGTTTGTCTGAGTCACGCGGGGGGTCCAAGTGACAAAACTATTTTTATACTGCAAAGCGCCATTGTCTGGTAAGTGGTTGATAAAACTAGTACAATTAAAATCATCAGTTTGAAACGAGGAAGTTGATTTGTGGTTTCCCTACAGTTAAATAATCGTTGACCACTTTGAACGTAAACAGAATTTAAAAGGTTGATTTCATATCATTTGCTAAAACAGAAAAAAGGTGCTCTTTACTTTTAAATTCTTATTTTATTGGCCAACCTTGAAAATTTCACTTCACTCAGTAACTACTCCGTTCTATTTGTCAGGTACAAATGAACAGGTGGGGACACTTTAGTGGAAGCTTTTAGGTTTTGGCCGGCTCTGTGTCTGCTTATATATATTCCGCCACCTGGACTAAACTAAAAATTAGCCCAAATCCATGGCCTGTAGGTAGCTGCAATTGCTAAGATGCCAAATTTCGTTTACGTCAGAGAGTCAAATCTTTTCTTTAGGACACATTTCAACATTTCAACTCAATCGCAGACTTAATAAGAAATGAAAACGAAGTTTGCGCAACTCTATCATTTGACCAAACGTGTTGTCGGTTATGAGTGCTTCCACTTTGAAACGGCTCATTGTTCATCTCAACTTGGTCTGAAAAATCCTTCTGTATGAGTAAATTAAAATCGCTGGGTTCCGATACCATACGAGCTTCATGCCATTATTTGAGAAAAACGTTTACGTTGCAACAGCCTTTCTGAATGCATTTTGCGACGCTTTAATGTGTTTAAAATTTGAATGAAGGAGACTGAAGGTAAAGAGTAAAACCAAGGTTGAAGACTAATTTTAAAGACGTTAATGTATCTCTAGAACTACATTTTGTTTCGATTGATATTTCAAATCAAATTTTCATCTACTGCTTAACTTAAAACATCAACGAACAACAAAATGATAAGGAGCATCTGTCTACAGCCCTGATCTTTTTTTTCTTTCACGAGGAGCTTTTTAATTCCTGGTGTTAGAATTGAATTGCCCAGCACTTGTTTGATTAAAAAGCCAACCCTAGAAGGCAAAACAGCTTTGGCGTAATTTGGTCCCTGTTCTGCCAGGGTGAGATAAAAAAAGTAGGCATTTATTCGATCATGGACCCTAACTGAAGTTCACACTGAGCTCAACTCATGAGGCATAGTACAGTTTCTTTACTTAAGAATTAGAGCGTTGATCAAGTCTGGTAACACTTCTCTCTACTTCGACAGGGAGTCAACCAGTCTGGACGTGTCTCTTCCAGAGTTAGTGGGGTTTAAATAGGATCGCATCAGCAGATATTGCATTGATAATTTATTACATCATTGTTTTAAATTTGTTTCAATCTGGACAAAATTCGTCAACTAAGGGATACCCCAAAATTCCTCTTTTCAAGATACCTCGTTTAATTTATTCAAAGTGGTCAACATGTATTCATGCTAAACCAAAATGTCCTTAATATTTTCAACCTGTTTTGTACTTGTTTGCCAGCCATTTTTAGGCACAAGCTATTTAAGGGAAATGACCGGGTTAAAGTCACTCTGGATTGATGGGTGGGGGAATTCAATTCGAAACCAATGTAGTATTATGTATGTCAGAAAAAGGATCAACACTACTTATTATCGGTACAAAACAGAAATCTTTTTGCATTTTCAGACGACTATTCCATCAGTGCCCAAGCTTAGGCTTTTAGGCAGTCTGCGTCTGTATATTCCACGAAGAAGGACTAATGCCTGATTACATGAGCCGCGATGGCTTGCTCAGCCGCGGTGACTTTTAACCAATTATTATATACGCTATTTCGATACCGGAATCTCAGTTGAACTGGCTTGCTTGGTTGTCAAGTACTCACAAAGCTGATTTTTGTTGCGTTTGACGTGGGTTAACGTGCCGCGGTTTTGGCAAAGCCTGTTCAATAATCAGGCCCTAATAAATAATAATAAGCGCGGGTCTGAAGACCGTCTAGACACTGTCTAGACCAAGGCTAAGCAAAAATGTTATTGGACGACACACATCAATCGGAAGTAAGGCCTTTTCTTTTTTTAGTATGCCTTGAGGCTACCAAAATTTCTCTTGCTAAGTGTCTTTGCTCGAATAGAGACGATTTCTCTGAACATTTGGGCAAAGTTTCTGTAAGGGATTAATAGACCTCTTTAGCTTGTATGTTTTTCAAATACAGGTCATGTGCATGTGATGATACTCTAGAGAACTGTTTCTTTCAAATTTCGTCTTATTCACATGCATATGCGAGCCTAATTTATGAAAAGACAAAGGGTCAAGTTGCCCCGATACTCTATTGGGAAAACAAAACGTACAAGCTAAAGAAGTCTATTAAGCTCCCTATTGAGAACACAGAAAACGCAATTGGTAAAACGGCGTTTCAATTGTCAACATAACGAGCAACTAAGTTTTTACTTCCATAGTGAGTAATTTGCGTCATCTGTTGTTATTTTAAACACGAAGGAAGCTCGCTAATATTCTTTTCTGACGCAGATCGTGATACTCGTCCGTTCCGAAAATCACCGGCTTGTTTCGCTGCCGAGAACTAGTCTAAAAGCAAACGTGTCAAATTCCGATTACATGACTCGGTAATTTCTGGAAACTTGTACAATAAATTGTAAATATAGCGTTATTTAATTAACAAACAATTTATTATCTCTTTGTCAAGAGGTTAAGCGATAGACTATTACACAACTATTAAATTTATCTAGTCCTTTAGTACTGTTAGTACAGCATGTGGTCCTTGATCCGGACGAAAAAGACGTAAATGCGTCTTTCTTATCTTAGAAGAGGAATAGTAAGCTGAAATTTGTCCTGTAAGTTGCCGTAACATTTTACTAACTTGTGGCAAACCGACAGCTTCTAAGCTTTGCCGAAAATCGTGCATCATAGAAAATGACCGCTCCGTTTGAAGGCCCCTGGTCCCGCCACTTTGGCCACTTGCAAGCGGCATGCAAACTGTGCGCAAAAAAAAACGCTTCGAAGCACCAACAGCACTACCAACTGATCTAAATTCCTGTATATTTTCTATAGGCATCATTTTAACTTCGAAACCAAAATGAGATTTTTGTGTAAAAAGCTATAGTTTGGTCTCATGAAGAATTAATAGTTTCGCTTCTGTGCGAAAGTGTGTCGTGCAGTTACGATGCGACGGCAGCGAAATCGCCACTACTTTAATGAATTCAATCAGAATTTAGAGGGAAAGAAAAATTTAATTTGTCGTCGCTTTTCAAAAAAAAAACTTTCCATCAGGAAATTTCGTGCAGCAACGGCAAAGAAATCCGACCGAAAAGCGTGCGTCATCGATGCATGTGCAGTCCGTGCAGAGAAATGTTTTCCTTGTTAACATTAAGGGATCACGGACCGTAGAAAAGTGATGGGGGTGGGGCAAAAGTCAAAAGAATTTTTTTCCCCAGGAAATTGTTAATAAAAAAATATATTCCAACTGATTTTGGCCAAAAAAATGTGCCCAAGGAGGATCTGTGTAGGTAAGACTATTATAGATCAACTATATGAAGTGAATGATAAGTCCAGATTGGAAATAAAACGTGATTTTTGTAATGTCACCACCTTGATTGATACAGTTGTAGGCCAGACACTGAAATTGAAGAGTTCAACATTTTACATGTATTATTTACAAATCTTTACTGACCAAACAACTCGGAACTTTTTGGAATAAAAACTGTCCTGTGTATCAATTCATATTCACAAACCTCTTTGCGGTGAAGATATGTGCTTTTCACAACAACAATTAGTATTACACCGACTTTCTTTGTTGACATAAATTAAATTGAACAACCCAGACTCTCTTCCTCAACAAAAATCCTGCGTGTGCAGGCCCCAGTCAGGTGAATATGTTCCAGATCCACGACGAAGTAAATAGCACTGAAATTACAGGCAAACCTTTTCTGGACAATTTTAATCTTTCCTTCTACATTGTAGTACTAGCCTGTTCAATATCTTAGCCAAGTCTTGATTGTGTGACATTTAATGACTACCGTTTATTGTAGATTTAATATGTGTTGCTAGTCACCAGTTCCTTCAAACCCGACAAAGACTATTGCTGTATTAAATATATCTTTGTTTTACTTTATTCATTGTGTCAAAGGAACCTCACCTAGTAAGCTTTCTAGTCTATTTATGAATTTAATTGACGTATTAAATTCTTGTTATTATTCAGTTATAAATGTGACATATGAACGTTTTACCTACTGAAAAAAGGTAACAAAAAAAGATTTCCACTTTCCGTGTACAAAAAAAATCTTGCATCTCTTAAAAATCCCCACTCCCCCCAATCACTCTTTTAATGGTCCATCCCTAAAACCCATTGCTTGAATTTTTTGACTTTGCTAAAGTTCTGTAATTAAACCAATCGAACGGATGTAGGCTTCCTTTTTATGGCCTTCTTGGTCATTACTTAATAAACAAAGTGCAGTGCTACTGGGAAAGTCTGTTCACAGACCCTCTATTTTCTCTTAAAAGTCCGTCGAGCGCAAGTGATATAATATCTCGCACGCTCGCTTCGCTCGCCGACGTTTTTGGAAAGAACGAAAAGAAAAATAAAACAACATCTGTTTACAGGCTTACTTGAACGCTGCATGGGGTTTTTATTATGCATATGCCGATAGTCGTTGACCATATTCATCTGATTGAAAAAACGTTGTCTGTTGAAAAGTATAAACCATGATAGAACGATTGGACCTAATGGATTTATGGCCGGGTAATTCCAAAAAAGGTTAAACGGTTTCCAGTTTTCTTGGCGATAAGCTCACAACTTCATTTATGCAGGGCACATCAGAGATCTCTACATTTAAAGAGCGAAGCCATATCGCTAAAACGCACTCTTGAAAATTACATAAAGATAGGACCTAAAAGCTTTCTTGGAGGACATTAACAATGTAAACCTTTTTAGTTGAAAGAACTTTGAATTTGCTTTGCTAATGAATGTACATACCCATTATACTTTTTAAGCACCAAGGTTTTTTTGATATATCGGGTAAATATTAAAAACAGGATTTCAATAATCACACGCCTGACACGTAACTCGGTTTTTACTATTCCTTTCCAGTAACCACATTGTCCGGCTCTCAAAGGGCCATTTTTTCAAAGAGTTTGACGCTTGATTAAAACAAAACCGGCGCGGCCTTTATGTTTCAGTCACAAATGACAGTATGCTCTTATAAGACCACTTTTAAAACAATTTGTTGGCCAGATACCAAAAGAAATAAATTATTAAATTGCGAAATTCAAATAGAAGGAGTTCTTATAAAGCAATAATTTACATAATATTCATCTTGCTGTTTACTATAAACTATCGATCGAGCCCTCAAGCTACCCAATTATAGTCGCAATTGAAACCAAAAATTTATCGTGTCTGTTGAGACAAAATTTCGTGCAGACGGCGATAAGATTTAAGAGAGTTCAATTTTGACGCAAAGACCAGAGTCCTTTAGCGTGCCTTCTCAATCATGCATCATTTAATAATTTTCTCTGAACCACTCCAAAACTAATATAACACCTACATCTTTGAGGAAGATAATAATTTCTTATTACGTTAAATGCAGTGCCGAAAGGCGTATTTGACAAAGAATTTTTTTATGTGTTTTTTCCAAATTTTCGAGACCCTCTAAACGTTTGACAAATTCATTTCCTGTAACGTATTTTTATTTACTTTTGTTCCGAGACAGTTTAATGGGACATAAAACCACCAAGTGCGGGACTGTGAAATATGCCTTCTTGTTTTCGTTCCTTATTTAATCGATTGCCCGAGCTAAGTTTGCTTAACGGTCTGCATCTCATTGGAATACATGGTTCTTTGGTAAGCCTCTACATGTGGTCGCCTTTCAATTATTTATTCAGCCCTGAAAATGTTAACTAAATTATAAAACTACTCAATCCGTTTGGTGGAAAACCGATATCATTTAGCAAAAGACGCAGGTGGTTTTCTTATTTGTTCAGGGCCTTTATACACTCCGGATATTGTTATCACCCGTATATTGTCATTCATATACAGCTTAATGGTTCCCCTTATCAGTGATACGTTTTTTAAATGAAGGTCTTACTTCATCGCTAATTGTTTTGGCTGGGTTATGTGCTTTTGTTTTTTTGCTATATCGGCCACCGAACGATATAGATTTATCAGAGTTACGTTCTAGTTTAGTTTACAGTATTGCAAAAAATGAAGAACATTTCAGCTGGCATTCCCTCAAACAACACATCTTCGACATCTACAACACAACCGCTTTATTGTAAGGCCGAAGGAATAGCTGTTTGCAGCGTTTTATCGTTGGAAGCTATCTGTATAGTTGTAGGAAACTTTCTCACACTTTCCCTTTTTTCCGTTACCAAAGAGCTTCGAAAGAGGAGCTTGTTTCTTGTCATCAATATGGCTTTTGCGGACCTCATGATTGGAGCGCTGAGTCTACCATTATACATTTACTTCTATGTTGGTGATGTGTATCAACTGTGGAATGTAACGATAGAAACTCCATGGCGCATATTCTTTGCTGCATTACAAGTGATTTTTTCTCAAGCCTCGCTTATTTCTGCAGCCATGATATCCTTTGAGAGACTGTACGCCGTTCTTTGGCCACTGAAACACCGCACACTGTCAGTAAGAGCTTATCGCGTCGCTATATGCATAGTTTGGATACTAGCTCTCTGTTATTCCGCGACTGCCAACTTTTCGTACTACTTTATTTCACGAGAATTAGCCAACTGGTTTTGGATCTCAAGTCCTTTTATACTAACATTCATCGTAGGTGGGTGCAACATCGCTATTTGGAGGAAAGTCATCGTTCGAAGGGGCCGGCGTAAGACGCACAGCAGATTCATTAAAAATCAACGCCTAACGAATACGTTATTATTTGTATCGATATTTCCATTGCTGACATGGTTACCTATGTTTATTGTGAACTACTTAAAACAAGTCCAAAATGTTTTCATGCCTCCAAAAATTTATTACGTGTTTGTAATTCTTAACTGTTCTCACTTTTTTGTCAATCCAGTAGTGTATGTGCTAAGAATTCCCGAGTTTCGACAAGCGCTATGTTGGCGCTGTTTTACACGAAAGCAACCGTTCTTTGAAGAAGGAAGACAAACTAGAGTAGGTCTTTTAAGACCCATGAGTCAGCGATTAACGTTACAGGCTATTTCCGATCACTTAGCTACCCTCTCTTGTCCAAAGTTGTCCTTGGAAGGGAACGTCGAGGACGCAAAATTGTGAGTGATACTTTTTTAGACGAATTTTAACGCAAAAACTGTAATATATAAAGAGTCTCTAAAAGCTTGAACGTTCATGGGAGTTGGTAAAACTTGTGAAAGCGTTTCGAGAAACTCTGTCCTGCAAAGTAATTAACGGAAGATCAACTAAACCGGGGTATGTCCCCACAAACTTCAACGCAAAAACAAAACTGTCATTTCATAAAGTGGACGAAGACACAGTGTACCTACTACTTAGCAACTGTCAATCATTTCATCCATCCAAATGGCAAACGAAAGGAACATCTTTTTAACCACCTGTCAGGAAATTTAGATTCTAAGACTCGCTTTTTCAGACGAAAGTCGCCGAGAAACAAGGAAGTCGACGAACGAAGGCAAAAGAGAGATGCTGTTTTGAGACCTATGAGACAGGGTCAAGCTGTTCATCGAGGACGCCAAATTGTGAGCGATCATACTTTGACGAATCATATGAAAGCTACAGTGTGTTATAAAACGTCACACAGAGAAGAAGTCGCTAAAAACTTGAGTTCCTTATCAATAAATAAATAAATAAACAAACAAACAAACCTGGATTTGTGGAATCGATTTTATTGCACTCTCAACATCGACCACGCACACCAAATACAAAATTTCCTTTCATTATTCAATTTCATGTACGATAGAGCTGATTATCGTCAGAAACTTGCAAATACGCTTTACTACAAGCTCGTCATGGGCATCAGCTACTAAACTCGCCATAAAAGTTCCTCCACCGATCTCACTCAGAAGTCAATGACAAACTACATCAAAACAAACAGTTTAATATTTTTGCTGCCTGTTCGTCACCAGTCACGGATACTTCTCAAGCTGGAACACAGACCCTCTTCTTCGTTCCCGTCACCCACGTCTTAAGAACAATCAAAAAGCAATAGAATTCCACGTCCTAAATCAAGCCTACCGTTTATTTGATTCCAGGTCGGAGGGGGACTGGTACGAATGACGTCACTCTAGCAAGACATTGAGGGCGCGGGTGTCACCCAGTTGCGCCCTCTGGAGTCCAGTAACCCTCCGTCTTGAAAATTAAATAGACGGTGCTCGACGCATGTACACACGAAAACAAGAAAAAACGAGTATTCTGGCTTACTGAAATTTACTTAGAGATTGCTTAGTTTTCTTATCAAAGCCCTCTTTTTCAATAATCAAAATCCATTTTAACAACACATTATGCCACTATGCTTGCTATGACACGTTCCTTTGAGATGGTCTGGAGCACGTTTGATTGTAAACATCACTAGGATCAAGTTTTGGTGCATCAAAAGAGGTGAATCCTTGTCCAGATGGCACAAGTGATATTGAATCAAAAATCCTGATCCGCATCATCCCAAAGGAACGCAACCTAAATGAGTTTAGAAAAAACAAAACTAAAAATTTATTGTTTAGTTATTATCATCCACTTGAGGTGGGATTTGTGAAGTTGGAGCTGGTTTACAACCACAGGACTTGTGGTAAGCATTTCTAATGACTCTCCTGTGAAAAAAAAAAAGGAAAAAAGGTTTCATCAATTTCCATTCAGGAAAATTGCCAAAACTGACTTAATGAAATAACAACTTCAATTCGTTAATACGGTAATGAGTATTAGTGGAAACCGACTACCACACTATCACGGTTTTCAGTCTAACTGGATAACGTTTTCAGAGACCGTGAAGCATGGTGGGTGTCCTCAAGGGGAGGCGGGGCGGGGGGGTTGGGATAAGGCTAATCCGAAAACGTAAGCGAGAACATACTAGGGGTCGCGGCGGAAAAATCCCCCCGAAGAGAATTTGCAATTTCGGTGTCCTGAAATGGCTAGAAATGCATCAAAAACTATCACGAAGTAGCACCCTGAGTACTTCGAGATACTAGGCTACACATTTCATTTTAAGGAGTTGTAAAACACACCAATGGTTAAGTTCTGCATCCGTTGTCGGAAACATAGTAGGCAGCTCATCCACAAGCCAACCACATCGATCATAAACGAACAGTGCACTTGTTTTGTTGTGCCCCAGGAACGCATGCACAAGACCGTGCTGATCACGTGGCTCCTTGATCAAGTCTTCAGTGCTACTCCCTCCCTCATGGAAGAGATTGCGGGCAGCCACCGTCATGAAGACAATACCTCTCATGTTGCTATAGAAACAAACAAAAAATTGTCAGTCCTGTTTCAACTGGCCACAGTGCGCATGCGTAAGCCTTTGTATATCATTAGAGGGCTGTAAGACCTTTCCCAGAAATACCACAGAGCCCTTTTTTCCACGCCATGAGGTTGTGTGATTATGGATACTCACGATTCCCCACTCCAGAAACCACAAGGGTTTAGGCGGAACTATTTTTCTGGGATTGTTTGGGTGGACGAGTGTTTCTTGCGATTGGTCAATAGTCGTCTCCATTGACTAACTATAACTAACGTTTGTTGACCCAGAGGATCACAGAAATCACTGCACCCAAATCTTGTACCCATTCTCCCTATACCGTAAAATTCCGAAAATAAGCCCCTCCAAATATAAGCCCCCCAAACCGGTAACGCAAAAAACCCTCCGTTAAATTGCCCCTCCAAATATAAGCCCCCAGGGGGCTTGTACTTGGAAAATTGCCCTGAAATACAAGGTAAAAACAAGCAAAAACGGTATATTTCCTTCCAACTATAAGGCTAGCCCAATCGGTTTTGAAAGGCAAATTTCCCTCCGTATATAAGCTCCTCCGAATATAAGCACCTCCAAAGATAAGCCCCTCAAAAAGAGCCTTTCAAAAATATAAGCCTCGAGGCTTATTTTCGGAATTTTACGATAATTTTTTAAGTGGGGGATTATATAACAAGCAATCAACTGATAAATCAGTGGCCCAGAATTAAACTGACAACTCACAAAAGCCAACATTGTAAATGACATCTGAAATTGTATACCTCCATCAAGGCCCTGTAAGACTACAATATTCAAAGCTGCAAATACGTGTCGGCCATCGAACAATGTCCGAATAAATTGTCCGGACAACGTTAGAAGCAAAGACTCTCATTTTACCGATGAACAAAATCTACATTGAGCACATGTGATTTGTTGCACCAACGAAATACTACTGTTGCAGTGAATATATGGCAGTTCTTGTAAACTTCTCTTTAACTGGGCAAATAAAATGGTTGTTTCCAGGGGCAATGGGTGGCACAAAGGTGAGAGCACTCGCCTCCCACCAATGTGACCCGGGTTCGAATCCTAGCGTCGACGCCATATGTGGGTTGATTTTGCTACTGGTTTTCTCCCTTGCTCTGAAGGATTTTTCGCCTAGTACTCTGGTTTCCCCCTCTCCTTAAAAACCAGCACTTCCAAATTCCTTTTCGATCTGCAACGCACTGACACGTTTCAACGAGTTCTTAAGAACTCCTGAGTGCTCCGTGGGTAAACAGTGTATACAATTACAATGTTATCTGCGACAAATAATCCGTCCTATATAATTGGTCCGACCGTTTGCCTTATCCGATCCTTACCTCTTGGCAATTCTTCGCATCTCGGCCATTCTGGCAATGGCCTCGTTGCGAAGGCAGGCTTGTCATCAGGACTTTCCCCGTTGTCATTTGACCATCCCCAGGACCACAACGGACCCTTCTGTCCGCTGGTCGAGCACTGGGCCCAAGGATGGCAACTGTCAAGGTCAGCGTCAGTTGCGACCTGAACTGGTCAGTGGCATGGCAAGGAGCGTGACGACGAGAAAAGACAGTATTCCCATCGCTATAATAAAGTGCCTGCAAGGTGGAAATAAAATCAGCCACGACTGGAAAGTTTTCAAACCTAAAATGATGGACAGAAGCCTTCAGCCAGTGATTCAATTCCCGTATTTAATGTATTTGATGTAACCCACTTCTCTTAAGGGCAGTGCTGAAATTCAGGGGGATTTCGTGTTTAACACAGATCTCTTCCGCAGAGGCCGCGATCCTTTTGTCAGCGACGGACGACAAAAAGGGACCCCTAGTGACGAGACTGCGCGTTCAACACCATAAATGTGCATATCGTACCCAGTTTTCCACCCGTTTACAACTCGGCAAATTCTTTTGCAGACGAGTAGCCCAAGTAGCTGTAATTGCAACTTTGGGCGGTCTAAATTAGGTAACGCTTGATCGCTCGTTCAAGAGTCGAACTCAACTTCGTGCAGTTCGTCAACAGAAAGAAAATGGTCCACCAAATTACAAAGCAATTAAATCTTAAATCCCGAAGATCATTTTTCGAAGTCTAAACGCAAATATTATCTCCACGGGCAAAAGAAACAATTTCACTGGTGCGTGCGATGTAAACATCAATGTGCAGTAAAATTCTAAGTTAAAGGAACAACGTCTCTAGCTTTTCGGGCAGCTCTAACCTACACTATAATTCGCGATATTTCGATTTAAGAATCAGATTTTCCTGATCCTAAGGAGTTAACGAAACTTCAAGAAACGGGAACAAGCATCGAGAACTTGGAATCTAGATGTTTGTAATGACGACGTTTCACGTCCTTGACCCTGTATCCGGAAAAACCAAATTGCTGAAAGTAATAAGTTTGCATAAAAACTGGCTTCAGAGGAATGTAACAACGACATGAATAGATGTAAAGACATACCGGATCGAGCTTCAGTTAGGTAATCCTTAATGGCCTGTATTATACTGTGCTTTCCAAAGTAATCATACAGTACTAAGTTTATAAGAATTCAATGAAGTGAATCACTGAATCGTGAACGTCAAGAACCCAAACTGTCAAAGAACAATAACTACGCTTTAATATATGTAATAGATTTTCTTTGTTTATAGGCATCAGCCTCGCAGTGTTGAATAAATCATATCTGATTTGAAAACACCAAGACAAAAGCCTCGTTTAGCTTAGCTTATCATGCTAAAAGCTCCTACTTGCCGAAAAGAAAAAACATTACAAAAAGGGTCTCGTTTTAGCTATAACTTGACCAGCCAAGACAAACGCCTCGTTTAAAACGGTCCCTTTAATTGGCCCTTTGCAGCTACGCATTCACGTGATACAAAACCGCCATGGTGGAGAACAATAGGAAAAGACAAACAAAGGAAATTAACATATTTAATGATGTAAGCATCTTATTTGTCTCGTCCCAAAGCGTCCTTACAGCATGACGGTTGTGTACCACGTGAATGACCAACTGCAAAGGGCCTAAACAGTCCATTACAAATTATAATACAAGTGGATCGCCTACGCCGCTTAACTCGTAGTTTAATTAGGTTAATTAAGGCAGCATCCTTAATTTTAAAAGACTATTATGAGCCTGGCTTGTGTCGAGCTCGCCTGTGAATAGTTCTTCCAGTTATACATAGTACGATATCCTATTCTAGGGCTCTGGCACTTTAGGACCGTACTCCTTAGTACGGAGGTCTGTTGAAAGATCAGTGTTCAGCGTTTTCAATAGAAATGGAAACAGCAGGAATTGACTTGGAATGACTAGTTGGAAAGTGCCCTGAAAGGCCGAAAAGGATTCCAGTCACTGGAACTGCGTTTGTGTTTGTTTGTTTCGTTTTGTGTTTTTGTTTTTGTTTTTTCAAGCAAAAAGGAAATCGAAGGACCCCTCCCTAATGTCTTCAATTGTCCAAGGCAAACGTGGCAGTGCCAGATTCGCTGTCCTTCTCGCTCTCTGTGACGAGTAATAGGAGAGGACCCTGGGAAAGAGATTGCGCGAAATATTAACACACACTAGAGGCCTTCCAAACGGAGTCACGCAATCGCCGCTCCCCGCAGACCAGTCTGCTGCAAACGAAGCAAGCTGCAGCAATAAAAGCGCTCCAAGGCGCACCAGTAAGGCGATACGTACTACATAAGGCTGTCAGCAGTTTCTTTGCTTTCTTTGGCGTTGGGACAAAGTTCTTGAAGATAAAATAACAAATCACGGCACGAGAAAACCCGATCGTGTTTTTCAAGGTCAGGTTCAACGTCCGGCCAAAGAATGTGATTTAGCTTATATGATAAACCCTAACAGCGAGCGCTAATACCCAGGAGGGTGACGGCTCGGCTTAATTAAGCGTAAAGGGAAGAAGTAAAAATTTTTCCAGGATCGGACCGATCTTGAATGTTATCAGAATTTCAAACCCACTACCAAGCTCAAATCTTAAACGAATTTTTCTCTATTTCAGCCCAGTCGACTACAAATCGGTTAATGGCATTTAGGGCTTGCTCGCTAGTTTAGTTTAACAGTACCTTCCCGTTCCCGGAATTTCGACCTTTAAAAAATTTCAATATTCTGCCGTTTTGTTCCTTCAGGGTCTTTTAAACACTGAACGCAGCCTGTAACTTAGTAACAAAGGAAAATCCGGTCCCTTTCCTTGGGAAAAAGATTCCATGCATGCAAGTTGTGTAATCCGCAAGTTGAGCAATCCGCCGGTCATGGTATTAAATGATATACGACGTCGTATAATCGTTCTTCCTTCAAAACCAACGTTGAGATACTTGGGCCATATATGAAAAGATCAACGCAGTTAATTAACCGCCTGAAAAACTATTAGACAAATTTTTAAGCAAAAAAACTAAAGGACAGTTTGTACACGTATCGTGAACGACAACCTAAATGATGCATAATATAATACCCGTCGTCTTGTCGAACAATTATCATATACATGCTCTCGTTAAATTAAATGTGTGACAAAATATATCTTAGGTGAAGCTAACAACGTTCAATGAAAAATGAAAAAAAAAAAAAGAAAGGGCGCTAAGTTTATACTCACAGCTTTAAGCGGCGCTCAAACTTCTTTCCTCGGGATTCCTTCCCCTTTGAAATGAAAACCCGAATGCAATCTCTAAACTAGGGCAAGTGATATTTGATCTGTGACATTTTTGTTAATCACGAGTTCCTAATGCGAGAAACGCGTGACAACTTGTGACACCCACTAGGAATAGGCGTGTATATCT
Organism: Porites cylindrica; assembly: GCA_964035525.1. Taxonomy (NCBI): domain Eukaryota; kingdom Metazoa; phylum Cnidaria; class Anthozoa; order Scleractinia; family Poritidae; genus Porites; species Porites cylindrica. The sequence goes on from OZ037788.1 coordinate 18,531,735, forward strand.
CATGCCGTGCCCCGCTAAAAAAGAAATTGCATTTTTAACGTAACCCGCCTAACTTTCTAGGATTTGATATGGACTGATCCTGTACGGGTTATTGCCTTTATTCACGCGCTGGATTTTGGGGTTTGTTTTCGCACAGGTAGCCCAACCTCGAAATATGACATCGGCGAACATCGGCATTGTTGCGTAACATTCGAAATATAAGGATTTGTGTGGGGAAACCTACGAAAATGAAAGGATTTTAATAAAGGTTATGGGTTATGTACACGGTTTTTACCTTTATATAGAGAGAAAACCGTTTACATAAAAACCCATAAAACGGCGCGTGGACCACAAAGGAGAGACGTGACACACATTTTAAGTAAGGTAACCTGTTTTTTATTGAAATCCTTTCATTTTCGTAGGTTACAGAAACGATAGGTTTTTATCCCATACAAATCCTTATATTTCGAATGTTACGCAACAATGCCGATTTCGCCGATGCTCATATTTCAAGCTTGGGTTACCTGTGGTGATCTTGGGCTGCATGACCTCCAACTTCATCTTGTCCATGATCTTTTCCACTTTGCGCTCTAGATGGTTCTTATGAAGAATTCATATTCATTTTTGCTGAATTAAAAAAGCCCCCCCTCTCAAATAATTCCCTCACGCTATTTAGACACCCCCACCCCTCAAACGAGCTTGAAATAAATAAGCCTGCCCTCCAGGGTGCTTGATAAAGGATTTACAATTTTTTTTCTCATCTACCCATCCCCTCACCAAACATTTTACACTCGGTTAGACGTTAGTGTTAACTTTTGGAGAGGGGTAGTTGAACAGAGTCTTACTGGATCATCCATATGAAATTCTAGTATGGTAAACTGCCCACCCACCACTCCCCAGGTTGACCACTCCCCTAACCTAACGTTTTACACTCGGTTAGAAGTTAGTGTTGACGTTGGATTAGGGGAGGGGTAGTCAAACAGACCATACGATTCTGAGAAACCTACACCTACCCCTCGCCTTACCTAACCAAGTGAAAGAAGGCATTAACGTTCGGTTAAGGGAGGGCCTGTTGGGTAGTTCCCAAGTATCCTATACTGATCCCTAAATGTTCCCGGTCCTTCAAGACCCCGCTTGGTGGTAAATTTGTACCCGCATAGGATTTGAAGAGGGAAGTATCCCACACCGCCTAAATCTGCCCCATTCACTCCCTGCAGGATCACCAGTTACCAACTGAGCTCTAGCCATCGTGCAGACGACTGCTATTGTTCCAAGCGTAACGCCATCCAGCCCTATTCGTGCTCCAGCCTCGCTCTCAGAGTATTTGATTTTGTCAGGAGCCCATAACTCTGAGCGTGCAACTCCCATACTTCAGACAAACTTAAAGCAAGGGGCACACATACACCAACCTACGGCCTGGCCGCCGTTTTAAAAGATCAGTTTATTTTTAGCATCTATCATTTTGGAGTATTTTTCCCGCGAAAATGGAAGAAGTGTTCCCTATGTGTGCACATCCATATTACGATAATGACAAAATAAAAAGTAAATGCTTGCTAAATATTTGAAATGCGATTTTCTTGTCTCCGATTTTTGCTGGAGGATTTTAAGGTTATCCTGATATTCAAAATTTGCGAAAAAATTGATCTAAAAATAAACTGGTATGTGAAAACGCCGTTGCATGGGCACAAGAGAGTTACTCTCTCCGGGTTACGGGCTCCTGATAGAGCTTAGCCTGCGTAACAGGCGCTTGGAAGTAGTGGGCGGAAGAAAGAACAGGGGCGCGAGTAGCCGGCGATGAGCGAGGAGAAACGGATGTTTTCGCAGGCCAGGGCGCGAGAGGGAGACAAGTTCTTTCTTGCGCCCACTACTTCCAGGGGCCTGCTACGTAGGCTAGAGCTGAAAAATTATGGGAACTTTTTTGTCACTCAACTGATTTTTTTACCTCTGAAGTAAAAATGTCTCAAAGACATGCCCACAAAGAAAGGTTCCTCCGAACAGCTATTAGGGATTTGTTTAGGAATTTTCTAATGACCACGCCAGCTATTTTATTTGCAAATCCCCCCGGATCAGCCAACTCGCTTTAGAGAGCAAAGTAAGGACCTTGATTATTTTATTGGAAACCTGAAAGACGTTTACCAAAATCACAATCTTCCGGAAGGAATAAAGGTAAAACCTCTGTCCTCCAAAATCCTGGACGAAGCTTCGCGAAGACCAAAGTTCACTATTTCCGGCCCATCCGAGACTTAGAGGGGAGGGGGCAGGTCTCAATTTTCCATCATGATCGCAGATCACCATTCGATACCTCTAAGCACTCCTATTGCTGCGTAATGCTATCTAACTAACTGTATATGTGTCTCTCTATTTTGCTGCTTAAAGCTGACTAACTCTTTTTAGCCAAAATATTGGCCGTAGTGCCAGCCTTGCATTCAGTTTTGTTCAACTCTTTATAGTTCACTGACATGCAAAAGAGTCAATAACGTGAAACATGGCAGTTGAAGATAAAAATGACGGCTCCACAAATGACCATTAGGACAGTGCAGGCTATATACAACCTATATCACCGATCAAACCTTTGCTACTAGTGACCACTTTTATGCAACTAACAGCTGCTTTCTCGTAACCTGCTCGTAGTCTTCTTGTTTTCGTTCGTATCGTCAGTAGATACGGAAGTTACAATTAGCTCAACGTTGGCATTTGCAGCACCTGTAGTTTCTTGTCCCATGAAGCGCGCGCATAATTCCCGGACTGTTTGTCTGAGACTATCTCTGAATTTTTTGAACAAGAAGAAATAAATAATTGGATTATAACATGAAGCCGATTTTGCAAATAGAGCGGGTAAAATAGCCACCAATGGTGATATAATCTCTGGTTTTGCTATCATGGCGTACAGCGAAACAACGGCGTATGGTGTCCAGGCAAAGATGAAACAAAATGACATGATAAACGCCATACGAGCAGTTTTTCCCTCAGCTACTACAGCTTCTAGAGTAGGGGCAGCTGCCTCCCCCCACATGTCATGCGCATTCTTACTCATTTTCTTTACAATTTGGTAAATCAAGAAGAAAGATGTAACCATGGCAATAATGGGTCCCAAAAAGAAGAAGACGTAAATGCACAGGATGTAAGCGATAGCGGGTAGTTCGGACGATTGCCAGTGAATGGCGCAAAGCGTTCCCCCACCCTCAGGAGCGTAGGATGACCAGCCAAACAGCGGAAAGATACTCCAAAGAAATGCAAAGCACCAAAGTCCGAAAATGGCATAATCGAGATTCTTTGCTACAGAGGACGGCTCCACAGCGTAATTTATGACCATAGCTCGTTCGATAGCAAAGGTAGCATGATGGAGCATGATTCCAAATGACAAGAAAGTTGTGATAAAAGCGTACCACTTGCAGATTCCACTGGCCATCACTCGCCAGTTGCCTGACGCATTGGAGACAATACCAAAAGGAAACGCCAATACTGCATGAAGCCAATCGCCGACTGCTATACTGAAAATCAGTCGGTTAGAATTCGTGCGAAGAGATTTGTCTCTTATGAACGTGATAAGGACAGGTGTATTAAGGCTGATGGCTGTGACGGTCAAAAGCGCATATACTCCAGCTACGACGTAACGGATTTGGTTACTGATGACGTCTGTGGGTTCCAGTAGGCCCTCTGTTTTGTTGTGAGGCTTAATCATCTTGTTTGCTCGACATTGAAAGTTGATACCCTAAGAAGTAAATAGAGAGATTGGGTTTGGTAATGTTTTTTGGTATAGAACGGGAGCTTAACCTCAAATCCCGAAGAGGATCAAGACTATTGACTTTCAAGATTGCGATGTAATCCTCGAGCGCTCTGTAACAAAAAAAGCAAAAAACCTAACCGCAACGCCTGTCGCGCAGGCTAGATCCAAAAACGGAAGCAAAACGTTTTTTTGGTAAACAAACAGTTTGATTGATTTATTCCAAGACATGCTCAGGCCACTTAAGGAATGACTATATAGTTAAATATGCATAATTTGATTAAATGCTATTTAGAACGGTTTGCTTCTATCAATGATCCTGAAAATTGGACTACTAATGAAGCTTAATGACCTTAGCAATATGAGACATTTTATAAGTTCAAATTTACGTCGCGTGACTTCTAATTGAGAATTAACGGTCAAAATATTTACTCTAAAATGGGAAGAGGTAATAAAAGAGCAACAAGTTCTTTTAGGTATGTTTCAGAGGCTATTAAAAAGTTTCTGAAGAATTCGCCTTTTATGTGTGTTTACGTAAAACAGGAATCGGTAAATAAAGGGAAAAGGGTCGCGTGACCTGCTAATTAGCTAAATAGCTAATAGGATAAATAACCTTTCTAACCATAAAAGGCGAATTTACGATTTACACTGTTTATGTAACTTTTTAGTGGTGAAAATTCCTAAGATTAAGGTTTGCAAACCTTCCCCGTTTAGGAAAACGTGTTTTGTGACGTCACTGATGAAGCAATGTCACGTGTTATTTGAAATCACGTTTTACGCGTTTTTTTCATTGAGCCACATTTGTAGTTCGCTTTTTTAAGAGGATCACAGATTGAAGCAAACCGGTTTAAATAGCATTTTACAAAATATGCATATTTAATTAGGTAGTCATGTCTTTAGTGGCCTGAGTGATTATTCTTTGCAGTGTTCTAGGGCAGAACACTTCCGTTCAACGCACTCTTCAATATCATAAAACGCAACTGATGTTTCAGTTTTAATTCCTCGAGGGAACTAACGATATACCCTTTAACGAGGTATTAAATTTAAATATCATGACACATGCTTAATTGGAATTTTGAAGCAAATTAGTTACTAAAGGTGAATTTTTAGATCGAAACAGATGGCCGTTTGCGTTGGCTTGTCGCTGCGATTTAGTTTTTTTCAGTTTAGAGGGGCTGCGTCACGGTTCTCTAGTTCGGTTTTGAATTGCCAATTAATATGTTCTTATTCTCAATGGAAATTAACGTTAGCGAAGAAATTACTTGCCAATGACAAGATCACTGCTTCTCCTTAACATTTTATCAAACGTTGTAGACAAAACGAATGAACTTTGAAAAACTGTGGCTGATCACGGTTTTTGTGAACAACAAGCATGACACGTGCAATCCGTTCAAGTTTGTGCATCCGTGCCTTTTTTGTATTTGCCTGCTTTTAATGTTTTTAATGGTTGTTTTCATGCGGTTTCACTAGATTTGGTGGCAGTTTCCATTGTTTTAACTATGATAAATTCCGTAATACAGCTCCTTTAACATACTGGACTCAACTAACCTGGACTGAAGTGGATCATTTAAACTCCTCAGAGCCCCGCAATTCATTCCGCAAACAATACAGGAGATTTCACGAGGCTGGTGCCGTATTGAGAAATAATATTGGTCCGTTTTTATTTAATTAGATGTGATGATTTGACAGGCAGTTTCACTATTGGTTACTGCGGCTGCACGTATAAAAACAGTCTAGTTAAATGTCTTAAATTTACCCGGCGTTTCTATAGCGAGGACTTAGCCAAATTGAAAATGTATTTGTCACAGTGGATATCAACTTTAATTTTTAAGTACTAAATAAAACGAATCCGACCGAAAGTAAAAATGTAACATCTAGTATCATGACAAAAAAAATATACAGGGGCACCCAACGACAATTTTCGGAAGAATATCTGTTCGGAAGACGATTTGAGATCTAGAATTTTCGGAACATTTGTTGTAAAATTTCTTGCTTGCCTGCCTCTCCTAGGATTTTCAAACATCAAAAAAATGGTATAATTGCCTATTTTTAACGGATTTTTACCTAAAAAGGTCACCTAGAATTTTCGGGAGCCTTTTTTCTGGCTGAAATTTTCGAAAAGGTAAGTTTTGATCCCTATAATTTTCGGATCACTACACTTTCAGCTAGGAAATCCGAACAGATGAAAAATTTTTAGGGGATAAAAATATGCCTATATCTACCGTTTAGATACTAATATACGTTTAACAATGCTATGTTTAAGTGGTTTTGAACTATATTCTCGTTGGGTGCCCCTGAATATATACCTGAATCGATTTCTTGCTCCATAAGGTAGCCGTTTTGAATAAAAATTAAATTAGCATTACTTTTCCTGACAATAATTAAAAAGTGTTTTTTGGACCAGCATTCATAGTGTCTCGAACTAATAAATGACACGTTTGGTAAAATGAAATGCAAACGGCAGAGTTAGCTAGATCTGGCAAGTGGCGTCCTATATCGAATACAACTTAATGAGAAGATGCGAACGACGTTAGAAATTATGACGATTGAAACAGGGAATTGCGCGTTTGTAAGGGGTAAGATTAATAGGCTTTGTTTTTGAGATTGATTAAATTCTTCTAATCCTAGAATGCTTGAAAGTACCCTCCGGAGATATAATATCCTTACAGTCAAAATACTCTTAGGATGTTTCCCTCCGGCGCTTATCGTTAAAAATCGAATAGCTTTAATTAATCATTTCACTCTTTTTCTTATTCAGCCCCCATTAAGTCCTGTTCAAAAACAAGGGAGGGTTATCCAAGCAAGATGGTAACAGTAGCTTCATTTCTTCTTTTCTTATGCGAAGTGTTTACAAGGCATACTACTGTATAGGGTTATCCTGGGGCTGTACAATGTCTACAATCATTGGAAAAAATAAAATGGAAAAGCAAACCCCCATTTCCCTGAAAAAAAGAATGAAACCCCGCAAACGCCAAAACGCGCCATTTCCCTTTCTGAGTTATAGGGCGGGGAGAGGAGGTCTAAAATTTTCGCCTATTTCGTTCAAGACAAGCTGAGCACCACGGTTACGCTCGGTAACTGGGTAAATCGCCGATCCGGGATATCTTTCTCATAGGTTTTTTCAAGCTGCGTCAAGCGTGCGACCAGCAGCTGTGTCTCGATTTTTCCGATTTAGGTCAGATTTTCGCAATAAAATCGTTTTAATTTTTTTTCCAGCTTACCGTAACAAACACGTTCAACAACGTCTCTGTCAACGAAAACATGCAGTCACCTGGCTGCAGGGTAAAGAAAAACTATATATTTCAATCAGGTAACCAGCTCATTAGCAAAACCGAAAAGAAATAGGTATTAAAAGCGAGCGTTGCCTTTGTTTTAATGAGCAAACCTTAAATTCCAACTTTCGAGAACCTTCCTTAATTACACATTTAACGGGTTCAAAGTGAATAGGTTGCTATGTTTAACATCCTGTACTTATAAAACCAAACTGTAATTAACACTGACATCTATCGTGTTTCCACCTAACTAGTTCACCGTCAAGCATTTTCTTACCAGCAATTCAATTGTAGTTGTTTGGACAATTTTACAAACTTAAGGAAAATTAAGGAAAGGTGTAGCCTTGATGGTAGTATTAAACACAACTAGATTTGTTTTTAATGTTTTCATTGCCTCAAACTCTCTCGTCTATTATTTATAAAAGTACATTAATTATCTTAAAGGGCCTAGTTTTCCGGTTTTTAATTTTAAAAAGGTGCAAAGTTTACACACATTTTCACCTTTTACATACCATCATTTTGTGTATGAAAAACAGCTTTCAAGTTCTTTTAATGATTAATGCTCATAACATGAAAATTCTAGTAGTTATTGAAGACTCAAATTGATGCTTCACGGGCACAAAAGCCTGTATGTCTCCACCATTCATTCCGATTGATTTTCATATCAGGTAGTAATCTTTTTATATATATACAAACCTTTAATGCTGAGGTTGTGAGTTTCTTTGTTTTCTTTTCATATGATGAGATTACAAATGACTCAAAAAATCAATCGAAGAGTATTCAGGCGATTACACCTTCTATTCATTCTCAAATATTCTGCCCTCTGACCTTTGTTTTTTACGATCGTATGAAACATCATTTATTCCGACCAAGGGAGGATGAAGCCTCGTGTTCCCACTGATATTCGTGTTTCTTTACCATCGTATCAAATTAAACACGTCCGAATAACCTCATTGAAACTAACAATTGCGACAGATTCTCTTGAGCTCGCTTTTACCGAAGCTCTTGGAATTTTACGGTTTGACACCGGCTCTAACGCGACTTTAAAGCGGCGTAGGCGTTCCAGGCGTTTGTATTATGATATTTTACAGCGTTATTCTACAACTAGAAATGTTATTAAAATTATCCCTGAAGCTGCAAAATAAGGACGGAAAAAATCACGACACTCTAAATGATAAATGGGCAATGAAAATTAAACAAAAAAAAGGGGGGGAAATGCTTTTTATCGAATCAAAAACACATAAAAGTTTCCTAATTTCCCAGAAGTATACGCCTGGGGTTCAGACATTGCTCTCGGCATACATTTCTTCTCAAACATTGCTAATTTTGGGCTTTCGTGTTTCCGAGAGTTTTCAATGGATTCAGTTTGCAAAACCTCGCACTTTTACTCCATTGAGTATAGTTAAAACGATCTATGAAAGCGTATTTTTGCTTCAAAGAAAAGCATTGATTGATAATTTCATTTGCTTGACATCGGTAAAATAGCCTATTGCTATAAATTGACTTGGAATTCGTTTAACTGTTTACACTGCACTTAGTGATCTTAAAAGCTTTGGAGGCGTTTGTTAGCTCTGTTTTGTAATCATACTGTGGTGCAACATCGCATTCGGCATACAGGTCCACTGACAATGTTAATTAAAAATTCATGATCTTCAATAAAAGTTGCAAAATGATTTCCTGCATCTCTTGAAATGCAGGGCGCAAATTTCTCAGACATGCGGCTTGAATATCTTTGTTTAACGTAACTGGAGGCCAGCAAATTTAAATACGGCTGGAGTTGAAGAAGTAAAGCTTCAGTAGTCTGCTTGACAAACTCTTACGGTAATAACTGCTTCTTGTCATTCTGTTAAAATTATAATAACTCGTATATCAATTATTCTCAGATTTTTCACGTGAATCAGAAAAAAAAAATTGTGGAAGAAAATATGTCTGACAAGAATGTAAGGATGGTTATTAGCTTTCAAAATAGTAACTAAAGAAATGTTCTATGGAAATAGAACAACAAGACGGTACAACTGAGTGTCGTAAGCCATACACGCTATTTAACCATCTAAAATTAATTATTCAATTTCTAATTACAGGCTTTTTCTGCGCTGCAAAGTCATAGCGTTTATATAAAATGAACTGTTTACCTTTTAGCAGCAAATTTTTTCTTCAGAGTTAAGCTTTGCCTTGATTTAGATCACGCAGATTCAACTTCAGCTAGCTTTATAGTCTGCTGTAATTCATGGCAGAAAAGAATCTGATTGGCTAGCTGACGGTGAGAAAGTTCTCGATTATTTTGATATTTAAATAGCATGAACCAATCACGCATTGTGTTCTCTTGGTTTTGTTATCAGAAAATATCAGGCAAATAAGCCAAGTTTGTTGTCACTTGCGTTTCGTGAAATTATTCCCTAATTAATTTCACTCGTCACAATTTGATTACAATTCCAGTCTCGCTTCCATCCATAACTGTAAAATGGCCTATTTGTCGATACATGGCAATTTATCAAACGTTGTATTTACTAAAAGTTTTAAATTCATCAAATACTGTGTTGAATTTACACAAGACTCGATTGAATCCATTGAAATATCAAGGAATTCATGATTCATCACAGGTTTGAACAAACCATTTTACAGTTGCGTGCTCAGTGCCCTGGCCTTTGAACAGGAAGAGGCTGGCAGCGACCTTCTTTTATTACAAAACTTCTTGTTTTTCAAACGTAAATGATCATGTTCACGGGCTTGTTAGCATTAGAATACCACAATTTGGACATGAAAAGCAGGAAGGTTTGTAACAAAACAAGGTCACCGCCAGCCTCGCTTCTATTCAAAGACCAGAGCACTGAAGACACAACTGTAAAATGGCCTCTTCATCGGATCGAATCCTCGTTAATTTGATACAACACTCCATTGAATTACTGGAAACCTTATATTCATCGAACCTGAATTTGTCCAAACACCAAATGCTTTGAACCAGTCGATCACGTCCGAGGCTCTACCGGAGGTCGGAAACCAAAAATCCTTCGATATTCTTCTAACGCTGAAGTAATTGAAGATAGCTGGCCCGTACACGTCGGAGATGTCGATCAGTACTCCCGATGATGCTGTTGTCTAGGTGTTTTGAATAGAGTTATAGACACTGGTGGTGGTAGCGAGGCCATTTGCTGCTGCAATGAGCCTCTCCGCGCATTCTCGCAAGGTTTTTTTTCCATACATTACCGATCAACAACAACTACAAGACTGCTGGTGACGTTGGTCACGACCATGAGGAAACCAATTCTGGTGGAACTTCAGAGGACGTGATGGACTGGTTTTTCAGCGAATTCAACGGTGTGTGGAAGTCAACGTTTTGTTGAATCTCACGGTCTGTTCAGTTTCAATGAATTCAACTGTTTGACTAATTCAGTGTTTTGACGAAGTAAGGTTTCGATAGATCCCACATCAGTTTCGATGAATAGTCCAGTTTCGAATTCATAGCGGCCGCTGAATGGAAGCGCTGAAGGCTCATTTATACAGTGTTAACCTCGACCTCAAGGTAAATATATTCACAAATTCCAGTGAGAAGAAGACCTGTGTACAACTGTGTCTATTGTTTTGAACACAAATTCAGGCACCTTCTCGCCGGTATTTGCGAATATTTTACTTTAGGTCGAGGCTAACCCCGTATGAATGAGTCTTCAGTGCTTCTCTTCAGTGGCCGCAAGGAATCCGAAACTGGACTATGGAAAAGTTATTCGACGAATTCATTCCTCAAGGGGTTTAAGGCCTGGGTCGAACGTATGTTCGGAGCATATGAATGATTGGCAATGTCGCTCACAAGGAGACCTTATAGAAGGAAATGAATTTTTCTCCAAAAGTAAATCTTGAGGTTTTCTTGAGTGCCTTGACGTTTTATTATGAAAATGAAGGAAAGTGGCAAATTGGTGCGGAATTTACTTTGTTTAGATAAAGAAATTGGCATTTATGAAAGAGGATAAATTACCAAACTTTCCACGTTTGAAATGAATGTACGCGAAGTTTAAAATTAAAGTTTTGAATAATTCAAGACTAAATTTGGGCATTTAAAGTGATGTTTTTCCTCATAATTTTTATTGAAGTGCAATGGATGGTCATTCCAAGCGTGGAGTGCTAGAAATATTTACTATGAATTAGAAAAATTTTATCGCCTTATTTCTTTTTTTACGAACAATTCTTGCAAGGACCACTGACTTGGACAAACAGTAGCGAGGGAAAGCAGGATCAGCAGTTAAAAAGATAACACTTAAAATTGAAGACAAGGCTGCCACCAACTGGTCAATTATTTACGATGTTTAGCAAAATGGTTAGGTGACATATCACCTGTTCTAATAACAAAATCTTTGAACTTTAAAATGTTAAGAGCGATGAGTTCTTTGTATGTGCCAAATTTCGATTTAGCGCCATCATCTATGCCGAAGTTATAGCCAGTAAATCATTTTCCACAAGTAAACCCCTTAGTCCCAGCCCTTAGCTTGATTGTGTGTGTCCTTCGACGAATGTGAGGTTTCCATGAATTCAAAAGAGTAATGTATGAATTTTACCGAGAGTTCGATGAATTCATCCTTTGGAGGATACAAGTTTTAGTAAATTCACATCTTTTGATTAATTAAATTCACAAGTTTCGACAAATTCATAAGATTTTGAACCCGATAAAGTGCAATAGATCAAGCATGAAAAAAGTAAAATTAATTTCGACACTTTTTGATAAACTAGCTGGACTTTTTATAAAGTTCAAGATGACAGAGAAAAATGGCCACCGTTTGATAGGCTTAAATTGTGCTTAGCTGCGCTATTTCCTTATAGCTGTTGCATATGACGAACGTTATAAAATTTAATTGTTACAGAATGATATATCATACTTCGGAGTTTTTAGCAAGTAATAAGTTATTAAAGCTTCCCAACCCTCCGGCCTGTCAACATTCTATCTAGTTTGAAACTTTACATGTAAGCTAGTCCAAGAAATAGAATGAAAATCTCACTAAAGGCAAAGTAAAGGGTTTCGTAAAATCTACCGAAGAGAATTTATAGTTCCACTTCTTTACAAGGATGGTTTATCACAGTCAAGGCATTGTTGGATTGTCACGTTCTGGTGGTGCATGAAAAATTCATTAATTCTTTGAGAGATGCCGCAGTTACTATAGATATATTTTTTGATAACGTTATATTAGTAATATTTCATATCAAACTGTTTCGAGACGTGCTATTTATCTTTTAAATGTAATTTCCATTTATAAGCAGACAGTTTATTTAGAAAACACCACTATTGACTTAGTTTACTTTATTTACAGTAAAGGAAGGCGTAATGAAATTAGAAAATTGCAGATATTTACTTTTAAATACTCTTCTAAAACTGGCATAGTAACCAAAAATGTTCTTCTTTATTTCGATTTGTTATAAGCCAAAGCACAAGAAACGATGGAAAATTCATAGACGCAACAAAAGGAAAAACTCATTTAATTCAGTAATATTGCCTGAAACTCCTATTTATGTTATCATTACGTGAATACGTGATAAGAATGTTTTTAATTAAGACTGCCTTTTGCTGCAGAGTGAATTTTTTAGCCCTCCGGACATAACAGGCTTATGGCAGAAATTCAAGAAAAAGGAACGTTTTTCTGATAGCAATTAAGCACAATTTTTGCCCTTGCATTCCTTGCACCGACTTCGGTAGATTTTCGATCACTGAAAAGCTATCATTAAGCAACAGAAACCTAGCCTAGTGAAAAAATAACTTCAGCTATAAATAGTAGTAATAACAGAACACCTCGGAGCGTCGTTTTGTATTTACGGAGACCTCTCAAGAAACCGTGTATGTCTGTTTCCCCACTTCCCTGTCTGAAAGAGCAATTGGATCGGAGTGTAAAATTCTGAAGAAGAAGTTACCATTGTCTTCTTAAAACAGGTCAACAGTCTTATAAGGTGACCATATTTCAAAACTGAACTAAAAAAACTGACCTTCTGATAATGTGCTATTTTCTCCCTTAAACTTCTTGCGTTTAAACGGCGATGACTCACTGGAGCGAAACAAGATATAAGTCAAAGGTGAAAGGAAACCTCCACTGTTTTTCATTTCAAATCACAACTAGTATGCAAATTTTGTGTTGTCTATTTATAAGGGATTAATCAGCTGTGAATATTAAACACAAATACCAAGTAAAGCCTTTATTACACATTAACCGTTACAGGTGGAAATATCTATGCATTTTCACACGAAATAGCTTACGGGTAATAGCTTCATGATGCACTGTTATCATCACGTTTTTACGTTGCTGCTAAGGGAAAAAAGAATTATAGAGACGGAGAACTTTTACTATTATATATTGTAAATTTATTGGATGAGGTCTGTGTGATATCCGGAATAAACAAAGTCGAGGTATTAAAGTGTTATAAGCCGAGCCGAAGGCCGAGGCTGATATCACTCACCGAGACCTTGATTATTTAGAATATCACAAAAACCGAATCTAACAATTTTTTTATTATACATTGTTTTGAAGAAAATAAGGACAAACACACCGTCGCAAGGAACCTGAATTGATATTAGTCATTGGTAATCACGCATTGCGCGCGCAGCCTACAGATTAGTCAATTATCTGATAGGTCGCGCTGATCTTCAACATTAGCTCAGGGCTCTTAGCCAATGAGAAGACAGATAGTGAGTACAATGTATAATAATACTCATTATTATTCATTTAAAGCATACGCATAATTCACCATAACCAGTTACTGATGACCAAATTGGGAAGAATTTTGACTTTAACGAGGAAATGACGACAAAATGCAGGGTTCTTAAAGGTTAAGGCACCGTGGGAACGAGGCTGAGTTGTTTTGGTTGTGAAAATAAAAATGGCGGATACTTCACTCGTTTCAAGAACAGACAAAAACAGAAAGAAGACAACTCGGAGGGCGACATCTGCTATTTGGAGAATATAAACGTAAACTATCGAAGATAAACTTAACATCGATGCAGGTAAGCTTGTTTTAGCTATGCTTTTAAACTAGGAATTATTTTGAATGAATAATAAAACAATTATTGAATTCGGCGTTTCGTATCATATGAAGAATTATGGAGATCTCGGAGGGTGTTATCCCCCTCGGCCTACGGCCTCGACAGATAACACCCTCCTCGATCTCCATAAGATACTCAGCCTCATTCATTAATTGTTCATTATTTGTCTTCCCATTGGCTAAGAGTCCACAGTTAATTTTGGAAATCAGCGCAACCTACCGATTAGTTGGTTATCTGCTAACCTGAAATCAGGTCCAATTATAGCAGATCTCATACATTCTCTCTTACGTAGTCCCGCTAGAATGTTATTTGCAGAGCGAAACGAAAATAGAACCTGACTCAGGTTAGTTATCTGCTAGCAGATAACATGGTGGCAAAGGGGGCGGGGAGTGCCTATCACGCATCTCTCACGCCCATTTTATTTCAAGCTATCACGCATCACGGCAAAAATAAAACAAAATACTAACTACATTAACAAGTATCCTATTATCATTTAATCTGAAGAAATCAGAGGTCGAGGAAGGGGGTGGGGGGAAAGGGCATGTATTAAGAAGTTGGTGACATAACTATCAGGGGCGGATCCAGGATTTTTTTTAGGAGGGGGTGCACTCCTCTCTTGCTCTACTTCAACACCAATAAACCACATAGCTTTTTTTTTTTTTTTTTTGCAGAATACCAGTTGTATTAGAAAACCGCAGGTCATCTCGGGGGGGGGGGGGGATGTTCACCCCCTGCACCCTCCCCCTAGATCCGCCCCTGACTATCTATTTTTGTCTCTGCTCCTAGGTTTAAATGATATTAATCATCACGGAAATTTCAAAGGGAAAAACTCACGCGTCACGCGTTATGAAAATAGTAAATCACGCATCACGCTGCTAGGCCAAATCACGCCTCCCGCTACTAATTTGGGCCCGATTACGCATCACCCTGATAATTTGGGTCCCATCACGTGTCACGTAAAATTCTTTGCCACCCTGAGATAACTGAATAATCTGTAAGTTGCACACACAATACATGATGTCAATTCGTTTCCTTACCACGGTATGTTTTTCCTTCTGTTCTTCAAAATAATGTTTAATGAAACAATTATTAGATTCGGTTTTTGTGACATCCTGAATTACCAAGATCTCGGTAGGTGTTATCAGCCTCGGCCTTCGACTCGGCTGATAACACTTACCTCGACCTAGATTATTCCGGATATCACAAAAATCTTACCCAATAATTGTTCAGTATACTTTGACTGTTACAGATGGCAATGTTTATATACAGTTTCACACGGAAAAACTCACAGGCAATTACTTCAATATACAGTATTACCATATATTTTTTGATATTATCACATATTATGTGGTGGAATTATGAATTCCACCATATATTTATTCACTGCACATAGTTTGCCATATTAATTAGTTCTGAAAAGTTAATGTGGGTATTGACTTTAAAGATCATTTAATTATCCTTTCTTTAGATTCATAGAGAATGTTTCCCCCTGAAAATGTTATAGGCATATCAGTAAAGGGAGTAAAAAATGAAGAAACAGATTAGAAGAAAAATAAAGTAAAATAATTTACGTAATCAGAACATCTACTTTAAATTACGCTTATAAAACACATCTACCATTTTTTCGGAGACAGTCAAACTTATTTTGAAGGTGTCGTGACTCATAACTCCTATCACGTTTTGCTCCTTGTTAGGAAAAGTTAGCAGAGTTAATTCCCTGGATTTTTCGATGACATATTTTTAACTGAAGTAAGAGAAACGCTATCGAGATCACTCATTGTGTTCAATTGATTGTCAGTAAATTCAAGTTCACCTTATATATATATTTTTTATGTAGACACAGGGCCACTTAAATGTGGCTATGTTTCTCGCTCTTTGGATGTCAGCACGGCCGGAAAGTGATGGCTTTGTGGATCATTCAAAGGCCATTATTCACTTATAAATTTAAAATCACTTAAAAATTAGATTTTGAACTGAATTTTTTAGAACCGAGTCTTATTGCGTTATGAACCCTGAAGACAAAACTCTGCTTAAAAAAACGCGCATTTGCATATTTATTAAAGTGCCACCTAAAACAGGTGTTAAAAGCATTTGTGTGTCCTGCATTTCTTTTGTAAGGCAGCGAAAAAAATTGGAGTTGTACTGATTACAAGAATTGAGAAATGCATGTCCACATTGTGAACTTGTTTTAATCATTCCACTATAAGGCGTGTTGACTGCCAAACAATCATACTTTTTAATTCAAGATGCGTACTATATTATACTTTTTTCCCTTTCCTTTTTTAAAACTAAGTTTGCTGTCAATCCGCAGAAAATTTAAAATAGCTGACTATGCATTTCTACTCCTGTTCTACACCAGATACTGTGGGGAAAAGGGTTTTATTTATTTGATCTTTGTTTCATGCTACTTTTCCTTGCAAGTGGTTATGCCGTAAATAAACATAATTCTACTAGCATAAGAGAACTCAGTCCTAATCAAACCTACCTTAATAGCTTTTTCCCTTTCTTCTCTTCACCGACAGGGTAATATAAATCTCTGCAAGACAAGAGAAATTTCAAGACACCCGGGCAATTTGCGAACGTGAAGTCTCAATATGTTGGGACTAGCCGGGTTCTTGTTAAACAACCGGCCATGCCCTTAACTTTGTTTCAATAACCAGCCTTATTTTTAAAGAATAAAAAAACCGCAGTTACGGTACGGAAACTGAGAGGTTGATAAATATGCCGAATTCCTGCAAAAGTTATAGGTTAGTCATCAATTAAAAGAAAAATTATTGGAGCGAAGAGTGACATCATACGGATGAGGAAGCCGAGGCCTGCGGGTTTATAGCTCGAAAATTTCCGTGAAATTCTAGACGCACAGTCAAGAAGAAATGATTATTACTTTGAGATTTTTAGAAAAATATTACTAATTTTATCAGACAGAAATCTGTTTTTAATAGTTTAAACGTCTTGTTCACCTCTGTTGCTTTTGACGCTAAACTCAAGTTATTGAATTATTGCTGTCTCAGGCAAGTAATACTATAGCACTTTTGTCTTCAACGCGACAATAAACATAAAGAGCTCACTATAAGAACACGAAGGTGTGTATTTCCTCGATAACACCATGAAGCAACTAATCTCTATTGAGAAAGGTGAAGAACTGACCAAGCCTTGGTGTTGTTTTTCTCGCCCGATTGATTGAGTATTTGTCTCGCACTATTTTAATGTGCTTCAGGGTCGATCAAACCTTAATTTTCTTACTACACTCGTTTTAATCATTTAACTTTTTAAAATACATTCGTATTTGACGAGTTACACTGTTACCATGGTAAGCGATAATGGCGAAGACTCTCAAAACATTGTGGATAATACCAAGTTTTCGGAATTAATCCTTGGTTCATTTTTTTAAGGTAGCTTAAAATGAGGCCCAAATGATAACTTTCCTGTTAATAATAGATCGGCCTGTAGCTATTTTCTTATATTGGTGTTGAAAATAAATAATCGCTGTCAGTTTTGGTGAAAAAATAATAATGTCTGCCAATAAGACTAACAGACAGTCCAGACGTTTGATTTTTAATTCTAGACTTTGCAGCCTCAGTGTCATTATTATTCATATGAAACAGAGCCTCAAGTCATCAGCCTGGATTATCGTGCTAGATCGAACAAAAACAAAGATATTTTTTCAGCGATCAACACGAAAATACAAAATCATCGCGACTGTAATCACGGTTCTCGGGGTCAATTGCAATTTCCGTTTGATTGCAATACAATAATATTTGGAATTACTATTGTAAGCACATTAGTCGACGGTGTCTTTTATCCCGTAGAAAATTTACAAGAACATCATAATCTACATACATCATACATCGTCTTTAAAAGTAACCGTCTAAAACTGCGTATGTTGAGATTTTAGTCTTTCTCGCTGAAATATTCTTGGAACAATTTAGTGCTATTTGTGAAAATTTACCCATGCATACGGAATGGGAACTCTTGATTGTGTATTTGATTGTTTGGGTTCTTTTTTAATTTCTGCTGCAAAGTTTAATTATTCGTGCACAGATTCGCATTGTCAACTTAGAAAAGTTAAGGCAGCTGAAAATTTTGTGAAAAAACAAGTAACTTTTTTACCTAAAAAATGGATCCCATAAAACGAAAAACTAGAGGGGGGATGATTTCAACTCTTGTTCAGGGACAACAAATTCTGAATATTCTGTGGTATGTCAAGCCAAATTTGAACGAATCGTTCCTCAGCGCTATAAACATTTATTTCCTTCTCAATACAGCTCTTTTTCGTATAACAGACACATTAATTTTTAATGCAATGTCAGCCTAATTAAAACATTTTCCTATCACTGTAATGTTAAAGCTTTAAAAAATGCATGATTTTTTCCAAAACATCGGAAAAACTAGCGTCAAAAATATTTGACCCTGTTTGCAAATTTGGGAATCTGACCCAAACATGTAAAACTGTTTCGGAAAACTTCTACAACAATGGACTGTCTTCCTTCTTTTGACGTAGATTATATCTTCAGTATTAATCAAGAATAGAGGACAAGTCAAAGGCCGGGTTCGATGTTTATGTTGAAAATCAGTTGGAAATATAAAATGAACTGCAATGACAGCTTTGTTACTTACCTTCGAGAGAACGCTCACAACTTGAGAAATCAGCAATTATGTGATAGTTTGCTATTCCATGGGATTATATTAAAGCACAGCTCGTTCTACCAGAATGAGGAACAAAACCTGTCAACTTTTGAAAGCCCACAAAAATTGATTTTACCGCAGTCTTTTAACAGCAACTTATCCTCCTTGCTTTTAATTGGTCTATTTTAAGTGCACATGCAGTTGAAAAAAAATATAGTTACAATGCAGCAAGCATGAAGCTTAAATAATGTTTATAATACAATAGTGACAATAAGGCGACTGGAAATTACACAAGAGCTGCAATTAGATCAAACCGAAGAGCGCATCAACAAGATGACAATGATAATTGTAAGCTGTCTTACAAACACAAAGATTCTCTCCCGTTGGGAGCATAGGATTCAAATATAATATAATATAATGCGACTTAATTTAAAATACAACAAAGAAACTACACCAGTTTCTAGGATGAAATGCAGGTCGATCTATGTTGCGCTTCTCGGTGCGGTTGTGTGAATCTCCTCGATTTGGAAGCAGATTTTTTTTTTATATGGTAAATATTGTGCATTGAAAACTAAGTGGAACTTCCTTGTACTTTGACGTGCGGCAACAATGGTGAGAATTTGTTCTTTAGTCATACAGACTCCACTCTGTACTTGAATTTTGATGGCATTATTAAATTGAGTTCTGATTTTGCTGTTAATGCATTATAGAAGAAACCATTAAACATATGGTTGACTGTTAAGTGAAGTCTCCACCTTATGGCTTTCATATTAGGGCCATTTATACGAGGAAAAATAGGACGCGGCTTACATAAGACGCGAACTGTACCATTTATACGAGCATGTCTTATCTAATAAGACGCGTCTTAGCTAAGCCGCGTCTTATTTTAGACGAAATGTGCCGTTTATACGGAAAGTTCGCGTCTTATTTAAGACGCGTCTTATGTAAGACGTGTCTTATTTTTCCTCGTATAAATGGCCCTATTATGTTCTACGACGATTACGAAAAGGTTCGAAAAAAGGTTTAATTTGGTTTCCTATCACGTTCGTGTGTGGATTTCTACATGAAACCTCTCGCACTCAACTTGCACTCTCTTTTGATGTTTCACGTGACTTCTCAATTTGACCAAATTCATTTCGCACAACATCGTTAAGAGAAAACAAAGGAGGCCGCTTGAAAATGTCTGGCCTGTTCAAAACAGGGTAATGCTTAAAATCCAAGGCTACTTAAAAATAGCGAGCTTAAGCAAAGTGTTTTTGAGAAACACACGACAACCGGAGGTGAGGTCTTCTACCTTTTAATATGGTTTGACGCTATCAAATTTGTATTGCCTCGTTTCTTTACTCTTATGAGAGACGATTTGCCCAAAGGTTTGGACAAAACAACCGCTTAAGAAAGCAGTAACTCCACTTCCGGTTGTTAAAAACGCGGTTGTTCCCTAATAATGACCGAGGGCATGGGGCGAGCTCATTATTATTTTTTTAAATGATGAACTCTTCGGCCAAGAAGTAAAGCCACTATCACAGTACTATTCGATTTAAGGCACCTTTCCTTTGTTTTAAAACCAGCAGCTGGGGTCATTATTGCGGTCACTAAGTGGAGGGGAGGTTCAGCATTATTCTTTAATGACCTCCTAGCCTCCTGTAGCAATGACCTGCTCTTCCATTTCAGTATTGAAAAAATAAGGAGTTCACTACGATGGAAAGGTGCATTTTCATACCACGAAAGTGTGCGGACTTTTTCGTTACCTTGACTACCTAGTCCTTACCTTGACTACCTAGTCCTTACGCGAAAAAAGGCCGTATCCAAGCATGTTTCTACACTATAATTAAACAGCATTAGCACAAAATACTTCAGACACTGAAATGATTTGAATGAATTCTCTTTTTTACTGCTCATTAAATTTTGTATATCAGAAGACAAGCAGGTTCCTACAGAGAATAGATTTTCTCTGTCATGTAAATTTCTTTCCATATTTTTTCGTCTGCTTGTGGGTGTACTTATCAACCTTTTTATCTGTTCTTGTTTTTTTGTGTTGTAGACCCTGACTAAGAATTAGTTGCATGTCACCTTTCAGTCTTACGTTGTATTAAAAATGCTGTAAGTGTGCCTAAACAATTAAAAACAAATAAGTAAATAACATGGTTGTTCGCAATCTGGATGAAAGAGGAAAAAGGATAGGCCAATTGCAGAGAGACAGTAATCTGTACATATTTTTAGCTCTTTTCAAGCGGTTTTTAAGAAAATAACCATTTAAAACCGCTGAATTTTGTTGGGTGGCGAATGCGCTAATGAAAAACACACTATATCGAAATACACAACGGCTTTTGGGTTAATTTAATTTGCCTTTCTTTAACGAGGACGACAGAATGTAATAAAATCTCTGACGAGAGATAAGCTAGAGATACTCGTTTGTTTAGGTGTTATTTCGTGGATGTGATGTTTTGGTTTAGCTGTGTCTTAGCAGATCACATCCTCAACACAGCCGCCCAAATTCTGGAAATGTAAAATAGGTGTCCTTGGTAGTCGAAAGTTACGGCAAAACGGTCAACAAAAACATACAACATGTCTTACAACATTGCTGCAAAACGAGTCGAATAGCGATGTTGCGCGTTTCATATCAAACCTGCCTTGCAACAAATCAGGCATAACACGCGACGCCCTCTGGGTTAATCTTGGTTGATATAATTTGCCACTCTTCAACGTAGACGACAGAACGAAAGGGGTCTTTCGGGCGTGAGTAGCGGAGTAATAAAATCTCTGAAGAAAGATCGTGAGATATGTTTTTTGGTTTTGGTTTCGTTTCGTTTCGTTTGGTTTTTGTTTTTGCTATGGTACATCATATCATCAACACAGGCCACACGCTACCTCCACTTACTCATAAGATAGGTTCTCGAAAAATGCCGGGGGGGGGGGGGGGGAGGAAACTCAACAAACTTTTGTACGGGGAGGCTCGGCCCCAAGGTCCAACCTCTTACCCTTTTATATACCATTTTTCTCAAAAAAGGTACTCCTCTTGTATACCTTCTATTGATAAATGGTGCCCCTTTCACATACCTTGTTTAGAACTTTGCATCCCGTTTAACTGCTGTGCTGTGCATTGCCATTTAAATAGAAATCAATTAAAAGAATAGAACGTTTTCCCGGCGACTTTATAAAGCCACAAAATTCATCTGTTCCGCCCTTTTGGCTCTCTCATAGACCCAAATGACATACATCTCTACCCTTTCATATACTTCAACGAGTAAAATCCCTACCCTTGCATATACCTGAAGCCTGAAAAAGGTACCCCTTTCGGGCGGAGCCTCCCAGTAAAGGGCATTGTAGGGAGTACCCCTCCCCCCCCCCCCCCCGAGGAAAAATGAGAGTGGTTTTGCATTACTCTCGAGCCCTCACTACATTGATGTACTTTTGCCGACGAAAAAAGCAGATGAAAACGAATGTGCTCATATCTTCCGACTGTCTCCTGTTATGGACTCCTATCCATGGTAGCCAGAACGATATTAGAAAGGCCACATAAGAACTACGTTGATGTACATTTGAAGGCCGAAAAGCACTTGAGATTGAAAATTTGAAAAATGCAATAGGTGTTCTTTCCAATCTATGGTAGCTAGAAGCCTCAGCAGGTCTTAGAAGAAGTAAATGTAAAGTAGGCGCTGCTAAGATACTACATGGAGTCCGTCATGAATCGAATAGAGGTAGTATTATACTCTTACCTGTTAAATAGACCGCCCCCTCAATCAAGTTCTTTGAAGGCTGATGCATTAAATATCGCGGGGAGATCGCGGGGAGGTTTGACACTGGGCTGCCTGTGCACATGAAATTTGGAATGGGTAGCTGTAGTGTATTGGACTGCCTTCAGTGTTTGGTCGGCGCCGCAGTGTGGAGTTAAAAAAAGAAACTGAAGACCTTGTAGGTCTCGCACTCTCGCTACCTCTGCTGTGTAATAGTGAGTGACCTTTTTATCTCGCAAGACATCAAAAAAAATTACGAGATCATTAAAATTGTCGAAGTCAATAAGATAACACCATTTGTCTACGACCATTGGTTTCAGCCTGGTACTAGGTCAAATATTTAAACCAATTCCATTTAGATTTCTTTAATTAGAAGGTCGACGTACACTTAAACATATTAAGTAACATTCTTGCCTACTAATTATATCAATCAAATAACAACAGAAGGAATAAGTCACAGCGACTGAAAAGGAAAAACAAAAAGAATCTTGAGTATTTCGATTGTTTTGCGTAAAGTATCTGTTCGATTAGACACAAATATGGCCCAATAATATTCTGTAGTTCGTGAAAGGCAAAAAAAGTTCCAGCTGCTTTTTCCATTGATCTAAGATTTTTCGGACTCTTTTATTTAAAACTTCTCTCCTGTTCGGAGGCTAACTTTTCAGACTTCATGGAAAGAGCCAACAGATAATCTCAAGTCTCTTAATCCCTTGAATAGCATCTAATATAAGATGTCGGGAAACTAATTAAGGAGCCCTAATTCGAAAAGGTTAAAGTTGCCTAAGACGACCTAACAGATAAAAATTTTAGAGCGCCGTTTAGATTGCATTTGCAAAGCTTTAAAAGTCCTCTAATTAACCTAAAACAGGCTTTACGAGCAGTTGAAAGAAAGCCGTTGTTAGGTGCCCCTGTATTGAACGTTTCCACGCCCTCAATAAGCGTTAAGCAAAATCACTATCTTGGCGAGAATTAAATTCAACCGCTCGCTTCTTGGGTGTTATTGTTTTTTCCACCTATGTTAAATAAATATTGTTTCAGTTTTTATCTGTATTTAGATCTCATTGTAACGGTTAATTGCTAATTACTTGCAGTGTATTATCAGCATACCCTATCAACTTTTCGAGTAATTAACTTGAACCTTTTCCGTTGCCAAAGCCGCGGCTTGACGATGATATCTATTGAAGACCTCTAAGTCTGTCACCAGCTTTTAAGTGACCTCAATAATTACCCCCTCTAAACATTCCCTGCCCATGTGCTATAACTCTTTATTACGCCAGTATTCGCTGGACATCGTTTGGGTATTTATCTATAGTATAATCATGATCCCCTGTCTATTCTTATACTGCATAGAAAAATCAATATTGCCAAATTAATACTATAGAATATGGACTCAAATGACGCTATGCAAAAGAGTTGCCAAAGAGGATTTGATTAACTGGATAGTCACACGCGTCCACAGATTTAATCTTACCGCGAACTCAGTAAAAAGAATCTTGAATGTCATTGTTGACCCTTTCGTCATAAAAATAATATGCGTCTTTCCCTTAGAGGTAAAAAAATTCCGACCATTGTCAAAAGATAAGGGAAGAACTCCTGCTAAAACGAATTCCTTTTATACACTAACTACATCCTTAGCAATTCCTACATATCTTGACTGTGACGATGAAAATACTGACCAGCAAAATGAACTTCATTGGCCACGAATCGAAAGGGCACGACTTTCCGATTCTTCATTAAATCCCCTGAAGAAGGACGTCTTGTCCGTCCGAAACATCGGGAAACCTCAAATCGCTTTTCTCTTTGCTGTTTTGTTATTTATGTCACTATTTCTTCGTTGCTTTTACCTCGGAAAGTGTGGGTTTACGGGGGGAGAATTCAAATCTCGGGTTCCCGTGCAACCTTTCTTCTTAGACCTCACATACCTCTGTTCTTCACCTGAACTATAGCCCGCGAGCAACGATCTTGGACAAAACAGACAGAAATTTTAGATTCGCTGCCCTCGTCAAATCAAAGACGGGAATATGTTGAATATGGCGCTCTTTGGACTTCGCGTCGCTTTATCCTCGATTTCGGGGAATGGGGGTTTACTGTTCCATTTTGTCCGGTCAAAGATTGAACATGGGGGCGGGGATGGGGATGGGTTAGGGAGTAGGGAGGGCGACCCTCGCCCTCTAAAGCTTGCATCTACTCTACCTGAAATGACTTATTCAATTTGAGATGGAAAACCCACGATCTAAAATCCACACCCGGCAGCTATATTCTCAGTACACTGCGGTTCCCAGTCTTTATGAAGCTAATACTTTGAAACATGGCCGTTGAAATAAGAAATTTAAGCTCTTCTCTAAGTGTTACATTCCTGTCGCGGAAATTTCGCTTGACTAGTTGGGCTGACATTTCGTTATACTCTTAGCATCTGTGGATAACATTTTGAAGTCTAACTGTTCAAATGTACCGATTAGCACCATTTTATATTGTCAACCTTATTGCGGTTTCAAAAAAGCCATGGAAGAGTACTTTCCCATGCTAATATACTGTAATATTAAGCCATACAATATGGTTCTAACTTATCGATGAACTTTCACAATTGTAAAGGCTACCAAACAGTACTTTCCTGTTGAAATGTTTATCATGCTGTACATAGCGATCCTACGTTTGTTTCTTTGGATGAAATGACAGTTACTCAGAGCACTACTTCCCTCGGTGCTGTTTACTATGCTGTACAAGGTTGGTTGTAACTTCGGATTCTGTGGACGAAATTTTAATCGGCGGGTGGCTGTGCGAGTCAGTTCTAATTTTCAATCTATGAATCTCTGGTCAAATGTAAACATTTTTAAATCAATTTTGTTAATGGAAGCTACTGAGCAGTACTTTCCTGTGGTACTGTATATTATGCTGTACAATTTTCACATTGATGAAATCCTGAAGTGTGGTCATTGAAATAAAAGCTGTTTGATCACTACACTCTTTTCGGTGGTAAGTTTTATCATGCTGAGCAAAACTGTTTTGCAACATTTTCAGTTTCTGATAGCAAGTACCAGATGATTTTAACTCCAAGGATCGTAACTGGAACACATGCCAATTAGATTCGGATTTTTCTACATATTTAAGTTACTGAGTACAAGTTTTTTATGTTACCTTAAAGTCTGTCTGTCTGGAGGAATCTCCAAAGCGTTATCAAGGGAACAAAAACTGCTTCCTCGGCTCGCGAACCAAAAGGTGAGACACTGTTCCGTGTCTCTGTTTCGTGACCTTTTCAAAGTGCATGGGTAACAGGTTATTCGAGCTAGTGTGGCTTAAAGCCAAGAGAGAAAGCAATACCATTGCATGGAAACTGGTTAAACGTTGCCAATTTTGATTTTGACAGAAATTAATTTATGATGTTAGGTCATATTTATAGGTCAGGGGAGACATATGGCTTTGAAAATAGTTACATAGACTGCGAAACAGTCCGAATTTTTTGTGAATCAAGTACGAGCGAACAGTCAAACAAAATGTCAGTGAGGCTTGCGCGCTTCGCGCGTGCGAGACTCTTACGCTAAGCTAACCCGATTTTAAGAAAAAAAACCCGACTATTTTGCAGTCTAGTAGTTACATAAAATGAAGAATGATAACGATTTGATCCATTTTCACCCGTAACACAGTATCATCGCCTTCATCGATAGGGGGCGCATCTTAATGACATTTTCCTGAGGGCTTTTACAGGAAATCAGAAAATGTGTAGAGATACGTTGCTGGTCTCTTGCCCCATCTATCAGTCTGGGGCCTTTTTCGACTGCAAAAAAAGCTAGAGCTAGTTCCTTGCTCTGGCCTGCAAACTACTTTTTTCACCCTTGGGTACACCTTCCCTATCTGCCAGGGGAAGACGGGGGGGGGGGAGAGATACTCCCTGTGGCCTGTACGGAGAGGCTCCACCAGAAAGGGGTGCCTTTCTCAGGCTTCAGGTATATGAAAGGGTGGGAAAATTTGTCATCTCGCTGTTTGAGGGACCTTAAACCTTAAACGCCAAAACATGTAATGACAAAAAGACTAACGTACAGTCAGTAGGTATGTGAAAGGAGCACAATTTTTCAATGGAATGTATACGAAAAGGGTACCTTTAATGCCAAAGGTGGTATATGAAAGGGTAAGGGGTTGGAAATCGGGGCGGAGCCTCCCCATATAAACGTTGTTGATTAGCCCCCCCCCCCCCCCCCCGGCGCTTAGCTGTCTTCGTGTTTCATCTCATTCGCCGGGTGTTTTCTAAAGCTATTTGAAGTAAAGGGAAGGGTAGGAAAGACTTTCATTCACTATCCGCTATGTTAAAGAACGTGCCAAATATCTCGAACCGTTTTGGTCGTTCAGCTAAGAAAGTAAAATGGGACTAATTTTCATGGGAGGTTATCGTTTCTGTCATAAATAACATCCGGAAGGGTTTAATGAGCAGAAAAGAAATTATCTGTTAATACATAGAAGAACCAACTGCCTATTAACACACTCGTGATGATCTTACGATTTTACTAGTACTATGCAAACATGCCTCTGATGTACGCTACGTCTATATAAAAATAGCTCCTGTATTAGAGCGTTTCACATAACCTGGAGGTTCGCCCAAACAATGAAACGTTGGCCATGTTTTTTGTCTCAAACCCCCAAGGAGGGGAGGGGGGGGACTCCTCTATATAACCCATATAGGTTTGTGCCGCTTAAAAGGGTAGGGTTTTTGGGTTTTGGTCTGGAATTGGGTGTGGGTTCGAGGTAACTATGGGGGTCTATGAACGTTTAATCGTTTCAATTCCTGATGAATAAGAATGAAAGAAGAAATATGCGAATTCGAAGTGGATTTTTATTTTTTTTATTTTTTATTGTTGGCAACCTAATCTAGGTAATGATGACAATTTGTTAGAGGCCAGGTCTGGAAACGGGTGTGAAAAATGATAGTTTTTGGTCTAAAATGTGTCAGGATTTGAAGAACCGGGTGGCACACTCCCCACCAAGAAATCCAAGGAGTACTCCCCGGGCCCAAAGCTGAACCGGTTTTTTGTCACAATAAATTTGCACAGCTGCTGGCCACATGAGTGAGAACGCTCTATAGGATGCTGGTAAGCAAAATACCCGGAGCGTACGGCCATATATGGGCTATATAGGTATGTGCCGCTGTGAAGGGTATGCTTTTCAAGCAGGTTACACTGGCATGGTGTATATAAATCAGAGAGTTTGGGTCTAGAATAGGTTATCATTTTCCAGGAAACTGATCAGTTGGTTGAAGATTTTAGTCTAGACTAGGGAAACCGGGAATTGCCACTCAAAAATATATTTAAAAAATCAAATCGGCGCGCATCTCAGCCTAAAAGCTACTCTAGGACAGGGGGATTTGGGGAGTTTAGTCTAGTAGTGGGTGGCAAAATTCAGCTGAACTAGTTCTGGTAAAGGCTAAGGGTTCCAGGCTCCCAAAGGCAGATCCCAGTTTAAAAATTCCCAAAGTGCCCCCCTCCCCCGGGGCAAAATAGCAATCACGAACACAGGATTGAGAACATAAAGCGATAAAAGTGATTCAATTTATTGCATTTTTCAAGTTTCAACTTTATTTCCCTCAATTTTATAAAGACACTGTCATCGTTATAAGAGCTGAGATAATTCTTGTTTTGGCAGCATCTGCCTTCTAAGCATCAAAAGTTACAAATGAAGATTTTATGCAACTTCATCATGGCGAAGACACCTACCTTTCAAAAACTTAGAAGTTATCTTTATCTTAAAACAATTACGCTTTTTCAAATTTACAGATGTTGTCGGACGCCTATCAAAGCATACAACGTTTCAGTCTGGTTTCCTTGTTTTCTTATCGCATTTGAAGAGAGTTTGTAAATTGAAAGACATAGCGGCAGGGTTGCAAAAGTTTGCTGTTATTATAACCGTATAAACCGTAGGTGCCTACCATTTACAGAAACCATCCGGTTGAAAATCTTGTGCATAAACATAAAAATATAAAATTTTACGTGGTGGAAGATTGACCTGCTAAAAAGTATATCCAAATCATCTGCACAGACTAAAAAGAAGGGGAAAATTGCTTCAGCTTAAATCACAGCCCATATTTTCTGACGCTTTTCAAACGGAATGTCGCGAGATTCACCAATCAGAATGAGCTATTTGTAGTGTGATTTGCCTGGCGCGAAGTGTTCGGAATTTCCGGTTATCCCATGTAACTGGTAAGTACCCCCTGGCAAACATTTTAGTCGAACAAACCAGGAAAACGTATGTGGCATACGTAATAAATGTTGCCCATAAATTTCTTTAAGTACTATACAACGCTTGAAAACGCTAGTCTTCGGTATTTGATCTGTCCGGTCATGGCGCCCGACCAAAGTTAGGATTTTCACTGGGGGGAACGCATTTTCAGGGACCAAATTTTTCATTTGCAGCTCTGCGCTGAGTGCCCTAATGTTTAAGTCAGTTGAACATATGATCATAAAATGGGGAAAGTCGACTTTTGTAGCGAGTAACGGGCGCCTCCAAAGGCGTTTTATAATGTGTGTTCTCTTGTGCTTGGTGCCTTGCTTATTATTTTTGTCCCCGATCGCTGCTGTTGTTCAAACCCTCTTGCTTTGTCACAGGCCACGAGGCAGTAGAGCTGTGACTTTCGACCTGTGATTTCCCACTCTCTGACGCTGATAATGAACTTGAATTGACTGTAGTCTTGTTTAAGGTACTAATCACGGAGGTGCTGGGAGACGATTTTTTCGTACTAGGCGTGGTCGTGACAGGACAATATTGTTTGCATTTGGATGGATTGTTAATAACTTCCCACAGAGAGTTTCTGAAACAAAATAAATGCTTTCAGCCCTTTAACCAGTAAAGTCAACTCTCTTAGCAAACAGACAACTCTACAAGCGGACACTTTCCTACAACGGACATCAAGGAGCTGGGCACCGCCATTTTACAGTCGTTTTTATATTATTCTCTCTCTCTATAAGGTACTGGAGACACCTGACCTCAATGTAAACTTTCTACCGATCCCAATGCAACGCTGTCCGTCTTAAACAGGTTTGTACTTATTTAGCAAATAAACGTTGTTACGCTGGGGGAAACTTCTACCATGCCGATTCCCCTAGTAATCATTAATAGTTTTAATGTTCTCTTTTCTGTTTTGGTTTTTCTTCTTCTTTTTTCTTTTCGCTTTTTTTTCTTACCGCATTTTATCGCTCTTCCCCTCACTTCCGCTACGAACATTTCGGGAGAAGTCCCCTTTCTTTCCCTAGTCCCTGTACGGCGTCCTCCCAGGCTTTCTTGGTCAACGTATTTCGGTGACGTAGCCGATACGAATGGTCGGGAGGTCGCGTGGAATAATGAGGCCAAGGGACTGGGCATGCAACTCTCACGAAATGTCCCCAACGGACCTAACGGTAGAGGGCGATGAGAGGGTGGCTGTACTCGCAGACCAATTAATCTTGAA
The DNA here is from genome assembly GCA_964035525.1 of Porites cylindrica. NCBI lineage: Eukaryota > Metazoa > Cnidaria > Anthozoa > Scleractinia > Poritidae > Porites > Porites cylindrica. Next base: position 18,561,505 of record OZ037788.1, read on the forward strand.
AGTTAACATCAGTCATGGAATCCCAAGCTATTGTGTATGTCTCGTGGTTTTTTTTTCGGCTTTCTCGTCAGTTTCCAATGTGTAGTTCTTTTTTCAACAACTCTGTAAATTACATTTGGTCAATGGCGCAAAATTTAAAGCAAACCACACACAAATAAACCAACAAAATGGCCAACTTGGTGGAAACTCTTGGCAAAGTCAAGCATCTGCCTAACTGCTAAAATGATCACCTTCAGATTCGAGGACGAGATTTGGCTTTTGTTTTTTCCACGTATCTCCAAAAAATAGGCACCCGGAAAGCAACATATATATACTTTCTCTTAACCAGAAAAGTTAGCACAGTTATTTTCACAATCGCAAGATGATAAAACTTCTAACATTTGATAACTTTTTCAGCCGCTAAGACATTTTCGTTGAAACTCGTAGTAGGATGACAACGGCTTTATTCCACAGAAAATAAACCAACCCAGTGACGTTTCCTCCGAGAACCCAGTGAAGATACAGATTCCACTGGTTCTGTTACAAAGGGGAGGGCGGGGTGCTATCACGTTTTCCCGCCAAAATGACGCTGGTTCACGTGTACGCACTACCTAGTACTGCAAAACTCTTGTCTACGTAATAGTCCTCGTCTTGAAAGGTTTCTTCAAACTCATATGAGGATGCAATTTACCTGACGAATGGCCATCCAAGGTAGCTGTATGGCATAGAGAAGTGCTTAACCAGTAGTCCGCACCGATCGTAAATCAGTATATCGTCTTTTGCACCACCTAGCATTCCCATGATATCTTGCGAAACTGGCTCTTGGTAGACTGGAAAGGAGACTCTGCTGGTCAACTTGGAGATTGTGGAGGCGGCCCTTTTCATGTTCAAAATCATGAACGAAACGTCAGTGATATTCCTAAATGACGGAAAACGTACGCATGAAATTAACGTCACTATTTCAAAATAAAGGTGAAAAACTAGAAAGTATTGTCTTACCTTTGGGATACCACCTGAATCAAAAGGAGCTTTTGAAATAGTGCTTTTTTTATAATTGCCCAGATCTTCTCGATTGCCTAGATTTTTAGGGAAAAACGAGATGATCCAGACGTATACTTGAGTTCTATTCAGGCTATTGCTATCGCCCTAATACATGTCCCATGGAAACAGCTCTGGTGCAATGCGCGATAATCCGGTCGATTGGGATTATCGCAGTGGCCTAGAAAGAAATTATTATATCCAAGTAATCCCCCGAATCGAGATGATCCAGAGAATTGCAGTATTAATCCTAGTCACGAACCCATATTTCTGACATTTTCAACCTCGTGTAAGGTCGAGATCTCTTCATTTAAGTACCATACACAAACAGTTTATTTGAAATTTTAAATAGGGAACCTCTGTGCAATGGTCGTGACCATATTTAAACGTTTTACTGGGATAAATTTCATAAAACCGGAAGGCTCCTCGTGATCAACAGATAGCACGTAAATCCAAACGTTTTTCCTTCCTTAAAAGTTTCTCCGGCAAAGCAGCGCGAGCTGAAATTTGACTGCGACAGGCGGTTCGCAGGAGAAAAAAAAATGAAGAGGACATTGAGACGGTTGAGTCATGTTATGTCTGCAAAACACTACATTTGAAGTCTTAGCCTGTATTAAAGCTAGCATACTACTCACAAGGAGATGTCCTTAGGGCTCATAACGCAATCTTCGTGCGTGACGAGCCCAAACGACCTTGTGTGCGTTGGACTCTATAAACCCGCGTAGTGGCATAGTGTGATAGGTGTAGATTCATGCGCCTTTAAGTGTTACCTTTTAAAGACTACGTTCTTGTACATGACGTTCATTTGGCTGGCCTGCCACTGACAAAATCGTCAGCTGGCCAACAGTAGTCCAAGGATAACCACGTGACCCTTAGAGCGTGCTTCAGCCAATGGGTTCAGTTGATCAATCTTCCATGAGGAAGGCCGCTGGCATGTTCTTGAGCCTTTATTTTGAACCACCAAGGCAAGCAAGATAGCAGGCAGCAGAATGCTTACCGGGCGCATTCTGAGCAAGAAAAACTGCAATGAAAACTTTGTGCATTAATATTTTAAAAATTGCACAAGCACTGAAATACCCCTTCCTGTTTTCTCAAAATAGGCCCCAAATGTATGTTTACGCGCCAAAGGAATTTGTTTTTAGCTTGTCGGCTCACCTCTGTTGTGAAATTGGATATAGAGCTATGTGAAGGAATTTAACTGTTGTGGTGTAAATTTAAAAGAACCGGTGTTAAATTGAGGTTATTACACTGAGATACCTTGAATCATGCGGTTAGAGCTGCTAAAACTCTTCTGAGTACTTAATTTTTGGCGGAAACCTAGTCATTTCGTTCCTGGGTAACTCGGATCGTGTGTCGGAGTGTACGTGCTGCAAATGGACGGCCCTGAAATGTCAAACGTATCAAATTTTGTAATAGCACAAGTTGCAAACCCAGCTAATTTACTCGAACTCTTTTTCACTTGGCAGGTTTCTGCCACGTTTTAAAAGCAATGAATTGTGTTGTTACCTTTGACATCCGTCTTCACGTATTTAAGTGCATGTCATTCCTTCTGGAATGACAATACCAATAGAATTGTCAATTGTCGCTGTGGACTTGCTGCTATTTAATATTCTTGTATCGAATTTTGGGTCAAGGGCAAATCAGGGTGAGATATTAAACTCGCATATTTCGGGACTGGAATAGAGTAAAGGATTTTAGGAAGAATTTGTCCATTCCTTGGACTAAGAACACCCTCGACTCCGCTTATCATGCTGTTCGTCAATTAGCGAATGGTTGGATATAAGCTATTCGGAAAAAGAGTTTGTTTGACACCTCAATAGCAGAATATTAGAGTACTACTCACAAAGCGGAGTGAAAAGAAAAACTCAACTACAATACCGTTGTAGGGGAGGGGGGTCTGCACAAAGGCTAGGTAAACCTGACGCTGTTTTCACATTTCAAAAAGCCACATGTTACAATACAGACACTAATAAAGGCCAAAAAAAAGAGAAAGAAAAAAAAGGGTTTGACTTCATATCTTGAGGTACTCATTTTTAAACACGGTTTTCAACCAAAAAAGGTACCTCTTTTGTATACCTTCTATAGAAACTGGTTTTCCTTTCATAGCCACAAAAGCGGTTGAGATAACAGTACGAGAATATTGGACATGACTGAAGCGCTTCGGTAAATGATTCACATATTTCAGAAAATGGGTCATAAGTCTTAGCTGCAATACTCCAAGTTACTTTGAAACACCCTTTTTAATACTATGATAGCTTTCCTTTTCTTTTCTTTACCTCAAATCGTGAAATCCTTACTCTTATTGAAAACAGTAACACAATCCGGGGGAGTATAACTGTATACCCAGTCCAGTCATCCCCTTTGTCTTTTATAAAGTCCTTACAATTAAACATTAAAGAGCGAAGCGCGTCGCGTGTCAAACGTGCGCTGCGGGAGGTAGAATGATTCTCCCCCTCTCTCCTTCCCATCGTCCCTTTCGCCGAGCGGCCCGTTCCGTGACAACTGTTCCGTGGCCGCCTACAAATGATAAGAGACGACTGGGAACGAGTAAGGCTACAAGGAGTTCGCCCTCCGGGATTCCCCTGGGGACGAATGCACTTTTAGAATAATTTTAATTTCAAAACGATACCCAGTTTAAGAAACACGCCAATTTTTTGTGTGAAAAGTGCTATTAAAGAAGATAACAACCAAGAGATTATTACGATCTCTGGGAACAATTCATTGTTCATTGTGGTTCTAAACTCTTAAGATTCTGATCTAACAGATGTTTGACCTCGAAGGCATGATCAGACTTTCATTCGTAACAAAAGCACAGAATACACTTTAAGATTATTTGTCTTTGCTCTGAGACTCTTTGAAACAACTTACCCAACAAGACAAAAGGTGTCCTCAACGGCAATCGCAAAGCACAGTACAAAGCTTAACGAAACTGCTCATACGCTTTCAACAACAAAGCACGCGCGACGAGCATATACTATATATGGTCACAGAAAGAAGGACTGGAAAGTGAACATGATACCCATGTCGGTGGCAACCTGTGTTAATTGATAAACTACAGGGATTAGTCACGTTTGGGGCTTAGCGTGACGCCTCAATAACCAGGACAAAATTCGGCGCATACCGTAGCCTGCGAGCAAGCTCTCCATTTAGGGGATATCATGAAAAGTGGACGCGCGAGAGGCACACGCGAGGAGACGCGAAAGCGGGATGGGGGGGCGAAGGGGCCCTCGTGGCTTGGCCGCTCGCTCATGCGTTTTCGCGCGGCTCGCTTCGCTCGCTCAAATAGGAGAGCTTGCTCGTACGCTACGCATACGGCAAACTGCCACTTATAAACACCCCTCCCCCGCTCCTCACCAAGTTATTGGCCTATCCGGATCTACCTGTACTGTAAGCTAAAACATACATCCGTTCATAGCCCCCCACCCCCCCTTAGATAAAAGCCTCCCTCTAACTCCGCCCCCCTCCTAATTCAATTTATTGTGACATTTTAAAGCTTAACCCAGTAATTGATTATACTATGAGCAGCCACTCTTTTTTCTCAGTCCATCAAGCGAAACGCGCGAGACACGAAAATGACAAAGCGTGTGAGTGATGGATTGTTATCAGGGAATTTTTGCAACGTTTTTGAGCGACGCACGTAAACCGGAAGTGAGCTTTTTTTTCTCTTTTATAATTCCTTTACGCATCCAAGTTTGTATGGCTAAGTGTCTTTACTCTTAAAGGCTGACCATTTACCCAAACGTTTTTGCAAAAACACGTCTCAAGTGTGCAGGTGCAAAAGTCCGGTTGGCGTGCGTCGCTGAAAAATGTCGCTGCTTAAACAACGAGCGGCTTTGTCGCACAATGCTCACACGCGGGTGCAACTCCCTTACTAAACAGTGGGGGATCCAGGGGAGGGGTAGTCTCCTTTACAGCCGTTTTTTGATGTCACCGGGAGCGTTGCGTGACGTGGCTTCGAGGGAGACTAGGGGAGGGGCCCCCCTTATTTTTAAACCAAACTGAGGCCCGAAGAGCCGAAAAAAATTTTGTGACCGCCACTCTCCTTATCTCAAGGTCTGGCCATGGATGACCGGGCCCCTGCCTTATCTGAAGGTCTGGATCTGCCATGACTGCTACATCTGAAGAAATAGATAAACTGCCCTCAGCTTATATTTTGATTAGCACGGCTAAAGCTTATTTGGAAGCACTTTTCCTTTACCGCCATTGTAAGCCACTCCGTTCCAGTGAGCCCTCCGAAAACCCAAAATATAAGCTTAATTAGCTACATAATTCCCAAAACAAGCCCAAAAATTATTTCCGGAACTTCCCCGAAAAAAGCTCTAAAATTCTTTTTAAAATGTCCAAAATTCTTCAAAACATTACCAGGTCACTTTTAAACAACATAGGATTTATTCAACATTTTTAACAGATATATTAAATTGACACAATCTCAGCAGTCCACTGTATTTGATTCTTAGGTAACTTCTAAACATACAACCCTTGCATGAAAATTTAGAACTGGCATCTCTGGAACTATATGTCATGAATAAGGCAAACAATCACTGATGCGTATTACCTAGAGAAATTATTTGATAAATTAAGATGTACAACTTCAGACATTTCATATTTTTTTTCTCCTTATTACTAGTACTTGATAACATCTTATAAATGGTAAATTCTGGATCATTTTGTTTAACACTAACATAATTTTCACGGTTCCTTGTAAGGTTATACCTTTAATATAAATAAATCATTCAAGTCAATTAATTAATCAGTTAATTAATTTACCTAACATTTCTGGACACCTAAAATGTAATGCAACATGAAGCATCACGCAATCGAGACTGTCTGTCATGCAATAAAACATTCATTTTTAAAAATGAATGTACATTCTTCATCAGGCTTATTACTGTCACTACAACATGGAACATGAACAACGTTTAGGCTCAGGAACGACCTAACAAGGTTTATAAACAAATAGTCAGATAGTGTGATTCAAAGCGAGTTTGTGTTGTCCCAGCGCAGTGTGACTTTCGAAAAACCGCCCACAGCGCACACAAGCCCAGTGAAAAAGCTCTTCGCTGTGTTGATTCAAACTGACTTTGGACTTAAAGCTCTTGAAGCAAACTCCGCAGGTATAAAGGATATCAATAAAGCGAGACGGATTTTTCAGACGGCCCGTGCGAAAGCAGTATACACTGTGTAAAAACGCTTGGCGACGCTTGTACCATATGGTATAACTAAACTGAAAACCGTATTCATAGCCTGAATAATCAGAAGACCCGGAATTTTTACGCTCCCTGGTGCACTTCTCCACCGCTACCCCTTGTTGAGAATCGCCATCACAACCTGCTCTTTCGTCTGTCTCGTCACGCAAGCTGTGTCTTGCATACGGGTGAAAGCGACGATGCCGTTTCTTACAACGATGGCGGTGTCTCATTTTCCGTTGCAGACTTCTCTCGCTGTACCTGCGGCTGCATTTCTTGTAAAAATATGACTGTCGCTCATCGTCTTGGAGAAATATATCCACGTCTCTCGAAGGAGTGCGCCGTGTTGTGATTTGCAAGTTGTCGCCGCGCCATGAAAACGAACGAGTGTCTTCCTTCAGAGAAGCGGAGCCGTACAAGAGCGAGGGGTAATCAAACACATTCTCCACGTATTCAACCCTTTTTGTCTTGACATAATTGCATTTCCCAACCTTTTCCAGCTCTCTCAAGACCCAGAGCCTTCGGTTATTCAAGGTGTACCATTCCCACTTCTCCGGGTAAAATACCACTTCGATGAGCGGAATATCTTCCAGCAGAATTTCTCCATTTTTGAGCTGAGTAAATGTCTCAAGCAGAGGAATTCCGTTGTCAAATTTGGATGCAAGCACGTTCTTAGTGAAACGTATTTCTGAAGGTTTCAAAAGAACGAGGTAAGTAAAATTCATCGCGATATTGTTGAAGTGATGGCCTTATCATTAGCGAATGACAAAGATGTTGTGCAGGAATTGATAAACAAGATTAGTCGTTCCACGTGCGCACATGGAAAATGGCGCGAAATATTCCCAGGGGAGTCTGATCGATCGAGGAAAGAAAAACAAACATGAATCCACTTACAGGGGGAGGGGTAGAGTCTTTTTAAAATAACATTATTTTTCTTTTACAGGTATTTCTTTTTCCGAAACACTCTCTAATACTTTCAAAAGTTTTGAGTTTTGTCAAGACCACTTTTATCAGCATCCTCTTATTCATTGTCGATCTCTAACGCCCAATAAACAGGTTACAGAATTGGTTACAGGTGAAAATTAAAAACTCACACGTTTATTGAAAGGTATAAAGAAAGTGTTAGTGGAAGAAAATTATTCTAAAAATTTAAAAAATAATCCTAAGAGAAGCTATGCTTACTGAAAATAAAGGAAAGAAAAATGTGAAACCAGTGCAGCGGGTAGATACGGTTCCGTGTGGTGAGGGGTAAGGATGATTTTTTGAGCTAGAATTAGTCACCAGTCTCTTGTCGACCATTTTCTGGGAATCGTTCATGAGGTGAAGTAAATGCAGAAGAGGATGTGAAACTTGCCGACAAAATGTATATTTTTCCGCTTCTTTTAACTACTGTTACCTTTCTTGGCGGCTCCACGTTGGTAAAAGCGGACATTGATGCTGGAAAAACGCCTCCAATGGAAGAATGGGTGAATCCTGGAGACATGATTAACTATGACACTGACAGCAAGGTTAGTTTCGTTTTCAAAATTTACACTTAATGCACAATATTATTTTGATACAAGCTAAAGCTATGGTTGCAAAGCATAGATAACATTTAGGTCTTCCACATTCTGCAACGAAAAATGTATGTGTACATTAAGTGAGAGACTAAAGAGAAACAATTTAATATCAGTTAAAAATTGATGCCGATTTTTTGGGGGGGAGGGGGTGCTTGGGAAGTTGCGCGGGAATGAGGGTTTAAGTTGGGATCCGAATACAAATTTCGGCTTAAATTCCCTATCGCTGGACAATGTTTTGGTTCAAAGTTTTCCACCATTACTTGTTTTTTGGGATAATCATTGTGTCTCGGAAAAGTTTGGCAAGTCATGAAGTGACTAGTAGTACCAAGAAAAAGAACTGCCCAACCTTGTTTGAAATCAATGAGGAGCTGGTATGAAGTGCAATACATCATAAACTAAACTGAGAAATTAGTGTGCAGTCTTTTAGAAGCAGAAGGAAAAGACTGCCTTAGAACCTCTTTTATATCATATATTTCGACAGTAGATTATCTGGATCATCAACAATCTAGTGTGCTTTTTTGAAGTCCATTTAACCTTCTCCCAGTGCTTACTTCATATTTTAGACGACTCTAAAATGTGGGTAATGACACAAAACAAAAGATTGAAAAGAATCTGAATTATATCCTTACCACAAACAAAAGCTAACAAAATGGTTTCTGCAACACCAAGAAGCACCAAAAATGTGGATTTCTGGGTATAATGCTCAAAATTGACAAGGCTGTCATCCATTCTGTGCAGTTCAAGGATGGCTGTAGTGTCAAATTTAAAATTCCTGACACAACAAAAGTTTCAAAATCCTCATCAAGGTAACACTATTCAATGTCAATTTATTTTGTTTTCAACATTGTTTAAACATCCCAGTCTTCCAATCAATAATTTGTCCAAAGTTTGCTAACATCGCCCATCTGGAGCTATTACAGGGCTCAAAAGTAACACTCGTAAACTCACAAAATGCGAGTGATTTTGATAATCTGCAAGAGAGAAAAATATCCACTAGCAAAGGTTGGCGAGTTAGAATCATCCATGTCTCCCAAAAAAAGGGAAAGAATTTGCTAGTGGTCTCACCAGTTTGCTAGTGGCAAAAAATCTTAGTAGCAAAACTTTGCAATTGCACGTAAAAGTTAACTTCGAGCCCTGTATTAGCATTGATAGGTAAGTAAGTCCCTAGTTTATTCAGAGAACACTCCCAACCCTTATCCAATGTGGGAAGAATGGATAATCCAGTGTTATTTTTTAACAGCTGATTGCAGGCAACACTGCAAAAGCAATTAAGACTTTGAGGGATAGCATAACATAACATAAACGTTATTTATACTCGAATTTTAGAGTAGCTATAATAACAAGCTAATATCTTCAAGCTGACACTACATGAAAATAATATAGAAATATATATATATATATATATATATATGTATATACATTAAATGCATTGTAAGTAATAATAATAAAATAATGTTAATAATAATAAGCACATAAAAGTAAAGAAAATATTATTTACAATTTTAAGTTTAAGTAAAACAAGCAAAAATAATTTACATGAAGGTAACATCCTGTATTTTGGTCTTAAAGTCTGCAAAAAACTGGTACGAAAAAAGTCCAGCAGTGCATTCCACTGCTTAGCTGAAAAGTAAGAAAAGGAGTTAAGACCATAGGTAGTTGTTCTAGGTTTACTTAGTGAAAGAATGTAGTTGCCACGAAGATCATAGGAAGAGGACCAGAGTGAAAACATATTCTTCATAATTATGAGCAGGAAAATGAATGAAAAAGAAACTCTTATATAACAGTATCAGGAAATTTTAAACGCGTTTGTTACGCCACGAAGTAGAGTTGACTTTTGAGAGAAGAGTGTCGTATGGGGACATGTAATCTCCAAGTATAAATCTAAGTATTCTTTTATTTAAAGGTTCAAGCTTATCCGCATCGCGTGCTACACAAAAAAGCCAGACAGAGGAGCAATAATAAAAATGAGCTAGAATATATGCTTTGTAAAGTTTGAGTAAGATTTCCCTACGTATGAGTTTTCCAAAGTGCAACATAACATTAAATTGATTATTAATCTTCTTGGATACATTTGATATATATTTAGAAAAATTCAGTTTATCATCCATTTCCATTATTTCCAAAAATCTCTAACGTGTCCTTTACTGGGAAGGAAAAACCATACTCCGTACCACCAAGGATTAGACACTGGTGCTTGCTCTCATTAACTATCATCCCATTTTTCATATGTCTCTAACAGCCAGCTGCCAGGTAATAGTCTGGCTGAAAAACAGCTTACCAATGGCTCAAATTACTCTAGAAAACAAAAGCAGCGTGTAATTATTGTGAAGGGGTAGTGGACTTAAAAAGCCGGCTTGACTAATAGAAAAAGCTTGCCTAGGTTTTCTTTAGCCACATTCCTGTTTTTTTTTTTTTCAAAGAACTACAACGAAGCAACTGGTATAAAGATCACAAGGTGTCCCTGCTAAGGACCTAAGACAGCCCTACCCAATGAGAAAAAACCAGTGGCTCATATTAATAATAAATTTGGTTTCAAGGTTAACTTTTCCTAAATTACATTTTAGCCACATTAACTCACTCTTATGTAGTGGCATTTTGCAGACTATTTGCATGTTGCTGAAAATAATAGCCTATGAAAGCTTAAACTAAATCAGTATTTCTCTGCATTGTCCATAGTAGGTTATATGTGGCTAAATTCAATTTAGGTTAGGTTAAACTCAAGACAATGTTTGCCAGTGGTCTGCTTCTTTTTCTCAGGGTAGCAGTAAATTTACGGCTCTCCTGCTATAGCCACAGAATTTGCTAACACCTGCATTCAGTTGCTGGAAGTCTCATCTTGCTGCTTGCCTTCCATTTCCCCTGAATGTGGTTTGGTACATATGGGTAGTTAAATTCAGGGTTTGCAAATTTTATTGATGAGTGGAGTCAGTGTGACTTCTGCTTCACAAATTTTTGAGTCATTTTGGAATATTTGGAGTCAAGTATCAGACACTATCGTGAGGGATACATGAAGTAGCTGTGGCGGTCCGCTGACCTGGAAAGCTCAAATCCATGATGGCGGTTATCGAGTAAACTTTGATCGTAATTTACCCTCTTCCTGTTTTGTCGAGCAGTATAATTCTTTAATTTCGATGATTTAATTAAGGTTTACAAAGTTTACAGTTAACGTAAATTGTATTTGTTGCGAAAAAGGTAAGGACAAAACTGTTTGTTATTTCTGGAGTCGAAGTGGCTCCCTATTTGTTACTGAAAATTTTTGGAGTCGAAGTGACTCCCTCCGTAACCTCTGTGGAGTCATACAATTTTGGTGTAAAATACGCCAAATTTGGCGTATTTGCCAACCCTGTAAATTTTTCTCACTGAGGATTTTAGTGTGAAGGTGTCTAAGAGTTACCCCTTACAGGGTTGTCATGGTCATATTCCACATTCACTTGCTCCAAGACTTTTCAGACACCCTCCCCACACTCATCCATAAGGTTGGATTAATATTCATTCAAAATATTTCCCCGATTCTGATTGGCTAAAAGCACACGCATAATTCACCATAACCAGTTACTGATGACCAAATTTGGAAGAATTTTGTGTTTAACGAGGAAGTGACATAAAAAATGCAGTGTTCTTGCAGGTTAAGGCACCGTTAACCGAGAAGACCTAGGGATGAGGTTGAGTTGTTTTGGTTGTGAAAAAAAAAAAAAATGGTGGACATTTCACTCGTTTCAAGAGTAAGAACTAGGCAAAATTATACCTAAAAACATGGAAAGAACAGCAAGAACACAACTTGAAGGGTGACATCTGCTATTTGGAGAACATTTGAGGAGCTGAAGAACCCTAAACATGCACTATCGAAGGTGAACTTAACATCGATGGAGGTAAGCATGTTTTAGCTCTGTTTTTAAACTAGGAATTATTTTGAATGAATAATAAAACAATTATTGAATTCGGCTTTTGTATCATATCAAGAATTATGGAGATCTCGGAGGATAACACCCTCTTCGATCTCCATAATTCTTCATAAGATACTCAGCCTCATTCATTAACTATTGTTAATTAATATTGCTTTTTTGTATACGTTGTGGTTCAATTTTATCCTTGGTTTAAATTTTATTTCCTTTTTGGGGGGAATGGTAATATATGATGATGAGTTTGAAACAAAAGAAAATAAAATTTAAACCATGGATAAAATTGAATGACAACATTTACATCACCAACAGGTGAAAACTGATTGTGGTTCACTACAAGCAAAGCTTTCACAGTGCGAACAAGGTTTGAAAAAAATGCCATCAAGTTGCCCATCATGTACTGAGAAAACTGCTGCTAATGCATCACCTTCACAGCCTTGTGATACTCCATACTTCAAAAAGCTTGCAAGAACCATCCTTGGACACATTGAAGATTACGGGAGTTATGAAGTAACAGTGACTGCTTCAAAAGATGATTCTTCAACTCTCGAGAAATTTGTCTCGTCAGATAAAGGAAATGTGCAGGATGTCTCTGAGGTTATCATTGGTATTGTAACAAATTTCAAAAGCCACGAAGATGGTTTTGGCTTCAGCAAATGGGACACATCAACTTTAAGTTACCTAACCAGAGAAGCAATCCTTCTTTCTGTGGCTTTTATTCTTGTAATATGTGCTGTTGTTATTTTTGAGATGCGTACAAACTTGTCTTGGCGATCACAACTGTGGCTTGTTCTGTTGGTGAGTTTCATCGTCAGTATTCCTTGGGAATGGTACCGTTTGTACAGAAAAGCATTTGCCTCCAAGCAAGCTCAAATGGCAAAGGCAAACGAAATCCCAAAGGGTTGTCTACCTGATCATGAGTTGCGTCCATGGGAATCGTTCAAGCTATGGTTTAGTAGTTCATTTACATTTTCAGACGACATCTGTACCCGATACCAAGAGACACTACTTGTTGATCCATTCTGGGAAGTATCCCCATCAAAAGTAAGTAGTTTTGTTTTTTATTCAGTGCAACAGCTTTGCTTTGTTTACAGCTATTTTGAGAGAGGTTGTTGGATAAAGCGCATGCAACAGTACCAAAAGGTATTGTGGGTAGTTTTAAGTTCACTATTCTTCAAA
>OZ037788.1:18579344-18581844 GCA_964035525.1 Porites cylindrica
TTTCTACCTCAGTAGCAAACGAAACTGAAAATTTAAACTTCTGGTCCAAACTAAACCAATGGGTGAAAATACCACAACTCACACAATGAAAAGTATCCGTAGCAGGTACTAGCCTTAAAGAAAGTGAGAAAAAAGTTTACGAATCATTGTGCAAGAAAAACAACATGCAGTCAGGTGAAGAAAGCAAAGATTGTAAGTTCAGAACATATCCTCAGTGTCACAGGCCACAGAGGTATAAATTTCCTTAATGACTACGATGAAGCCGACGAAGAAGAGCTACGATGAATCTTGCATTAGCCCAAATAAAATAATGAAAACTCCAGCGCTGAGAAAAAGCAAATATTATATTAATACTGGCAGTTTCCGACATCACAACAACTGTGGCTCCACTCACCCATCGATGGTAGCGTCGAAAGAAAACAAATTGCCTCCTTCATTTTCGGGTTTTAAATCTCAAAAATTTGTCCATGAATCCAGCTATGATGGGTTCTCAGGAACAGACAATGATAAACAGTCGTTAAAAATCTTTAGCAAGTGTCTTTCATCTTTGGCTGTTCGAAGCGTTCTCTTGATTTAAAAACGGCAGTATACTTCTTGAAAACGCTTCTTGTAAACGCCGAGCTCTCATAATCGAGGATGAATTTAAAAACACTTACTTTTGCTGATTGTTGTAAACCAAGTTATCTTTAACAGGCTGGTGATCATATAAAAAAATCCTTGCACGTTTCCAAGTTCTTAGCTGAATGATTTTGAAAGCGTTGGTCTTGAAAAAGTTTGAATTTGACAAAGGTAGTAGTCTGTTTCAGCCAATCAGTTGAATGAACTAAAAACGTGCGCGCTGTCAAAATTTGTTGTCGTAGTTATGTTTTTCGTGTATATTATTAATAAGTAATCACATGATTTTTCTCGTGCAATTTGGATTAAATAAGCACTTGTAAATTTTTCAAAGACCACAAAGTGCACTCGCCCTACGGGCTCGTGCACTTTTGTTAGTCTTTGAAAAATTTACTCGTGCTTATTTATTCCAGATTGCACTCGAAATCATGTGATTACCTATACAAACATGACATATGTTATATAACATAACACGACACGTTACATAACATGACACATAATCAAAAGATAACATGACATATGTTATATAATATAACATGACATATGTTATATAACATAACATGACACGTGTTATATAACATAACATGACATATGTTATATAACATACCATAACACGACACATATTATATAACAAAACCTAACACATGTTATATAACATAACATCACATGTTATATAACAAACGTAACATAACATGTGCTATATAACATCTCATAACATATGTTATAGAACATAACATGACACATGTTATATAACAGAAGATGACACAATTATAACATAACATGACACGTTATATAACAAACATAACATGACATTACATATGTTATATAACATAAAATCACACGTGTTATATAACATAACACGACACATGTTATGTAACAAACATAACATATGTTATATAACATAACATGTGTTATATAACATGACATCACATGTTTTATACAATTACATGACGTATGTTATATTATGAAATAACATGTTATATAACAGAACATGACATGTTTTATAACATAACATGACCCATGATTGTAACATAACACGACATGTTATATAACATAACATGACACATGTTATATAATATAACATGACACATATTGTATAACAAACATAACATATGTTATATAACATAACATGACATGTTATATAACAAACATAACATGTGTTATATAACATGACATCACATGTTTTATACAATGACATGACGTATGTTATATAACATGAAATGACATATGTTATATAACATAACATGACACGTGTTATATAACATAACAACGACACATGTTATATAATATAACATGACACATGATTATAACATAACACGACACATCTTATATAACATAATATGACACATGTTATATAATAAACATGACATGACATATGTTATATAACATAACATGACACGTGTTATATAACATAACATAACATGACACATGATTATAACATAACACGACACATGTTATATAACATGACACATGATCATAACATAACATGACATATGTTATATAACATAACATGACACGTGCTTTATAAGATAACACAACACATGTTATATAACAAAACCTAACACATGTTATATAACATGACATGACATGTTATATAACATAACATCACATATGTTATATAACATAAATAAGATAACATGTGCTATATAACATCACATAACATATGTTATATAACATAACATGACATGTGTTTTATAACATAACATACAATACAATACAATACAATAACTTTATTTAAAGAGGGAAGCGCAATAACCTGTTACAGTTTTCTAACCTACGGCCCTCAAAAAAAATAGATAAATAGATAAATAAATTTAGAAGACTAAAAACAAATAAATTTATAAATGTATATATATACACAAAAGAGACAATATTTAAAGTAGAA
>OZ037788.1:18589344-18645367 GCA_964035525.1 Porites cylindrica
CTAGTGATCCCTAGTCATCCCAGTTATCCCTAATCAACCCTAGTCATCCTTAGTCATTCTTAGTCATACCTTGTCATCCTTAGTCATCTCACTCATCCCTAGTCATCCCAGTCACCCCTAGTCATCCCTACTCATCCCTATTTATGCGTAGTCATCCCTACTCATCCCAGTCATCCCTTGTCATCCGTAGTCATCCCTAGTCATCCCTAAGCATCACTAGTCATTTTTAGTCATCCCTAGTCATCCTAGTCATCCCTAGTCATCCCTAGTCATCCCAGTCATCGCTAGTCATCCCAGTCTTCCCAAGTCATTCTTGTTCATCCCTAGTCATCCCTAGTCATTCCTAAACATCGCTAGTCACCCTTAGTAGTCCCTAGTCATCCCTAGTCATCCACAGTAATCCCTAGTCATCCCTAGTCGTCCAAGTAATCTCTAGTCAACCCTAGTCGTCCCTACTCATCCCTAAACATCACTAGTCATCCTTAGTCATCCCTAGTCATCCCTAGTCATCCCAGTCATACCTAGTCATCCTAGTCATCCTTAGTCATCCCAGTCATCCCTAGTCATTCCATTAATCCCTAGTCATCCCAGTCATCCCTAGTCATTTGTAGTCGTATCAGTCATCCCTAGTCATCCTTAGTCATCCCTACTCATCCTTAGTCATCCCAGTCATCCCACTCATCCCTAGTCATCCCTAGTCACCCCTAGTCATCCTTAGTCATCCCTAGTCATCCCTAGTCATCCCTAGTCATCCCTAGTCATCCTTAGTCATCCCAGTCATCCCTAGTCATCACAGTCATCCTTAGTCATTCCTAGTTATCCCTAGTCACTCCTAGTCATGCCTAGTCATTCCTAGTAACACCAGTCATCCCTAGTCATCGCAGTCATCCTTAGTCAGCGCTAGTTATCCCTAGTCACTCCTAGTCATGCTTAGTCATCCCTACTCATTCCTAGTCATTCCAGTCATCCCTAGTCATCCCAGTCATCTCTTGTCATCCTAGTCATCCCTAGTCATCCCAGTCATCCCAGTCATCCCTAGTCATCCCTAGTCATCCCTAGCCATCCCAATCATCCCTAGCCATCCCAGTCACCCCAGTCATCCCTAGTAATCCCTAGTCATCTTTTGTCATCCCTAGTCATCCCTAGTCATCCTTAGTCATTCCAGTTATCCCTAGTCATCCCAGTCATTCCTAGTCATCCCTAGTCATCCCTAGTCATCCCTAGTCATCTCTAATTATCCCAGTCATCCCTAGTCATCCTTAGTCATCCCTAGTCATCCCTTGTCATCCCAGTCATCCCTAGTCATCCCAGTCATCCCTTGTCATCTTAGTCATCCCTAGTCATCCCAGTCATCCCTAGTCATCCCAGTCATCCCTAGGCATCCCAGTCATCGCTAGTCATTCTTAGTCATCCCTAGTCATCCTTAGTCATCCCAGTCATGGCTAGTCATCCCAGTCATCCGTAGTCATTCTTAGTCATCCCTGGTCATCCCTAGTCATCCCAGTCATGGCTAGTCATCCCAGTCATCCGTAGTCATCCCTAGTCATCCCTAGTCATCCTTAGTCATCCCTAGTCATCCCTAGTCATCCCAGTCATCCCTAGTCATCCCTAGTCATCCTTACTCATCCCAGTCATCCCTAGTCATCCCAGTCATCCGTAGTCATTCTTAGTCATCCCTGGTCATCCCTAGTCATCCCTAGTCATCCCAGTCTTCCCTAGTCATCCCTACTCATCCCTAGTCATCCTTAGTCATCCCTAGTCATCCCTAGTCACCCCTAGTCATCCCTAGTTATCCTTAGTCATCCCATTCATTCCTAGTCGTCGCAGTCATCCTTACTCATCGCTATTTATCTCTAGTCACTCTTAGTCATCCCTAGTCATTCCTAGTCATCCCAGTCATCCCTTGTCATCCCAGTCATCCCTAGGCATCCCAGTCATCGCTAGTCATTCTTAGTCATCCCTAGTCATCCTTAGTCATCCCAGTCATGGCTAGTCATCCCAGTCATCCGTAGTCATTCTTAGTCATCCCTGGTCATCCCTAGTCATCCCAGTCATCCGTAGTCATCCCTAGTCATCCCTAGTCATCCTTAGTCATCCCTAGTAATCCCTAGTCATCCCTAGTCATCCCTAGTCATCCTTACCCATCCCGATCATCCCTAGTCATTGCAGTCATCCCTAGTCATCGCTATTTATCTTTAGTCACTTCTAGTCATGCCCAGTCATCCCTAGTCATTCCTAGTCATCCCAGTCATCCCTATCCATCCCAGTGATCACTTGTCATCCTAGTCATCCTTAGTCATCCCAGTTATCCCTAGTCATTCCAGTCATCCCTAGTGATCCCAGTCATCCCAGTCATCCTTAGTCATCCCTAGTCATCCCTAGTCATCCATAGTCATCCATAGTCATCCTTAGTCATCCCAGTCATCCCTAGTCATCCCAGTCATCCCTAGTCATCCCTAGGCATCCCAGTCATCCCTAGTCATTCTTAGTCATCCCTAGTCATCCTTAGTCATCCCAGTCATGGCTAGTCATCCCAGTCATCCGTAGTCATTCTTAGTCATCCCTGGTCATCCCTAGTCATCCCAGTCGTCCCTAGTTATACCAGTCATCCCTAGTCATCCCTAGTCATCCCTAGTCATCCTTAGTCATCCCTAGTCATCCCTAGTCATCCAAGTCATCCCTAGTCATCCTTACTCATCCCAGTCATCCCTAGTCATCGCAGTCATCCCTAGTTATCGCAGTCATCCCTACTCATCGCTGTTTATCCCTAGTCACTTCTAGTCACGCCTAGTCATCCCTAGTCCTTCCTAGTCATCCCAGTTATCCCTAGTCATCCTTGGTCATCCCTAGTCATCCCTAGTCATCCCTAGCCATCCTTAGTCATCCCAGTCATCCCTAGTCATTCCATTAATCCCTAGTCATCCCAGTGATCCCTAGTCATTTGTAGTCGTATCAGTCATCCCTAGTCATCCTTAGTCATCCCTACTCATCCTTAGTCATCCCAGTCATCCCACTCATCCCTAGTCATCCCTAGTCACCCCTAGTCATCCTTAGTCATCCCTAGTCATCCCTAGTCATCCCTAGTCATCCCTAGTCATCCTTAGTCATCCCAGTCATCCCTAGTCATCGCAGTCATCCTTAGTCATTCCTAGTTATCCCTAGTCACTCCTAGTCATGCCTAGTCATTCCTAGTAACACCAGTCATCCCTAGTCATCGCAGTCATCCTTAGTCAGCGCTAGTTATCCCTAGTCACTCCTAGTCATGCTTAGTCATCCCTACTCATTCCTAGTCATTCCAGTCATCCCTAGTCATCCCAGTCATCTCTTGTCATCCTAGTCATCCCTAGTCATCCCAGTCATCCCAGTCATCCCTAGTCATCCCTAGTCATCCCTAGCCATCCCAATCATCCCTAGCCATCCCAGTCACCCCAGTCATCCCTAGTAATCCCTAGTCATCTTTTGTCATCCCTAGTCATCCCTAGTCATCCTTAGTCATTCCAGTTATCCCTAGTCATCCCAGTCATTCCTAGTCATCCCTAGTCATCCCTAGTCATCCCTAGTCATCTCTAATTATCCCAGTCATCCCTAGTCATCCTTAGTCATCCCTAGTCATCCCTTGTCATCCCAGTCATCCCTAGTCATCCCAGTCATCCCTTGTCATCTTAGTCATCCCTAGTCATCCCAGTCATCCCTAGTCATCCCAGTCATCCCTAGGCATCCCAGTCATCGCTAGTCATTCTTAGTCATCCCTAGTCATCCTTAGTAATCCCAGTCATGGCTAGTCATCCCAGTCATCCGTAGTCATTCTTAGTCATCCCTGGTCATCCCTAGTCATCCCAGTCATCCCTAGTCATCCAAGTCATCCGTAGTCATCCCTAGTCATCCCTAGTCATCCTTAGTCATCCCTAGTCATCCCTAGTCATCCCAGTCATCCCTAGTCATCCCTAGTCATCCTTACTCATCCCAGTCATCCCTAGTCATCCCAGTCATCCGTAGTCATTCTTAGTCATCCCTGGTCATCCCTAATCATCCCTAGTCATCCCAGTCATCCCTAGTCATCCCTAGTCATCCCTACTCATCCCTAGTCATCCTTAGTCATCCCTAGTCATCCCTAGTCACCCCTAGTCATCCCTAGTTATCCTTAGTCATCCCATTCATTCCTAGTCGTCGCAGTCATCCTTACTCATCGCTATTTATCTCTAGTCACTCTTAGTCATCCCTAGTCATTCCTAGTCATCCCAGTCATCCCTTGTCATCTTAGTCATCCCTAGTTTTCCCAATCATCCCTAGTCATCCCAGTCATCCCTAGGCATCCCAGTCATCGCTAGTCATTCTTAGTCATCCCTAGTCATCCTTAGTCATCCCAGTCATGGCTAGTCATCCCAGTCATCCGTAGTCATTCTTAGTCATCCCTGGTCATCCCTAGTCATCCCAGTCATCCGTAGTCATCCCTAGTCATCCCTAGTCATCCTTAGTCATCCCTAGTAATCCCTAGTCATCCCTAGTCATCCCTAGTCATCCTTACTCATCCCGATCATCCCTAGTCATCGCAGTCATCCCTAGTCATCGCTATTTATCTTTAGTCACTTCTAGTCATGCCCAGTCATCCCTAGTCATTCCTAGTCATCCCAGTCATCCCTATCCATCCCAGTGATCACTTGTCATCCTAGTCATCCTTAGTCATCCCAGTTATCCCTAGTCATTCCAGTCATCCCTAGTGATCCCAGTCATCCCAGTCATCCTTAGTCATCCCTAGTCATCCCTAGTCATCCATAGTCATCGTTAGTCATCCCAGTCATCCCTAGTCATCCCAGTCATCCCTAGTCATCCCTAGGCATCCCAGTCATCCCTAGTCATTCTTAGTCATCCCTAGTCATCCTTAGTCATCCCAGTCATGGCTAGTCATCCCAGTCATCCGTAGTCATTCTTAGTCATCCCTGGTTATCCCTAGTCATCCCAGTCGTCCCTAGTTATACCAGTCATCCCTAGTCATCCCTAGTCATCCTTAGTCATCCCTAGTCATCCCTAGTCATCCAAGTCATCCCTAGTCATCCCTAGTCATCCTTACTCATCCCAGTCATCCCTAGTCATCGCAGTCATCCCTAGTCATCGCTGTTTATCCCTAGTCACTTCTAGTCACGCCTAGTCATCCCTAGTCATTCCTAGTCATCCCAGTTATCCCTAGTCATCCTTGTTCATCCCTAGTCATCCCTAGTCATCCCTAACCATCCTTAGTCATCCCAGTCAGCCCTAGTCATCGCAGTCATCCCTAGTCATCGCTATTCATCGCTAGTCACTTCTAGTCATGCCTAGTCATCCCTAGTCATTCCTAGTCATCCCAGTCATCCCTAGTCATCCCCAGTCATCTCTCGTCATCGTAGTTATCCCTAGTCATCCTTAGTAATCCCTAGTCATCCCAGTCATCCCTAGTCATCCCAGTCATCCCAGTCATCCCTAGTCATCCCTAGTCATCCTTAGTAATCCCTAGTCATCCCAGTCATCCCTTGTCATCCTTAGTCATCCCAGAGATCCCTAGTCATCCCAGTCATCCCTAGTCATCCCAGTCATCCCTAGTCATCCCAGTTATCCCTAGTCATTCCAGTCATCCCTAGTGATCCCAGTCATCCCAGTCATCCTTAGTCATCCCTAGTCATCCCTAGTCATCCATAGTCATCCTTAGTCATCCCAGTCATCCCTAGTCATCCCAGTCATCCCTAGTCATCCCTAGGCATCCCAGTCATCCCTAGTCATTCTTAGTCATCCCTAGTCATCCTTACTCATCCCAGTCATCCCTAGTCATCGCAGTCATCCCTAGTCATCGCAGTCATCCCTACTCATCGCTGTTTATCCCTAGTCACTTCTAGTCACGCCTAGTCATCCCTAGTCCTTCCTAGTCATCCCAGTTATCCCTAGTCATCCTTGGTCATCCCTAGTCATCCCTAGTCATCCCTAGCCATCCTTAGTCATCCCAGTCATCCCTAGTCATTCCATTAATCCCTAGTCATCCCAGTGATCCCTAGTCATTTGTAGTCGTATCAGTCATCCCTAGTCATCCTTAGTCATCCCTACTCATCCTTAGTCATCCCAGTCATCCCACTCATCCCTAGTCATCCCTAGTCACCCCTAGTCATCCTTAGTCATCCCTAGTCATCCCTAGTCATCCCTAGTCATCCTTAGTCATCCCAGTCATCCCTAGTCATCGCAGTCATCCTTAGTCATTCCTAGTTATCCCTAGTCACTCCTAGTCATGCCTAGTCATTCCTAGTAACACCAGTCATCCCTAGTCATCGCAGTCATCCTTAGTCAGCGCTAGTTATCCCTAGTCACTCCTAGTCATGCTTAGTCATCCCTACTCATTCCTAGTCATTCCAGTCATCCCTAGTCATCCCAGTCATCTCTTGTCATCCTAGTCATCCCTAGTCATCCCAGTCATCCCAGTCATCCCTAGTCATCCCTAGTCATCCCTAGCCATCCCAATCATCCCTAGCCATCCCAGTCACCCCAGTCATCCCTAGTAATCCCTAGTCATCTTTTGTCATCCCTAGTCATCCCTAGTCATCCTTAGTCATTCCAGTTATCCCTAGTCATCCCAGTCATTCCTAGTCATCCCTAGTCATCCCTAGTCATCCCTAGTCATCTCTAATTATCCCAGTCATCCCTAGTCATCCTTAGTCATCCCTAGTCATCCCTTGTCATCCCAGTCATCCCTAGTCATCCCAGTCATCCCTTGTCATCTTAGTCATCCCTAGTCATCCCAGTCATCCCTAGGCATCCCAGTCATCGCTAGTCATTCTTAGTCATCCCTAGTCATCCTTAGTCATCCCAGTCATGGCTAGTCATCCCAGTCATCCGTAGTCATTCTTAGTCATCCCTGGTCATCCCTAGTCATCCCAGTCATGGCTAGTCATCCCAGTCATCCGTAGTCATTCTTAGTCATCCCTGGTCATCCCTAGTCATCCCAGTCATCCCTAGTCATCCCAGTCATCCGTAGTCATCCCTAGTCATCCCTAGTCATCCTTAGTCATCCCTAGTCATCCCTAGTCATCCCAGTCATCCCTAGTCATCCCTAGTCATCCTTACTCATCCCAGTCATCCCTTGTCATCCTAGTCATCCGTAGTCATTCTTAGTCATCCCTGGTCATCTCTAATCATCCCTAGTCATCCCTAGTCATCCCTACTCATCCCTAGTCATCCTTAGTCATCCCTAGTCATCCCTAGTCACCCCTTGTCATCCCTAGTTATCCTTAGTCATCCCATTCATTCCTAGTCGTCGCAGTCATCCTTACTCATCGCTATTTATCTCTAGTCACTCTTAGTCATCCCTAGTCATTCCTAGTCATCCCAGTCATCCCTAGTCATCCCAGTCATCCCTTGTCATCTTAGTCATCCTTAGTTTTCCCAATCATCCCTAGTCATCCCAGTCATCCCTAGGCATCCCAGTCATCGCTAGTCATTCTTAGTCATCCCTAGTCATCCTTAGTCATCCCAGTCATGGCTAGTCATCCCAGTCATCCGTAGTCATTCTTAGTCATCCCTGGTCATCCCTAGTCATCCCAGTCATCCGTAGTCATCCCTAGTCATCCCTAGTCATCCTTAGTCATCCCTAGTAATCCCTAGTCATCCCTAGTCATCCCTAGTCATCGCAGTCATCCCTAGTCATCGCAGTCATCCCTAGTCATCGCTATTTATCTTTAGTCACTTCTAGTCATGCCCAGTCATCCCTAGTCATTCCTAGTCATCCCAGTCATCCCTATCCATCCCAGTGATCACTTGTCATCCTAGTCATCCTTAGTCATCCCAGTTATCCCTAGTCATTCTAGTCATCCCTAGTGATCCCAGTCATCCCAGTCATCCTTAGTCATCCCTAGTCATCCCTAGTCATCCATAGTCATCCTTAGTCATCCCAGTCATCCCTAGTCATCCCAGTCATCCCTAGTCATCCCTAGGCATCCCAGTCATCCCTTGTCATTCTTAGTCATCCCTAGTCATCCTTAGTCATCCCAGTCATGGCTAGTCATCCCAGTCATCCGTAGTCATTCTTAGTCATCCCTGGTCATCCCTAGTCATCCCAGTCGTCCCTAGTTATACCAGTCATCCCTAGTCATCCCTAGTCATCCTTAGTCATCCCTAGTCATCCCTAGTCATCCAAGTCATCCCTAGTCATCCCTAGTCATCCTTACTCATCCCAGTCATCCCTAGTCATCGCAGTCAGCCCTAGTCATCGCAGTCATCCCTAGTCATCGCTGTTTATCCCTAGTCACTTCTAGTCACGCCTAGTCATCCCTAGTCATTGCTAGTCATCTTAGTTATCCCTAGTCATCCTTGTTCATCCCTAGTCATCCTTAGTCATCCCTAGCCATCCTTAGTCATCCCAGTCAGCCCTAGTCATCGCAGTCATCCCTAGTCATCGCTATTCATCGCTAGTCACTTCTAGTCATGCCTAGTCATCCCTAGTCATTCCTAGTCATCCCAGTCATCCCTAGTCATCCCCAGTCATCTCTCGTCATCGTAGTTATCCCTAGTCATCCTTAGTAATCCCTAGTCATCCCAGTCATCCCTAGTCATCCCAGTCATCCCAGTCATCCCTAGTCATCCCTAGTCATCCTTAGTAATCCCTAGTCATCCCAGTCATCCCTTGTCATCCTTAGTCATCCCAGACATCCCTAGTCATCCCAGTCATCCCTAGTCATCCCAGTCATCCCAGTCATCCCTAGTCATCCCTAGTCATCCCTAGTCATCCCTAGTCATCCCAGTCATCCCTAGTCATCCCTAGTCATCCTTAGTCATCTCAGTCATCCCTAATCATCGAAGTCATCCCTAGTCATTCTTAGTCATCCCTAGTCATCCTTAGTCATCCTAGTCATCGCTAGGCATCCCAGTCAACCCTAGTCATTCTTAGTCATCCCTGGTCATCCCTAGTCATCCCAGTCATCCTTAGTCATCCCAGTCATCCCTAGTCATCCCTAGTTATCCCTAGTCATCCTTCGTCATCCTTAGTCATCCCAGTCATCCCTAATAATCCTTAGTCATCCCAGACATCCTCAGTCATCCCAGTTATCCCAGTCATCCCTTGTCATCCCTAGTCATTCTTACTCATCCCTAGTCATCCTTAGTCATCCCTAGTCATCCTTAGTCATCCGTAGTCATCCCTAGTCATCCCAGATATCCCAGTCATCCGTAGTCATCCCTAGTCATCCTTAGTCATCCCTAGTCAACCTTAGTCATCCCTAGTCATCCCTAGTCATCCTAGTCATGCCTAGTCATGCTAGTGATCCCTGGTCATCCCAGTCATCCCTAGTCATCCTAGTCATCCCAATCATACTTAGTCATCCCTAGTCATCCTTAGTCATCCCAGTTATCCCTAGTTATCCCAGTTATCCCAGTCATCCCTATTCATTCCTAGTCATCCCTAGTCATCCCAGTCATCCCTAGTCATTTTTAGTCATCCCTAGTCATCCTTAGTCATCCCAGTCATCCTTAGTCATCCCAGTCATCCTTAGTCATCCCAGTTATCCCAGTCATCCCTAGTCATCCTTAGTCATCCCCAGTCATCCTTAGTCATCCCTAGTCATCCTTAGTCATCTCTAGTCATCCCTAGTCATCCCTAGTCATCCTAGTCATCCCTAGTCATCCTAGTCATCCCTAGTCATGCTAGTGATTCCTTGTCATCCTAGTCATGCGTAGTCATCCTAGTCATCCCAATCATTCTTAGTCATCCCTAGTCATCCTTAGTCATCCCAGTTATCCTTAGTTATCCCAGTTATCCCAGTCATCCCTATTCATTCCTAGTCATCCCTAGTCATCCCAGTCATCCCTATTCATTCTTAGTCATCCCTAGTCATCCTTAGTCATCTTAGTCATCCCTAGTCATCACTGTCATCCCTAGTCATTTTTAGTCATCCCTGGTCATCCCTACTCATCCCAGTCATTCCTAGTCATCCCAGTCATCCCAGTCATCCCTAGTCATCCTTAGTCATCCCTACTCATCCCTAGTCATCGCAGTCATCCTTAGTCATCGCTAGTTATCCCTAATCACTCCTTGTCATGCCTAGTCATCCCTACTTATTCCTAGTCATTCCAGTCATCCCTAGTCATCCCAGTCATCTCTTGTCATCCTAGTTATCCCTAGTCATCCCAGTCATCCCTAGTCATTCCTAGTCATCCCTAGTCATCCCGAGTCATCCCAGTCATCCCTAGTCATCCGAGTCATCCCTAGTCATCCCTAGTCATCCCTAGTCATCCAGTTATCCCTAGTCATTCTTAGTCATCCCTAGTCATCGTTAGTCATCCTAGTCATCGCTAGTCATCCCAGTCAACCCTAGTCATTCTTAGTCATCCCTGGGCATTCCTAGTCATCCCAGTCATCCCTAGTCATCCCAGTCTTCCCCTTCATCCCTAGTCATCCCTAGTCATCCTTAGTAATCCCTAGTCATCCCTAGTCATCCCAGTCATCCCAAATAATCCTTAGTCATCACAGACATCTGTAGTCATACCAGTCATCCCTAGTCATCCCAGTCATCCCAGTCATCCCTAGTCAACCCTAGTCATCCTTAGTCATCCCTAGTCATCCCTAGTCATCCCTGTCGTGCCTAGTCATCCCTAGTCATCCTTAGTCATCCCAGTCATCCCTAGTCATCCTAGTCATCCCTATGTATTCTTAGTCATCCCTAGTCACCCTTAGTCATCCCTAGTCATCCCTAGTCATCCCAGTCGTCCCTTGTCATCCCTAGTCATCCTTAGTCATACCAGTCATCCCTAGTCATCCCAGTCATCCCTAGTCATCCCTAGTTATCCGTAGTCACTCCTAGTCTTGCCTAGTCATCCCTAGACATTCCTAGTCATTCCATTGATCCCTAGTCATCCCAGTCATCACTTGTTATCCTAGTCATTCTTAGTCTTCCCAGTCATCCCTAGTCATCCCAGATATCTCAGTCATCCCTAGTCATTCCTAGTCATCCTTAGTCATCCTTAGTCATCCCTAGTCATCCCAGTCATCCCTAGTCATCCCAGTCATCCTAGTCATCCCTAGTTATTCCTAGTCATCCCTAGTCATCCTTATTCATTCCTTGTCATCGCTAGTCATCCCAGTCATCCCTAGTCATCCTTAGTCATCCTTAGTCATTTCAGTCATCGCTACTCATCCCAGTCATCTCTAGTCATTCTTAGTCACCCCAGTCATCCTTAGTCATCCCAGTCATCCCAGTCATCCGTAGTCAACTTTAGTCATCCCTAGTCATCCCTAGTCATCTTAGTCATCCCAGTCATCCGTAGTCGTCTTAGTCATCCCAGTCATCCCTGGTCATCCTTAGTTAGTCATCCCTAGTCATCCTTAGTCATCCTAGTCATCCCTAGTCATCCCAGTCATCCCAGTCATCCCTAGTCAACCTTAGTCATCCCTAGTCAACCTTAGTCATCCCTAGTCAACCTTAGTCATCCTAGTCATCCCTAGTCATCCCAGTCATCCCTAGTCAACCTTAGTCATCCCTAGTCATCGTTAGTCATTCTAGTCATCCCTAGTCATCCCAGTCATCCCAGTCATCCCTAGTCAACCTTAGTCATCCCTAGTCATCCCTAGTCATCCCAGTCATCCGTAGTTATCTTAGTCATCCCAGTCATCCCTGGTCATCCTTAGTCATCCCTAGTCATCCCAGTGATCCCAGTCATCCCTAGTCAACCTTAGTCATCCCTAGTCATCCTTAGTCATCCCTAGTCATCCCAGTCATCCGTAGTTATCTTAGTCATCCCAGTCATCCCTGGTCATCCTTAGTCATCCCTAGTCATCCCAGTGATCCCAGTCATCCCTAGTCAACCTTAGTCATCCCTAGTCATCCTTAGTCATCCCTAGTCATCCCAGTCATCCCTAGTCATCCCAGTCATCCGTAGTCATCTTAGTCATCCCAGTCATCCCTAGTCATCCCCAGTCATCCCAGTCTTCCCTAGTCATCCCTAGTCATCCCTAGTCATCCTAGTCATCCCTAGTCATTTCAGTCATCCCTAGTCATCTTTAGTCATCCCTAGTCATCCTTAGTCATCCCTAGTCATCCTTAGTCATCCCTAGTCATTCCTAGTTATCCTTAGTCATCCCAGTCATCCCTAGGCGTCTCTAGTCATCCTTAAACATTACTAGTCATCCCTTGTTATCCCTAGTCATCCCAGTCATCCCTAGTCATCCTAGTTATCCCTAGTTATGGCAGTCATCCCTAGTCATCGGTAGTGATCCCTAGTTATCCTAGTTATCCCTAGTCATCCCTCGTCATCTCAGTCATCCCTTGTCATCCCTAGTCACCCAAGTTAATCTTGTCACTTTAGTCACCCTACTTACCCTAGTCACCCCTGTTAACCGTGTCACCCTTGTCACTGTAGTCACCCAAGTCACCCAATTCACCTTTTTCACCCAAGTCAGCCGAGTCACTTAAGTTATCCTAGTCACCCGAGTCACCTGAGTCACATCTGTCACCTTTTGCCCTTTTTGGGGCTCTTCAGTGTGGCACAACCAGAGAAAGCTCTGATGAAAAATATCTGCGCACTCTGATTTCAAGCCCTGACCCAGAACTCTCAACACCCACAGTTTCACGCATACCACGTGTCTTCTGGGGGGCAAGAGTCCAAGTGTCAAGTTGATGTGTCGCAGGGAAAATAAAGAATTTGCCAAAACCAACCTCAAAAACATGGACAGAACCATGCAAGAATTACTGATAACAGCATATCGGATCTATAAAGATCTACGGCCCAAAAATTAAGCACAAAAGAACTGCAAAGGACCGCAAACGAATATGCTGAAGAACGTAGGATCTTTAAAGACCTGATCAGCAAAATACTTCAATGCTTGTTACACAAGTCACCCTAGTCACCTAGTCGCTTAATTACCTTAATTATGCCAGTCACCCCCTCTTTCCAATTACCTTAGTGACAGTTACTACTCTTGTGTTCTTTGTCACTCTTTTTACCACTGTCAAACAAGTAATCATAGTCACGCAAGTCACCCAGGGTTTATTCTAGAAATTGGCCAATGAGCGTCAACTGGGCCCCCTTCTGTAAATTTAGGGTGCCTTTTTTCAAGAGAAGGGGTTGAAGAAAGGCGGCTTCTCAAAATTTATTTGAACTGATTGGTACAGACTATTCTGTGAGAAAACAAATGCTTTTTGGAATTATCATTTACATATTTGCAAGTAGTGAACATTAGGATAACATGACTCCAATGCTTTAACGTAAATGAAAAGCTTCTTTGCTACATCCAAATCCAAAGAAACTGACTGCGTTTTGTGAGTTTTTAAATTCTACATGTTTTGCACTCCCTGGATGCTTTGTAGCCATTTTGGAATATTCTGGGTAACTGAAGGCTGGGCTCCAATTACTGCAGAATCCCGGATGTTTGTCTGGGGAAATAATGACTCAAAGGAAGAAGAGAAAGGCAATTGAGACAGTAAGAGGCCATAAAATTTCAAAATAATTTTGTGGAGTGACCGTCAAATCAGTGTTGTTGCGAGTGATGTTTTCGAGTACTTTATTTCCAAAAAATAGTACTTATCCTTGGGTCTATTTTTCTGCACCCCATTAAACGTGGCAACGTAAATTTTATACAACACTTTTTTACAAATTGCGGAAATCCAGCAAGGCTGCACTCTAGAATAAGCCCTGAGTCACACTGTGGTAAGCCAAGTCACCCTAGTCAAAATATTGAATGAAAGATTGAGTAATTATTAGGATTAATATCACATTTATATTTACTTATTAATGTGAATTTATTTTGACACCTTTTTGTTGTAACATTTTCTAGGCATTATCTGCGACAGTTGCAACTATTGTTGCTCAGCCATTTGAGCAACTCGCTGAGGCTCTAGGCAAAAGTTTCCGTGCATTGTTTAGAGAAGTCCCCCTTCAGTGGCAGCCATTTGTGTTTATAGCAGTCATCATTATTATTGTCATTGCCATGTTCACACTGAGCGGATTACAAGTAAGGTTACCATTTGTAACACTCACTACTGTGCCAGCTATCCCTGGTAACTTCCAGGCCCAGTTACAACAGCTAGAAAATCAGGTTAGAAACGTGGGAGAAACTGTTGCGCAAATTAACAATGCTGTACACCAAAGAGAAGCAGTTGATAATGCTCCATTGCAAGGTGACATTCATGACAAGCAAACTGAGATCTTAAATCTTTTGGAAACAATCCGTGAATACCATCAGAAAAGTGCTCAGCTTGTAGTTCAAGGAGGCAGGAGCCAGCAGGAACAGAAGGTTTATGGTCCTGTTGAGAATGCAGATGAAGGGGCTGCAGATGAAAAGCCTCCGAAAAGGGCCATCATGGAGTCAAACGAGGATAAAATGCCTGTTCAGAATTCAGAACGGGAGACTAAGGTTGGTGTTGAGGACTTGGGCTCTTCTGAAGGGACATGAGGCTATTAGGCTCAATGAGTTCAGAAATTTATATAAAAAATAAACAAACTGTGTTGATATTTCAGTGCTAAACACTTTCTAAGTTAGTAATAGTGCAATTATTTATGTGTAGAGAGACTTTGAAATACAGTCAAGTCTCTCTAAGACGGACACCTTTGGGACCGGCACTAAGTGTCCTTCTTAGAGAGGTGTCCATCTTATAGAGAGTCAAATAAAGGGAGTAAAGAAAGGCAGGGAGCAACTCTAAGTGTCCATTTTACAGAGATGTCCGTCTTGTAGAGGTGTCTGTCAAGAGAGAGTCTACTGTAGAGACAATCCCCGCTGAAAAGGGGACTGTAGAAAGTGACAGTAGTGAGCTTATATGCAAGGATGTTTTTGAGTGATGCATTCCAATCAGTAGTGGACGTCATGCATTCTTGGGCAGTGGTTTGACAAATTTGGTAGAATCAAGGTATGTTAAAAAGGAAAGGGCCTTACTTCTGGTTGACATGCATCACTTAAAAACACCTTTGCTTAAGCTCCCTAATATCAATGGGGTGTCCGTATAAAGTGGTTCATGTTAAATAAATGTAAGTCCAAAAAACACCTTTTATTGGAACAAAAATTTTAAATTGTATGAAAGAAGATCATCACAGTTGTAGAAGCAACCTTTGCGGATGCGAAAAGAAAGCCTGAAAAAATTCAGGCTTGTGCAGAATTTGAACCCTTGACCTCTGCAATACTGGTGCAGCACTCTACTAATTGCGCTAACAAGCCAACTGGCTGCAGGTCATTGAATTGGTTCGTTATAAAGCCATGAAAGGATGATGACAAAGTTATGAATATATGAAAATCATAAATTAGAACTACAGGGTGAAGAATTATATGAAAGAAGATCATCTTTCATGTAATTCTTCACCCTGCAGTTTTCATCCATGATTTTCATATATTCACAACTTCAAAAATTTTAAAGAAATAAAACAGGCCATCAGCATTTATAGCAAGGTTAAACATCTCTAACTTACACAAAGCCATTGATAATTCCACAGACCACGTCCATGAAAACACTCAAAAGTGGCTCTTATAAACATTGCTTTATCACAAACAGTACTGATCTGCAGATCAACTCATGCGGTGCTAATTGGACAGACATCTTAAATCCATCTTAACCAGTCAACTCTTTCTAAGACAGGCACCTTTGGGACAAGCACTAGAATAAGATGTCTGTCTTAGAGAGATGTCCATCTTATAAACTGAGTCAAATAAAAGGAATAAAGAAAGGCAAACTCTAGGTGTCCGTTTTACAGAGGTCCTTTGAGAGGGAGTGGACTGTGTTGTCATGATGTCACCTGAAGGTGTAGTTTTACCATTAGAAAAAGTAAGACATATTACAACACTCAGTTAGCAAAGAAGTGTCTACATTTAGCACTTTCTATTAGAATCTTTTGATTGGACAGGAAAAGTGTTTTCCGTATAACCGGCAAGTAGGTGAAAGATAGGGGTGTAAAGGCTTTCCGCACTGGGGAGAAAGGAAACTACCTGTCAGAGACTCTTGAAGGGTACATATTAAACAGGTAAAAAAGGTCCACATCAGCCTAGGGCTGCCTCTTTCTTAACCTACTCAAAAAAAGTATGCATGTGTGTGTGTAGGTGTCGATAACACGGCGTTTTTACATTAAGTAAAATAGTGTGATTAAACTTGCAAGTTGCCTCTGTGTGATTATACAGTATTTAAAA
Source organism: Porites cylindrica (assembly GCA_964035525.1). Classification (NCBI taxonomy): domain Eukaryota; kingdom Metazoa; phylum Cnidaria; class Anthozoa; order Scleractinia; family Poritidae; genus Porites; species Porites cylindrica. Next base: position 18,605,456 of record OZ037788.1, read on the forward strand.
TTAAAATTCTGAGCTCTTGAAATAACTGCTGTAACAAATTTGATTTGCTGATAGGTGGTTTGAGTTGTGTACAAAATTTGTTGTGAAATGTAACTTAATTGACAGCTGATAGGTGCTCACTTTATGTCAATTATACAGTAAACTTTTTTTAGGTTGTAATTGACGTAGCAAGTTCAAAACTCTCCTGTGTTGGTACATTCATTTGCAAGAACTAATATTGAATAAAATTGCTTGACATTCAAATATGAATGTGGTGTTTGATTTAGGACGCATGCATTTCTGTCTGTGGGGCGAGCATCTATTCGCTATCCAATCAGTCATTAATCCAATTTAACACAACAGCTTGTGATGTTTTCTGAAGCAACTAGTGGCACCACAAGTTACCAGTATCACTAATGACATATACTACTCCAAACAAAATTCTTGTTGCTTTTATTGACTGAAGTCCATAAATTATTTTTAGATTACTTTACTTCAGGAAAAATACATCGAAACATAAATAATTTTATCTTAACAATCCAACAAAATACAAAGTTTCTCTGTTAGCACGTCTGTGATGTGGAAGAATTTACCTTGAAGTTCTTAACTGTCCAATACATTGAAACTAGCCTGAGGTCGCTCAAAAACAAGAAACAAAGAGACAAAAAAGAAAAGACAGGCAGCTAGATACTGAGGCAAATATTCATATATGCATGCATTGCAGCAAAGACTGTCATTCCCACATTGACCCGTGTAGCCACAGACAATGCTGTTCCGCAGCACACTTGTCTTTGTGGTGTGGTGTGACAACATGTTGCTGGTTTTACAAAAATAACGTACATGTACAGTCAAACCTCCTGTAAGCAACCACCCGAGATGGTGGTCATTTACTAGAGATTCCAACTATAAGGCTTTGCCGGGGAAAATTTTGGTGTTTTGGATAAGTGGTTGGTTATAAGAGGTGGTCGCACATGGAGATTTGAGTGTATGTATGAAACTTTATTTTATTTTCCAAACTGACTAGCACATCAAAGTCAAAAATAATTATTTTGATGGAGTTTTACTTAAAGAAATTTTGACAGCAATATGGGAAAGAATCAATGTTAACTATCCTCATGATTCAGGGTTGTAATGTCAGTCACCACTAAGCTTTCTTTCATTCATTGTTTCTGAGTAGGAATGGATAGTGTCTATGAAAGTGGCAAGTTTTTCTGGATCATGGTCTGGATGCATCCCATGTCCTAGATTAGCGATGTAACGTTGAGTGCCAAACTTTCTCAGCATATTCTTCACTGCATAACGAATATCCTCCTGCAAAAGCAAGCGAACCATTAAAATCATTACATCATATTTATGCAAAAACATTTTCAACTGGACTTTATAGGTTTACATATCTGGCCCTCTTATATGGTGTATTTAATGTACCATGAAATTGATGCAAAGTTACCAAGAGCTACCAGCAAAGAAACAGTGATGAATAGGGATTTTAATACACAATTATTGGATAAGGTTTTTGTGACATGCACAATAGTCAAAGCCGAGGTAAGCTGAAGGCCGAGGCTGATAACTCACGGGGAGACTATGATTATTCCTGATAGCACAAGAACTGAATCTAATAATAGTTGTATTATACATTGTTTTGAAGAAAATAAGGACAAACACAGCACTACATGGAACACAGTTTTGACATTGGTCTTGGAAATCAAGAATGTGCTTGCACCCTACAGATTAATCACTAATCTGCTAGCAGGTACAGTGGAACCTCGCCTTACGACCACCCCGTTTATAAGACCACCTCGTTATTACGGCCATATTCTTTCAAACCAAACGTAAAAACCATTGAGTTATTTTATTATTTTGGAGACCCCGTTAATGTGAACACCTCGTTATTACGACTAGGATTTTATGGCCCAACGGTGGTCGCATTAACGGGGTTCCACTGTAACTAACTAATCTTTAGGTTGCGCTGATTTCCAAATTACCGGTAAGTGTAGGGTCTTAGCCAATGAGAAGTCAGAGAGTGAGTAAAATGTATAATAATTTAACTTATTACTTACATGGCTTCCATAAAGACCGGCTGGATCAAGGTTCCCCTGAAGAGTCACAGTTGGTGCAACAATCCTACCAACAAAAATGTTACTCATTAAAGTACGTGATGTAGATAGCACCTCAGTAAACTGGAATTTATTTGTGGGATCAGATTGGATGTCTGCAGCTGAAAGAGCAAAGTGGCAGTACTACCTAATGATGATCTGACTCAAAGTAAGACAACACAGTTTGAGGACAATATAATTCTACTTGGCAGCTAGTCGATTCCTAATCGATTACGATCTCTTACTGCACGAAATTAATTCAGTGGTACAGGACGGCAGGATTGCAAAAACAAAGGGTTGCCACAGTCTCTTGAGGAATCTGCTGTGATGGTTGATGGAGACTAAACATCCAATAACGTGATCATTGGATAGCATCAGAGAAGTAAGGTAGGGCACAAGGCTGCAGCTACAGCTGTAGTAGCATTCTTTTGGGCACCCAGTAATCACAGAGGCCCTCATAGGGGTGATACTTATGTCCCTAGTCTAAATTTCAAAACCCATCTTTTCGTGTATTGAGGAGGAACCTATATCCCTGTTGTTATTTTGGCAATTTTCTTTGTTAAGGTGGGTCACAGTTTTACCCATCTTTGTGTCTTTTTTCACCATTTTAGGTGTCTCAGGTCTCTGTTTCAAGGCCATCTCGCTTGTTGAAGTTTTACCCTAACAGGGCTGGCCTCATTACACGATCAGCATGATACATCAGGAGCTACTCTATGACATTTTGGAACAGAGTGTACTGTCTGCTGGGACTGTGGACCTATATATTATTAATACCAGATTCATGCAGCTGCATTTTGCAAGTACGCTATTCTAGACATTATCGGCACAAAATCCCTACCCTATCCAAGACTAATTACTACATGTATGAACCAGAACCTGTTATGCTCTTCACAAGTGATCAAATTTCCTGAAGTGATACCCTATAATATCCAGACCAAATGCTTCAAAACCCTGACCTTTGAGCAGCATTCGTTACCTCGTACATGCATATTTATATCTTTTAGTATGTCCCCCTCTGCAGGGCAACTCTGCACCAAAATACATACCAGCCGATCTGCACTTAAGACCCTTTAACCCTTTCGGTCCCACGAGTGACCAACATCAATTTTCTCCTAACATTGTTTGCACATCATCAAGAGAAAAGTGTATGAGTATTTAGAAATTGATCACCAAAGAATTTCTTTGATCTTTTTTCAAATTCACTCGACATTCTTTAAGGCGATGTATCGAGACATTAGTCTGGAGAATTTTGTACATGGATATCTGGGGCTAAAAGGGTTAAGCATCATAATGATGGATTTACAATAATTCTTGTCTCACCTTGCATCTTTAGCTGACATTGTCCAGTCCAAGCTAACAACATCATATCCAGTCTGAGAAAGTTCTTTAATGGCATAGTGTGCACCCTTAGCAAAAATTGTCTGCAGCGGAAAAAGAATATTTTTAAAATAGTTGTTAATCCTTACAGTCTTTGTCTATTGGCCAATGGAAAAAATTTACAAAACTTCCAAATTTTGTAAAATTCCAAAAAATAAGTATCATGATGACCAAACAAATGCTCTGCCTAATGGTTTCATTTCAATAGCATGTAACCCTGTAGGATTTTGTACAGTATAATTTCTGTAAAATAACTTACAAAAAAAGAAACCTCTGGAACATCTTTTCATGTACATTTTAATGTTCACTCAATTAGTCTGAAGACTCAACATTATTAAGCTGGCAGCTCACCATTGGGACAGCATCAGATCCTAACTTTTCCTTTACTTTTTCAACAATTTGCCTGAGGTACGGCAGTGAACAAAGTGTAAAAGTGTCATAACCTATCACTTCTGCATGAGACTCAAACACTTGCAGCATCTAAATGAGACAAATCATTAATTTATTAGCAGCAAAAAAATCCTGCCTGTGGGTTGCAACGCTTATGCACAGATGTTTTAATATTGTAGTTGTCACAGGTCAAATTTGACTTAAGCCAAAAATTTTAACCTAAGTTGCTTCTCAGTTTCCTTTGCTGCCTACAGGTAGGAGACAAAGAAAATTGAGAATCAACCAAGCGGCTAAATCAAAATTAACCCGAAATAAAATTTCACCTGTAACATGGTCAAAACTTCTCGGTCAAAGTTACTTACGGGTAGAGTTCCTTTACAAAAGCTTTCAGTCATGAATTTTCACTAAAGTACAGATCAAGCTCAAGACACAGTTCAAACTAGGGTAAGCGTGATCTTAACTATAGCTAGTCACTTAATTATGAGTCGGGGTAGTTGCTCAAGGAGAGCTTCCATTGTAATTAAACAGTCACAAGTTTATCACTTTTTTTTCATAACTGTCACGTGTTTCCCCTCTTTAAATAAAGGCGTTACCTTACCTTACCTTACCAGTTTGTTGGTTTTTTTTTTTTTTTTTTGTGGAGCGGGGGGGCGGGGGGGCGGGGGGGGGAGGGGGGGATAGCACTGTCCATGTACTGTACCTTTCACACCTGGGAATAGATGATTCAGTTATGTAATAAAGAATATTATTAAGTCCATATAATATTTACCTGAGCTCCAGCTCGGACCTGTAGCACCAGATAATCAATAATTAAATCTGTCATCCGCTGCAGAAGTTGACTGGAAACTTCTAAATGCTGATGTAAGAATTTACGAGCTTTGTTGAAAGTCTTGCTACTTTCTCCTTCAATCATGTAGCACAAAAGGGTCCACTTCAAAAAGAAAACACTCAACAATAAGTTAAATAGAAGATTCCTGTTAAATAACAAGAGTCTAAAGAACTATATACTTGATGGTACTAATGGTTTTGTATCAAACAGGCTCCATTCCCATGCAGGCTGTGAAACATGTTTGCAAAAATAATCCTTATTCTGTCATAAACTGTAATGTCAAACCTCTATTTAACACCCACCCACCCTCAGGGAAGGGACAAGTAGTTAATGCCTTATATATAGAGGTTTTGTTTACAGTGAATTTAATTACTGACAATTTTGTCTGCAGGGACTCTGTTACCGGGCAGCTAAATAGAGGGTGGTTGTTTAATACATAGAAGAGAGTTAATAATAAATAAATATAGTTTCCAAATGATAATTATTATTATTTTATTAGCCTTCATTAATTTTGTTTATAGTGAACAAATGGATCAATAGGTTTCTGGGAAACTGTCCACCTACCCCTCCCCTAAGCTAACATTAACACTTAATTCTTACTTTGGGCAAAATGATGGGTTAGGGGAGGCGTAGGTGGGCAGTTTCCCAGAAACCTACATCAGGGTACAATGAAATTCATTTTTACAGCTTACCATTTGGGCAAGCTGAATCTAGCATTTAATAGCCCATATGTCATTTCAACTAGCCCCAAAAACTTTTTGACTAGCAGAATTGATTTCACATTTCTTCTGTTATTTGAATTCCTAAAAAAAACATCACTTGCCCGTCGGGCAAGTTAAAGACAAAATTCACTAGCCCGATAGCAAAATCCACAAGCCCTGCGCTATCGGCCACTACTTTCTTTGCACGCTGCTACATTCATTCGAACAAACATAAAAAATAGAGTGACAAACACATGTTCTTAGTAGAAACTTCTATGAACTTTGTTGTAAAGGAATAGGAGAGGATAATAATTTGAAGCACTAAAAGACTGGCCTCATTGAGTGACACTTTTCTTACCGGTGCTCCAGAAAAACCAATCAAGGGAACCTTGCCTTCCAGCTTAACCCTTGTCAGAGTTATAGCACGAAACACATATCCCAGTGACTTCTGTAGATCAACTTCCTGTTTAAGTTTCTGTGAAGTAGACAATATTGTGCACAGTAAAATGAGTGTTCTCCCACCCATGAAGAGCAAATAATTCAGGAAAAGATAATTGTCACCTCAATGTCACTTGGTTCTCTGATTGGATCTGGGAAAACTGGACCCTAAAAGATAGAAGAAAAAAATTATAATAATTATTTTGCATCCAAAAATGTTTAGTTTCTAATAAAATTATATATATATAATATAACTTAACCCAGTCATGTGGTTTTTATTATTATTTCGTATTCACACATGCATGTCTGTACAGTATACAAGGAACATATTACAGTATCTGCTCGGTCATTATCTTACACACAGATAGGGGGTTAGCACTTACTTTTCCAGGGATCATTTGAACTGTCATTCCAAGAGCCTGTTGAATCAAAAACAGAAAAAAGGTAACAAAGACTCATTAGTACTGATTAAGGGTAACAGGATTCAGTTTCTCAAACTCCCAAATTATTACAACAATTTACTGTACGCAACTATTGCTGCCCAACCCCCCCCCCCCCCCCCCCCCACCATCACACTCTGGTCCCATGTCCAAAGTCATTCTTAACTATGACCAGTATCAAATTTCTCCTCACAATACCACTGCCAGATCACATGCACAGGTCACTGGGAATGAGTGCAATGATCAGCGCTGGTGAGATGTCTTTGACGTTTGAACTAATTCTCTCAAGCAACACAAATAAAAAACATATGGAGAACAGTGAGGAGAATGTGCATCTTGATATTACAGGAGGACTTAAGTAAATGTCTACCCACCTGAGGAATGACAAGGATATCTGAAAAAATGATAGCAGCATCCAGAGGAAATCTTCTTATAGGCTGCAAAAAGTACCAACATCAAGGTGAGATAATTTGGGAGATAATCTACCATATTTCCACAAATAAGCACTCATGCTCTAACAAGTATTAAATACACTGTAAGAACATTATTAATTAATTGAGAAAACACAGTATATACCTGATCCAATGATTCATCGTTGAAATTTACTAATACGACTTCAAGTGTTGCATAATAAATAGACCTGGCAAAGTGGATGCATCCTAAAAGTCAGATTTCAAAATAATGAAAACTTGTTTTACCTGTAAAGTAAGTTCACACGCCAACTCAGGAGTTTGAACCATCTTGAAGAAATCAGCATTGTTTTCTTCCTTCAATTTACGGAATTCTGAGAAAAAAATATTAACTTATTGGCATGTCATTAGGGAAAGTTTTTTTGCCCCCTAACCCCTCTTGAGCTCTCTTCTCCTGCCCCATACAAATATGTATAACAGCTTTTGACTTTGTACAGCTGTATTCTGCCTCATTCCTGACATGTCATTCTCTGGCAATTACAGTGGAGTTTATCCAATGTGTCCATGATATGTCTGGATGGATGAATGGGTGCCTCCGTCATGTTACCACAACTGCCACAATTCAACAGCTTTATTTCCGCCCTAATCTCACTGTAAGAGTACAATACTTGAATGGGAAAAGGTTAAATGACGCCACTTTTGCCCTTCATTTTGCGCTTGGGTATCCTGTGCATCAAAGTCAGCTGAAATGACCCGACCGATGAAACAACAACAAAAAGTGCTAAGGGAGCTTTAACTAGGATAATAAGAAATCACAAAGTTATCCAGCCTATGGCAGCAACTAGACCAGTAAATGGAAATCCTAGTTGCGTGCCGAGCGTAAAATCACGATCTTGACTCAGCAACTCACCTGGGAGATAGCGCCCTGCTTGTCTCATAACCCATACGGGAGCCCGCTCAGTTGTTTCCCCACGGGCTGCTCGCAAAATCAGATCATTTTTCATTGGCGGAAAGCCATTCTGCGTTTCAAAATCAGTCATTGCAGTCTAAATTAAAAGTATCGTGGACTTTTTCGTTCCCTTTCTTAGCAAAAGAGCGATGAATAAAAAATTAAAGGGGAGCTGGGTACTAATTTTCGGCGCACAGACTTGTGGGTGTTCCTTGATCGCCGCCATCTTGCCTTGAAGATGTTGGGTTCATTTTCTCGTTCCGTTCCTCGTCTTTTTAGACAACCAGGGCCCGCGATCTTACGGAGATGTTTCGCTGCTGAAGCTGCTGTAGGACGCTTTGGTATGGCTCTAACGTTTGGTTCTCCTACAGAGGTAAGTAGTTCAAAATTTAGAGTAGTCTTGTGGAAACGTGGTGAGCCAGACGTGTTATATAATGCATTTTTAAAATAAGCTCGACATGTCTCTTGACAAGGAGATAACTATTTTATAATCTTTGGCTACTAGAAAAATCTACCTGTAGGATGCATGTTGTCTTTGAAGTAGGAAAACTTTAATACAGAAAGTATCTGTTGGGTTATATTAGGCGAAGATGCCCAATATATTTCTGCAGTAGCCTTTCTAAGTATTGAAATTATTATTTTGACGGCCTTGAAATAGTATGGCAGCTGTGATGGATGTGAGTAGAAGGAAATGTGGTTACTGCTTATTTTACAAAAACATGTAATTATGTTTGCCACAACATAACATCTTTCATTGCTTTGGGTCTCTATTGCTGGTGGTGGTTTGCAAGAGTAAGCTCCTTGAATCAAGAATACAATAATATTTCATACTGTTGATAGAAATCTGTTCAGAATCTTGTCAACTGCGATTTCAGTTGAGAGACAAGAGGTCACAAAGTCAGTGGAGAGCACACTGAAGCTACCAGGAAACAATATTTTCTTCACTTTCCATATATTTGCCGGACAAGAAATAAGTTTTGCTTTTGCTGGTGTCAATTCATAATAGAACTCGACATTGGTGGTAATTGACCAGGAGAAAGAAAATTTCAAGCAAATCTACATATGTTGTCAGCATGGAATTTTCAAGGCTAAATCACAGAGATCTGTCTTGCAAACATGCCAGTGGCAAGGTGTGATGATAGTTAGCCATATGCACATTCATATTTTGGAAAACCATGCTCAAGAGGCAGAGAAAAACATTAATGGTGCCATTTCTACAGTCTATACTCCCACTAGACCATAGCTCTCGACCAATCAGCCTATAGGAAATCACAGTTATTGTAAAGTACAAAATTCAGTACCACTCACAAGTAAGTTGACAGTCGACTCAAGACTTGATTCTCACATTTTGAAACTCATAGCGACAATCGAGTCTTGAGTCGAGACTATCAGCTTACTTTCGAGTGTTACTACTGTACCTGCACAAGTTCTAGCCAGGCATTACCAAAAGTGCTGCTTGCTATAACTGTGCTTAAACCGCTCTCCCAAGATGTCAAAAACGAAAATAAAACAAGAAGTGGATTTAGTGCCCTTATTTCAGCTGTTTTCGATTGGAAAACATAAAACAGAGCAATCAAATTGATATTATATATTTAACTAGTATCGTAATTGGTTAGAAAACAACCAATCAAATTGCATAGTACATCGAAAATGACATTCTTACAATGCAAAGATTTCTAGTTCTCTCCAGATATTTGTACTCTGGGGGTTGGTAGGTATGATGTATTCTCAGACCTGCCCTCAAGGGAAAGAAAGGGAGGAGCAAACAGCTGCCTACTAATGGCTCCAAGCCAGAAGGTGGCCACTGAATAGGAGACTTAAAAAACACAGACTTCAATGTAACAACAGTCCTGATCAGAACTACACTAACACAGGTGATTGTATTCCACCTACACAAATATGAAATGACTCCTGGATTCACATGTTTACCATTTTAGACCTTCTATTCAGAAGTTGATGTGAAGCAAGTTGATGTAACTACTACTACTGGAAGCTTTGGCATTCTACCAAGCCATGTACCCACCCTAGCTACTCTAAAACCAGGACTTCTCACAGTACATGATGACGGAGGTGCTACTAAATATTTTGGTCAGTATTACAGGCCACAGTTATTTCTATCATAATAAATAAAAATGATTATTATTAATTTTATCACTCAACCTTTCAATATCAGTGTGTTTGTTATCAACCTTTGTCACCTAAAATCCTGAACAAAAGTCCGCAAAAGTCATTGAATATTTTCCATTACTATTTATTTTCAGGATGCCTTCTGAACCCTTTAAGTCCCAATATCCACATACAAATTCTCCCAAAGTGATCTCAAGATATTTCCATAAAAATAAGTTGACAGAATTTGTTCAAAGATAAAGGCATTTTCCCTTAGGTGATCATTGATTGATTCTCATAGACTTTTCTTTCAATTATGGACGGACCATTAGAAATGTTATGGGGGGTGGGGAATTTTCGAGCCGCAGCAATTTTTTGTCATTATCAAATTCATTGTATGATTTTTTTTAGGCCATGAATGAATATTGACGTGCATGAATTTTTTTTCATTTAGTTTTCCCTTGCGCAGATATTTTTTTTGTACCTGTCATTGTTAGGAGAAAATTGATGTTGGTCACTCTTGGCAGGTCCACGGATAAGCGCATGCTCATCAATTAAATTACTTTTTTCCAATTTATTATTAATTCTATTGCTTAATAATCCCACTCACATGTATCTCAGTGATCTCAGAGTGTATTTCAAAGTAGAAGCGTATTTCAGAGTAACCTAAAGTAGGATGGAGGAGTACTAAAATCGACGAAAACATTAGTGGATTATGCCAACACTACCAACATTGAATTTATTGTTGACCCAAAGGTTTTATTCCATGGCTGGTTAATTTACAGCTATTTGCACATAAAATTGATCAAGTGACTGCCAGGGGAGTGTGCAGATTGGTTCTTTAACAACATTATGACATGATAATATTGCTTCCATTGATGATACAGCATGTCCAAGCAGAAAAACAGCATTTTGAGAAATGAGCATGCGCTGAACGGTGAACATGTCCCTTTAAAGGGTAAAGAATTACTATTTTTGTCACAATTGCCTTGCTTTTACCCTTCCCTACCCTATGCAATTTTGAAAGTTTAGTAAAATTGGAGATATATACCAGTAACCCCTGATTTGTGTTTAAAATATTTTGTGTCAAGTATATGACATTGTGTAGTAAGAAATGATGTTTGAGGACGTTTTAGAAACATTTGAATTGATAGAAATTACAAATTGTTGTTTTTATTACTGTCGAACATCCACCAACAGCCACCTCTACACAACAGCCACTTTTTTGGCAGACAATCCGTACACCGACTGTTTAACTCTCTACAATGGCCACTTTTTTGGCAGACAATCCGTACACCGACTGTTTAACTCTCTACAATGGCCACTTTTTTGGCAGACAATCCGTACACCGACTGTTTAACTCTCTACAATGGCCACTTTTTTGGCAGACAATCCGTACACCGACTGTTTAACTCTCTACAATGGCCACTTTTTTGGCAGACAATCGGTACACCGACTGTTTAACTCTCTACAATGGCCACTTTTTTGGCAGACAATCCGTACACCGACTGTTTAACTCTCTACAATGGCCACTTTTTTGGCAGACAATCGGTACACCGACTGTTTAACTCTCTACAATGGCCACTTTTTTGGCAGACAATCCGTACACCGACTGTTTAACTCTCTACAATGGCCACTTTTTTGGCAGACAATCCGTACACCGACTGTTTAACTCTCTACAATGGCCACTTTTTTGGCAGACAATCCGTACACCGACTGTTTAACTCTCTACAATGGCCACTTTTTTGGCAGACAATCCGTACACCGACTGTTTAACTCTCTACAATGGCCACTTTTTTGGCAGACAATCCGTACACCGACTGTTTAACTCTCTACAATGGCCACTTTTTTGGCAGACAATCCGTACACCGACTGTTTAACTCTCTACAATGGCCACTTTTTTGGCAGACAATCCGTACACCGACTGTTTAACTCTCTACAATGGCCACTTTTTTGGCAGACAATCCGTACACCGACTGTTTAACTCTCTACAATGGCCACTTTTTTCTGCGCCAAAGGCCACCATTGTGGAGAGGTTCAACTGTACAGTAAAAACCCGCAACTAAGAACCTACATTTTTAGGAGTTAGCCTAAACAGGTTCTTATGTAAATAGTAGTTAACAGAATTTTAGGCTATTTAGGTTCTTAAAATGGGTTCTTAATCCTGGAGAAAAAGTAGTTAGTATGCTTTGTAAGTCTACATATCTTGCACTCATTTTTCTTTAAAAAACATTTTTACAACAATGGCAATCTGCCTTTTTTGCTTCAAATACGATTCTTGCAATGCAGCTGCAGTGTACTAGTATGATTTTCGAAAATAAGAACCTGCTTTAAATTTCTTAGCCTAAATAGGTTCTTGTTTATAGGGGGTATAAATGACCAATTTTAGGCTAACAGGTTCTTAATTTTTAGGTTCTTAGTTGCGGGTTTTTACTGTATTTCAGCCTGATATTATAGCTAATTGACAATTGTCTCCTTGTGAAAGAGGCTGGCCCTTAGAATGTATATACAACCGTGAGATCCTTGGCCAGAGTGATCAACCATCTAGAACGCTCTAGATGACTGTTAGCCATGACATTCCGGCCGTTAGACCGTTAGGGCAAAACGTATGAACGCTTTAAAGGCCGTTAACTACCCATTAGTTTTTGCCCGTTTAACGGATAAGCGTTAAAGTACGTTTTCCCGTGTACGGTCACATTATGTTTGCTCTACTGTGCCTGTAAATGGTACATGAATAGAATGCATTAAATAATGTTAAGATGATCTTTTCTTCTGTTAATAGCGAGCAGTGGAACAGTGTCCATTAATGCTGACTCCACAGTTCAAATCCTGGCTGAGGAAGCCCATCCTTTAGAAAGATTTGACCCACAGGTACAGTGTATGGTAGTGTACCTTGTCAGCTTTGTTGTGCATCACTATTCATTTTGTGTTTGACCAGTGATCCAACCACTGTACAGTTTTTGCATGTGATAGTGACTTGACATTATCACCCTTCGGTAGCTGGGGCTAGTATCAAAGAGTCACAGAAATCTGATAAGGTGCCTTTATTTAGAAGCACAAATAGAGAAGTTGAAGGAAATAGGAATGTAGGGAGGCTTATGTGCATATTAGGCAAATCCAGCATCTCTGCTCTTCTCACATTCCTCAATTTGTTTTGGTTTTCATCAGAAAGGGAGACAATAAGAATTGAGGCTGTGCATGTACGTAAGACTCTGTCTGGGTGTTCTGTTAAATTACCGGTACACTGCGACACTTTTACTGGCTGTACATTATATCAAAATAATATAATCAAAAGAAAAGGATATATCAGGGTTTTCGTTAAGAATTGCAGTAGCAGGAGAATAGTGTAAAGTAACAGAAGAATATTTTGAAAGAGTGAAGCCCTTTCCTGGAAAGAGCTTGAAAATGAGCTTGGAAATTTTGCGTTTTAAACCCTGCTGAGATGGCTTTTCCTGCTGTCTGATAGCAAATTTTATTTCCTGTAGCTGCCAAACAAAAAAACACTGCATACCTCTACATGGTTTCAAAACATTTTTCCTTCAAATTTACACCCATATTGTTACATAATTATGTAAATTATGATCAACTTCTAACCCTGTTACACAATCCTAGAGTTGTGACATGTGGCTGGCCAAACATATCAAAGAGTGATAATAATTCTCAATACGCTTTAACTTCACTTCAATATTTTTAGGATGTTATCAATAGTGAAAGAACGAGACGTGAGAAACTTTTCCCCCCGGTGACACATGCTTGCACTAGACAAAACACATTTAAACAAATTCGGCTACGGTGTCGATTCAAGGGCGGCGTTTATTAGGAATTTTGCTGCCATCTGTTGAGTTTGATCAAGGGTGTCATTTAATCGAATAAATATGGTATCTCAGGAGTTACACTGTACATACATGTAACTGTCCCAAGGGTGATGGGCTGCTATGAAAATTACTGCTCTTTATTTTGCAAAGTGAAATTTGTGTACTTGTTTTAAATTAATTTTGACTTTGATCTCTTCTGTAAGTAAGAGTTAACAACTGTGTGAATAATAATATTTTTATCTGTTTTCTTTTTTACAGGCCGTCAGTCAGCAGCTAGAACAGGCGCAACAAAATCTGTCCAGTGCATCTGGAGAAGAAGATAAGGCCAAAGCTCAAATTGCTGTAGAGTGTTTAGAGGCCTTAAATAAAGCTCTTGGACAATAAGTTGACTGCTTGATCTCGTACATTTGTGAGAACTGGGTAAAATTGGTATTGGTCTCTGTACTGGACTTAAAGGATGTGTTAATGTAGGAAAATCAACCGGTTTGATACCTGTGACCTTGCCACACTACTGTTCATTGCTGTGGGTTATTGTTTCTTAAACTTCACAGTTTTAGTGAATTTCTACACGTAAATGATTAATCTTTCTTAGCCATGAGTACCCGCACTTTTGATTCACTTAGCATGGCAAACATTTTGAATAAATTAATTCCAATATCACTCAGTTTTTGTGGTCTACTTGTTTTTCCTTCTTCATACTTCTCCAAGTACTGTTTATGGGAATGTACCTATCAGAATCATAGATTGCTTTTTGAGACTTCCCTGTGGTGTTTTCCTGAAAAAAAAGCAAACCTATTTTAATTACTTTAGTATTTATGTATTTATATTTCTGTCAAAAAGCTAAGATATCTCAAAAATTGGATTAAAGCTCACAATTACATTTTCCATAAAACTAACCCACTTAGATTGTAGTATGGACCCTAGTTAAAACCGAGAGTGAACGTTTTTCTGTATCCTGAGTCACAAACTCTCATATATATATTATATCGAATACCTCAAGCACCGGCTAGGTGCCGTTCTTGATTACCATGTTGTTGTCACTTGCAAATGCTTCCCAGCTGTCTGCATTGCTCTTGGCTAGCATCATGTGGCTCTTGCAGACATCCTTTGAATCAATGGACGGCCAACATATTAAGAACCTACAGGAGGCTTTTCATACAGGATGTGTTTTGATGTGCATTGGTGCTACATGTATGGTATTCGAGTCTGCACAGGTCATGAGAAGGTATTGTACCCATTTCTAGGTTTATTTTGTTAGTCCATGGTTTTCGTCAACGTTGTTGATATTCTGGATACAAAAAATTGTTTTCTGGAGTAGAAAAATAAATTTTTCAAAAACGCAAAAGAATCAAAATTTTCCAAAAGAGTTAGTCCATAGTTTTTTTTTCAAAAAATAAAAATTATTATGTAGCTTATGATCAACTTCTAACCCTGTTACACAATGCTAGAGTTGTGACATGTGGCTGGACAAACATACCAAAGAGTGAAAATATAATAATTATAGGAAAAGATTCTAGAAAACAGGAATTTTTCTCAAAGGGTTAGTCCATAGTTTTGGTTAAAAATTCGCAATTTTTTAAACTTTTTATTGTAGGAAAAATACACCAGAAAAATGTGTTTGAGAATATTTTAGAAAGAAGAAACCCTTTCGAAACTGTAAAAATAAGAAGTTGAAACAGTCCAAACATTAGGATGTTTTAAAACGCGTTAGTCCATGGTTTTCCCCAAAAATGGGCAATTTTTCTATCTTTTTATTTCAGGCAAAATAGCCCAGGAAAATGTATTTGAGAATTTTCTATAAAGAAAAAAAAAACCTTTCATGACTCCAAAAACAAGAAGGTGAAAAAGTAAGAAAAAATTGAAATTTCTCCAAAGGGGTTAGTCTATGGCTTTGGTCAACCATTGGCCATTTCGCCATCTTTTAATTTCAGGTAATCAACACAAGAAAAGTACCTTAAATCTAACGTGAAAACACGCCTTTCTACGCTAAAAAAACGACAAGTTCAAATAGTCCAAAAATTCAAATTTTTCCAAAGAGGTTAACCCATGGTTTTGCTCAAAAAATAGCAATTTTTCAAACTTTTTTTAAGGCAATATTAGCCACGAAAATATCTTTTACGACATTCTAGAAAGAAAAAACACCTTTCTAGGCTATAAAAACAAGAAGTTCAAAAAGTCTACAAATTGACATTTTTCGAAAGGGGTTAACCCATGGTTTTCGTCCAAAAATGGCCATTTTGGCAACTTTTTTTTTTGGCAATATGGGCCAGGAAAATATTTTTTACGATATTCTAGAACCAAAAAAAGCCTTTCTAGGCTATAAAAACAGGAAGTTCAAAAAGTCGAAAAATTGACATTTTTCCAAACGGGTTAATCCATGGTTTGGCCCAAAAATGGCCATTTTTGCAACTTTTTTTTTTGACAATATAGCCCGGGAAAATGTCTTTTACCATATTCTAGAACGAAAAAACGCCTTTCTAGGCTAAAAAAAAAAAGAAGTTCAAAAAGTCGAAAAATGTACATTTTTCCAAAGGGGTTAACCCATGGCTTTTGTCCAAAAATCGCCGTTTTAGCAACTTTTTTTTTAGGCAATATAGGCCAGGAAAATGTCTTTTACGATATTCTAGGACGTAAAAAAGTTTTTCTAGGCTATAAAAACAAGAAGTTCAAAAACTCGAAAAATTGACATTTTTCCAAAGGGGTTAACCCAAGGTTTCGGTCCAAAATGACCATTTTGGCAACTTTCTTTTTTTCAGGCAATATAGGCCAGGAAAATGTCTTTTACAATATTCTACAACGAAAAAACGCCTTTCTAGGCTATAAAAACAAGACGTTCAAAAAGTCGAAAAATTGGCATTTTTCCAAATGGGTTAACCCATGCTTTTGGCCCAAAAATGGCCATTTTGGCAACTTTTTTTGTTAGGTAATATAGGCCAGGAAAATGTCTTTCACGACATACTAGAACGAAAAAACGCCTTTCTAGGCTATAAAAGCACCAAGTTCAAAAAAATCGAAAAATTGACATTTTTCCAAAGGGGTTAACAAATGGTTTTGGTACAAAAATGGCCATTTTGGCAACTTTTCTTTTAGGCAATATAGGTCAGGAAAATGTCTTTTACGATATTCTAGAACGAAAAAAAACCTTTTTAGGCTATAAAAACAAGAAGTTCAAAAAGTCGAAAAATTGACATTTTTCCAAAAGAGTTAACCCATGCTTTTGGTCCAAAAATGGTTATTTTGGTAGCTTTTTTTTTTAGGGAATATAAGCAAGGAAAATGTCTTTTACGATATTCTAGAACGAAAAAACGCCTTTCTAGGCTATAAAAACAAGAAGTTCAAAAAGTCCAAAAATTGACATTTTTCCAAACAGGTTAACCCATGGTTTTGGTCCAAAAATGGGCATTTATTCAAGTTTGTTTTTTAGGCACTATAGGCCAGGAAAATGTCTTTTACGATATTCTAGAACGAAAAAAGGCCTTTCTAGGCTATAAAAACAAGAACTTCAAAAAGTCAAAAAATTGATATTTTTCAAAAGAGGTTACCCCATGGTTTTGGTCCAACAATGGCCATTTTGGCAACTTGTTTTTTTTGGGCAATATAGGGTAGGAAAATGTCTTTTACGATATTCTAGAACGAAAAAACGCCTTTCTAGGCTATAAAAACAAGAAGTTCAAAAAGTCGAAACATTCAAATTTTTCCAAAGGGGTTAACCCATGGTTTTGGTCCAAAAATGGCCATTTTGGCAACTTTTTTTTTTCAGGCACTATAGGCCAGGAAAATGTCTTTTACGATATTCTAGAACGAAAGAACGCCTTTTTAGGCTACAAAAAGAAGATATTCAAAAAGTCAAAAAATTGACATTTTTCCAAAGGGGTTAACCCATGGTTTTGGTCCAAAAATGGCCATTTTGGCAACTTTTTTTTTTCAGGCAATATAGGGTAGGAAAATGCCTTTTACAATATTCTAGAACGAAAAAACGCCTATCTAGGCTATAAAAACAAGAACTTCAAAAAGTCAAAAAATTGACATTTTTCCAAAGGGGTTAACCCATGCTTTTGGTCAAAAATGGCCATTTTGGCAACTTTCTCTTTTAGGCAACATAGGCCAGAAAAATGTCTTTTACGATATTCTAGAACGAAAAAAGGCCTTTCTAGGCTATAAAAACAAGAACTTCAAAAAGTCGAAAAATTGATATTTTTCCAAAGAGGTTAACCCATGGTTTTGGTCCAAAAATGGCCATTTTTGCAATTTTTTTTTTTAGGCAATATAGGGTGGGAAAATGTCTTTTACGATATTCTAGAACGCAAAAACGCCTTTCCAGGCTTTAAAAACAAGAAGTTCAAAAAGTCGAAAAATTGACATTTGTCAAAAGGGTTAACCCATGGTTTTTGTCCAATAATGGCCATTTTGGAAACTTGTTTTTTTCAGGCAATATAGGGTAGGAAAATGTCTTTTACGATATTCTAAAACGAAAAAACGCCTTTCTAGGCTATAGAAACAAGAACTTAAAAAAGTCGGAAACTTGACATTTTTCCAAAGGGGTTAACCCATGGTTTTGGTCCAAAAATGGCCATTTTTGCATTTTTTTTTAGGCAAAATAGGCCAGGAAAATGTCTTTTAAGATATTCTAGCACGAAAAAACGCCTTTCTAGGCTATAAAAACAAGAACTTCGAAAACTCGAAAAATTGACATTTTTCCAAACGGGTTAACCCATGGTTTTGGTCCAAAAATGACAATTTTTACAACTTTTTTTTGTTTAGGCAAAATCGGCCAGGAAAATGTCTTTTACGATATTCGAGAACGAAAAAACGCCTTTCTAGGCTATAAAAACAAGAACTTCAAAAAGTCAAAAAATTGACATTTTTTAAAAGAGGTTAACCCATCGTTTTCGTCCAAAAATGGCCATTTTGGCAACGTTTTTTTTTTAGGCAATATAGGGTAGGAAAATAACTTTTGCGATATTCTAGAACGAAAAAACGCCTTTCTAGGCTATAAAAAGAAGAAGTTCAAAAAGTCGAAAAATTGACAAATTTCCAAAGGGGTTAACCCATGGTTTTGGTCCAAAAATGGCCATTTTTGCAATTTTTATTTTAGGCAATATAGGGTAGGAAAATGCCTTTCACAATATTCTAGAACGAAAAAACGCCTTTCTAGGTTATAAAAACAAGAACTTCAAAAAATCGAAAAATTGACATTTTTCCAAAGTGGTTAACCCATGGTTTTGGTCCAAACATGGCCATTTTGGCAACTTTTTTTTTTTAGGCAACATAGGCCAGGAAAATGTCTTTTACGATATTCTAGAACGAAAACACGCCTTTCTAGGCTATAAAAACAAGTTCAAAAAGTGGAAAAATTGACATTTTTCAAAATGGGTTAACCCACGGTTTTGGTCCAAAAATGGGAATTTTGGCAAAATTTTTTTTTAGGCAATATACGGTAGGAAAATCTCTTTTACGATATTCTACAACGAAAAAACGCCTTTCTAGGCTAAAAAAAGCTATTTCAAAAAGTCGAAAAATTGACATTTCTCCAAACGGGTTAACCCGTAGTTTTCGTCGCAAAATGACCATTTTGGCAACTTTTTTTTTTTAGGCAAAAACGGCCAGGAAAATGTCTTTTACGATATTCTAGAACCAAAAAACGCCTTTCTAGGCTATAAAAAGAAGAAGTTCAAAAAGTCGAAAAATTTACATTTTTCCAAAGGGGTTAACCCATGGTTTTGGTCCAAAAATGGCCATTTTTGCAATGTTTTTTTTAGGCAATATAGGATAGGAAAATGCCTTTTACAATATTCTAGAACGAAAAAACGCCTTTCTAGGCTATAAAAACAAGAACTTCAAAAAGTCGAAAAATTGACATTTTTCCAAAGGGGTTAACCCATGGTTTTGGTCCAAAAATGGCCATTTTGGCAACTTTTTTTTTTAGGCAACATAGGCCAGGAAAATGTCTTTTACGATATTCTAGAACGAAAAAACGCCTTTCCAGGCTTTAAAAACAAGAAGTTCAAAAAGTCGAAAAATTGACATTTGTCAAAAGGGTTAACCCATGGTTTTTCTCCAATAATGGCCATTTTGGAAACTTGTTTTTTTCAGGCAATATAGGGTAGGATAATGTCTTTTACGATATTCTAGAACGAAAAAACGCCTTTCTAGGCTATAGAAACAAGAACTAAAAAAAGTCGGAAACTTGACATTTTTCCAAAGGGGTTAACCCATGGTTTTGGTCCAAAAATGGCCATTTTTGCATTTTTTTTTAGGCAAAATAGGCCAGGAAAATGTCTTTTACGATATTCTAGCACGAAAAAACGCCTTTCTAGGCTATAGAAACAAGGACTAAAAAAAGTCGGAAACTTGACATTTTTCCAAAGGGGTTAACCCATGGTTTTGGTCCAAAAATGGCCATTTTTGCAATTTTTTTTTTAGGCAATATAGGGTAGGAAAATGCCTTTTACAATATTCTAGAACGAAAAAACGCCTTTCTAGGCTATAAAAACAAGAACTTCAAAAAGTCGAAAAATTGACATTTTTCCAAAGGGGTTAACCCATGGTTTTGGTCCAAAAATGGCCATTTTGGCAACTTTTTTTTTTAGGCAACATAGGCCAGGAAAATGTCTTTTACGATATTCTAGAACGCAAAAACGCCCTTCCAGGCTTTAAAAACAAGAAGTTCAAAAAGTCGAAAAATTGACATTTGTCAAAAGGGTTAACCCATGGTTTTTGTCCAATAATGGCCATTTTGGAAACTTGTTTTTTTCAGGCAATATAGGGTAGGAAAATGTCTTTTACGATATTCTAAAACGAAAAAACGCCTTTCTAGGCTATAGAAACAAGAACTTTAAAAAGTCGGAAACTTGACATTTTTCCAAAGGGGTTAACCCTTGGTTTTGGTCCAAAAATGGCCATTTTTGCATTTTTTTTTAGGCAAAATAGGCCAGGAAAATGTCTTTTAAGATATTCTAGCACGAAAAAACGCCTTTCTAGGCTATAAAAACAAGAACTTCGAAAACTCGAAAAATTGACATTTTTCCAAGCGGGTTAACCCATGGTTTTGGTCCAAAAATGACAATTTTTACAACTTTTTTTTGTTTAGGCAAAATCGGCCAGGAAAATGTCTTTTACGATATTCGAGAACGAAAAAACGCCTTTCTAGGCTATAAAAACAAGAACTTCAAAACGTCAAAAAATTGACATTTTTTAAAAAAGGTTAACCCATCGTTTTCGTCCAAAAATGGCCATTTTGGCAACGTTTTTTTTTTAGGCAATATAGGGTAGGAAAATAACTTTTGCGATATTCTAGAACGAAAAAACGCCTTTCTAGGCTATAAAAAGAAGAAGTTCAAAAAGTCGAAAAATTGACAAATTTCCAAAGGGGTTAACCCATGGTTTTGGTCCAAAAATGGCCATTTTTGCAATTTTTATTTTAGGCAATATAGGGTAGGAAAATGCCTTTCACAATATTCTAGAACGAAAAAACGCCTTTCTAGGTTATAAAAACAAGAACTTCAAAAAATCGAAAAATTGACATTTTTCCAAAGGGGTTAACCCATGGTTTTGGTCCAAACATGGCCATTTTGGCAACTTTTTTTTTTAGGCAACATAGGCCAGGAAAATGTCTTTTACGATATTCTAGAACGAAAACACGCCTTTCTAGGCTATAAAAACAAGTTCAAAAAGTGGAAAAATTGACATTTTTTAAAATGGGTTAACCCACGGTTTTGGTCCAAAAATGGGAATTTTGGCAAAATTTTTTTTTAGGCAATATACGGTAGGAAAATCTCTTTTACGATATTCTACAACGAAAAAACGCCTTTCTAGGCTAAAAAAAGCTATTTCAAAAAGTCGAAAAATTGACATTTCTCCAAACGGGTTAACCCGTAGTTTTGGTCGCAAAATGACCATTTTGGGAACTTTTTTTTTTTAGGCAAAAACGGCCAGGAAAATGTCTTTTACGATATTCTAGAACCAAAAAACGCCTTTCTAGGCTATAAAAACAAGAAGTTCCAAAAGTCGAAAAATTTACATTTTTCCAAAGGGGTTAACCCATGGTTTTGGTCCAAAAATGGCCATTTTGGCAACTTGTTTTTGTCAGGCAATATAGGGTAGGAAAATGTCTTTTACAATATTCTAGAACGAAAAAACGCCGTTCTAGGCTTTAAAAACAAGAAGTTCAAAAAGAAAGCTTCCAAAAATGACCATTTCGGCAACTCTCTTTCTTTTTAGGCAATATCGGCCAGGAAAATGTCTTTTATGATATTCTAGAACGAGAAAACGCCTTTCTAGGCTATAAAAACAAGAACTTCAAAAAGTCGAAAATTGACATTTTTCCCAAGGGGTTAAGTCATGCTTTTAGTCCAAAAATGACCATTTTGGCAACTTTTTTTTTTCAGGCAATATAGGGTAGGAAAATGTCTTTTACGATATTCTAGAATGAAAAAACGCCTTTCTAGGTTATAAAAACAAGAAGTTCAAAAACTCGAAAAATTGACATTTTTTAAAAGGGGTTAACCCATGGTTTTGGTCCAAAAATGGCCATTTTTGCAATTTTTTTTTTTTGGCAATATAGGGTGGGAAAATGTCTTTTACAATATTCTAGAACGAAAAAACGTCTTTCTAGGCTATAAAAACAAGAACTTCAAAACGACGAAAAATTGACATTTTTCCAAAGGGTTTACCCATTGTTTTGGTCCAAAAATGGCCATTTTTGCAATTTTTTTTTTTAGGCAATATAGTTTAGGAAAATATCTTTTACGATAATCTAGAGCGAAAAAACGCCTTTGTAGGCTATAAAAACAAGAAGTTCAAAAAGTCGAAAAATTGACATTTTTCCAAAGGGGTTAACCCATGGTTTCGGTCAAAAATGGCCATTTTCGCAACTTTTTTATTTCAGGCAATATAGGATAGGAAAATGCCTTTTACAATATTCTAGAACGGTAAAACGCCTTTCTAGGCTATAAAAACAAGAAGTTCAAAAAGTCGAAACATTGACATTTTTCCAAAGGGGTTAACTCATGGTTTTGGTCCAAAAATGGCCATTTTGGGAACTCTTTTTTTTTTTTTAGGCAATATCGGCCAGGAAAATGTCTTTTATTTTATTAGAGAACAAAAAAAAGGCCTTTCTAGGCTATAAAATAAGAACTTTAAAAAGTCGAAAAATTGACATTTTTTCAAAGGTGTTAACTCATGTTTTTGGTCCAAAAATGGCCATTTTGGCAACTTGTTTTTTTTTAGGCAATATAGGGTAGGAAAATGTCTTTTACGATAGTCTAGAACGAAAAAGCGCCTTTCTAGGCTATAAAAAGAAGTTCAAAAAGTCGAAAAATTGACATTTTTCAAAAGAGGTTACCCCATGGTTTTGGTCCAACAATGGCCATTTTGGCAACTTTTTTTTTCAGGCACTATAGGCCAGGAAAATGTCTTTTACGATATTCTAGAACGAATAAACGCCTTTCTAGGCTATAAAAACAAGAACTTCAAAAAGTCAAAAAATTGACATTTTTTAAAAGAGGTTAACCCATCGTTTTCGTCCAAAAATGGGCATTTTGGCAACGTTTTTTTTTTAGGCAATATAGGGTAGGAAAATAACTTTTGCGATATTCTAGAACGAAAAAACGCCTTTCTAGGCTATAAAAAGAAGAAGTTCAAAAAGTCGAAAAATTGACAAATTTCCAAAGGGGTTAACCCATGGTTTTGGTCCAAAAATGGCCATTTTTGCAATTTTTTTTTTAGGCAATATAGGGTAGGAAAATGCCTTTTACAATATTCTAGAACGAAAAAACGCCTTTCTAGGCTATAAAAACAAGAACTTCAAAAAGTCGAAAAATTGACATTTTTCCAAAGGGGTTAACCCATGGTTTTGGTCCAAAAATGGCCATTTTGGCAACTTTTTTTTTTAGGCAACATAGGCCAGGAAAATGTCTTTTACGATATTCTAGAACGCAAAAACGCCTTTCCAGGCTTTAAAAACAAGAAGTTCAAAAAGTCGAAAAATTGACATTTGTCAAAAGGGTTAACCCATGGTTTTTCTCCAATAATGGCCATTTTGGAAACTTGTTTTTTTCAGGCAATATAGGGTAGGATAATGTCTTTTACGATATTCTAGAACGAAAAAACGCCTTTCTAGGCTATAGAAACAAGAACTAAAAAAAGTCGGAAACTTGACATTTTTCCAAAGGGGTTAACCCATGGTTTTGGTCCAAAAATGGCCATTTTTGCATTTTTTTTTAGGCAAAATAGGCCAGGAAAATGTCTTTTACGATATTCTAGCACGAAAAAACGCCTTTCTAGGCTATAGAAACAAGGACTAAAAAAAGTCGGAAACTTGACATTTTTCCAAAGGGGTTAACCCATGGTTTTGGTCCAAAAATGGCCATTTTTGTAATTTTTTTTTTAGGCAATATAGGGTAGGAAAATGTCTTTTACAATATTCTAGAACGAAAAAACGCCTTTCTAGGCTATAAAAACAAGAACTTCAAAAAGTCGAAAAATTGACATTTTTGCAAAGGGGTTAACCCATGGTTTTGGTCCAAAAATGGCCATTTTGGCAACTTTTTTTTTTAGGCAACATAGGCCAGGAAAATGTCTTTTACGATATTCTAGAACGCAAAAACGCCTTTCCAGGCTTTAAAAACAAGAAGTTCAAAAAGTCGAAAAATTGACATTTGTCAAAAGGGTTAACCCATGGTTTTTCTCCAATAATGGCCATTTTGGAAACTTGTTTTTTTCAGGCAATATAGGGTAGGATAATGTCTTTTACGATATTCTAGAACGAAAAAACGCCTTTCTAGGCTATAGAAAGAAGAACTTAAAAAAGTCGGAAACTTGACATTTTTCCAAAGGGGTTAACCCATGGTTTTGGTCCAAAAATGGCCATTTTTGCATTTTTTTTTAGGCAAAATAGGCCAGGAAAATGTCTTTTAAGATATTCTAGCACGAAAAAACGCCTTTCTAGGCTATAAAAACAAGAACTTCGAAAAGTCGAAAAATTGACATTTTTCAAAATGGGTTAACCCACGGTTTTGGTCCAAAAATGGGAATTTTGGCAAAATTTTTGTTTAGGCAATATACGGTAGGAAAATGTCTTTTACGATATTCTACAACGAAAAAACGCCTTTCTAGGCTAAAAAAAGCTATTTCAAAAAGTCGAAAATTTGACATTTGTCCAGAGGGGTTAACCCGTTGTTTTGGTCGCAAAATGACCATTTTGGCAACTTTTTTTTTTTTGGCAAAAACGGCCAGGAAAATGTCTTTTACGATATTCTAGAACGAAAAAACGCCTTTCTAGGCTAAAAAAAGCTATTTCAAAAAGTCGAAAATTTGACATTTCTCCAAAGGGGTTAACCCGTAGTTTTGGTCGCAAAATGACCATTTTGGCAACTTTTTTTTTTTAGGCAAAAACGGCCAGGAAAATGTCTTTTACGATATTCTAGAACCAAAAAACGCCTTTCTAGGCTATAAAAACAAGAAGTTCCAGAAGTCGAAAAATTTACATTTTTCCAAAGGGGTTAACCCATGGTTTTGGTCCAAAAATGGCCATTTTGGAACCTTGTTTTTTTCAGGCAAGATAGGGTAGGAAAATGTCTTTTACAATATTCTAGAACGAAAAAACGCCGTTCTAGGCTTTAAAAACAAGAAGTTCAAAAAGAAAGCTTCCAAAAATGACCATTTCGGCAACTCTCTTTCTTTTTAGGCAATATCGGCCAGGAAAATGTCTTTTATGATATTCTAGAACGAAAAAACGCCTTTCTAGGCTATAAAAACAAGAACTTCAAAAAGTCGAAAATTGACATTTTTCCCAAGGGGTTAAGTCATGCTTTTAGTCCAAAAATGACCATTTTGGCAACTTTTTTTTTTCAGGCAATATAGGGTAGGAAAATGTCTTTTACGATATTCTAGAACGAAAAAACGCCTTTCTAGGTTATAAAAACAAGAAGTTCAAAAAGTCCAAAAATTGACATTTTTTAAAAGGGGTTAACCCATGGTTTTGGGCCAAAAATGGCCATTTTGGCAGGGTTTTTTTTTTAGGCAATATCGGCCAGCAAAATGTCTTTTACGATATTCTAGAACAAAAAAACGCCTTTCTAGGCTATAAAAACAAGAAGTTCAAAAAGTCGAAAATTCACATTTTTCCCAAGGGGTTAACCCATGCTTTTGGTCCAACAATGGCCATTTTGGCAACGTTTTTTTTTAGGCAATATTGGGTAGTAATATGTCTTTTACAATATTCTAGAAGGAGAAAACGCCTTTCTAGGCTATAAAAACAAGAAGTTCAAAAAGTGGAAAAATTGACATTTTTCCAAAGGAGTTAACCCATGGTTTTGGTCCAAAAATGGCCATTTTTGCAATTTTTTTTTTTAGGCAATATAGGGTAGGAAAATGTCTTTTACAATATTCTAGAACGAAAAAACGTCTTTCTAGGCTATAAAAACAAGAACTTCAAAAAGACGAAAAATTGACATTTTTCCAAAGGGGTTAACCCATGGTTTTGGTCAAAAATGGCAATTTTGGCAACTTTCTCTTTTAGGCAACATAGGCCAGGAAAATGTCTTTTACGATATTCTAGAACGAAAAAAGGCCTTTCTAGGCTATAAAAACAAGAACTTCAAAAAGTCGAAAAATTGATATTTTTCGAAAGTGGTTAACCCATGGTTTTGGTCCAAAAATGGCCATTTTTGCAATTTTTTTTTTTAGGCAATATAGGGTGGGAAAATGTCATTTACGATATTCTAGAACGAAAAAACGCCTTTCTAGGCTATAAAAACAAGAACTTCAAAAAGTCGAAAAATTGACATTTTTCCAAAGGGGTTAACCCATGGTTTTAATCCAAAAATGGCCATTTTGGCAACTTTTTTTTTTAGGCAACATAGGCCAGGAAAATGTCTTTTACGATATTCTAGAACGCAAAAACGCCTTTCCAGGCTTTAAAAACAAGAAGTTCAAAAAGTCGAAAAATTGACATTTGTAGAAAGGGTTAACCCATGGTTTTTCTCCAATAATGGCCATTTTGGAAACTTGTTTTTTTCAGGCAATATAGGGTAGGATAATGTCTTTTACGATATTCTAGAACGAAAAAACGCCTTTCTAGGCTATAGAAACAAGAACTTAAAAAAGTCGGAAACTTGACATTTTTCCAAAGGGGTTAACCCATGGTTTTGGTCCAAAAATGGCCATTTTTGCATTTTTTTTTAGGCAAAATAGGCCAGGAAAATGTCTTTTAAGATATTCTAGCACGAAAAAACGCCTTTCTAGGCTATAAAAACAAGAACTTCGAAAAGTCGAAAAATTGACATTTTTCAAAATGGGTTAACCCACGGTTTTGGTCCAAAAATGGGAATTTTGGCAAAATTTTTGTTTAGGCAATATACGGTAGGAAAATGTCTTTTACGATATTCTACAACGAAAAAACGCCTTTCTAGGCTAAAAAAAGCTATTTCAAAAAGTCGAAAATTTGACATTTGTCCAGAGGGGTTAACCCGTTGTTTTGGTCGCAAAATGACCATTTTGGCAACTTTTTTTTTTTAGGCAAAAACGGCCAGGAAAATGTCTTTTACGATATTCTAGAACGAAAAAACGCCTTTCTAGGCTAAAAAAAGCTATTTCAAAAAGTCGAAAATTTGACATTTCTCCAAAGGGGTTAACCCGTAGTTTTGGTCGCAAAATGACCATTTTGGCAACTTTTTTTTTTTAGGCAAAAACGGCCAGGAAAATGTCTTTTACGATATTCTAGAACCAAAAAACGCCTTTCTAGGCTATAAAAACAAGAAGTTCCAGAAGTCGAAAAATTTACATTTTTCCAAAGGGGTTAACCCATGGTTTTGGTCCAAAAATGGCCATTTTGGAACCTTGTTTTTTTCAGTCAAGATAGGGTAGGAAAATGTCTTTTACAATATTCTAGAACGAAAAAACGCCGTTCTAGGCTTTAAAAACAAGAAGTTCAAAAAGAAAGCTTCCAAAAATGACCATTTCGGCAACTCTCTTTCTTTTTAGGCAATATCGGCCAGGAAAATGTCTTTTATGATATTCTAGAACGAAAAAACGCCTTTCTAGGCTATAAAAAGAAGAACTTCAAAAAGTCGAAAATTGACATTTTTCCCAAGGGGTTAAGTCATGCTTTTAGTCCAAAAATGACCATTTTGGCAACTTTTTTTTTTCAGGCAATATAGGGTAGGAAAATGTCTTTTACGATATTCTAGAACGAAAAAACGCCTTTCTAGGTTATAAAAACAAGAAGTTCAAAAAGTCCAAAAATTGACATTTTTTAAAAGGGGTTAACCCATGGTTTTGGGCCAAAAATGGCCATTTTGGCAGGGTTTTTTTTTTAGGCAATATCGGCCAGCAAAATGTCTTTTACGATATTCTAGAACAAAAAAACGCCTTTCTAGGCTATAAAAACAAGAAGTTCAAAAAGTCGAAAATTCACATTTTTCCCAAGGGGTTAACCCATGCTTTTGGTCCAACAATGGCCATTTTGGCAACGTTTTTTTTTAGGCAATATTGGGTAGTAATATGTCTTTTACAATATTCTAGAAGGAGAAAACGCCTTTCTAGGCTATAAAAACAAGAAGTTCAAAAAGTGGAAAAATTGACATTTTTCCAAAGGAGTTAACCCATGGTTTTGGTC
This sequence comes from Porites cylindrica, assembly GCA_964035525.1. Classification (NCBI taxonomy): domain Eukaryota; kingdom Metazoa; phylum Cnidaria; class Anthozoa; order Scleractinia; family Poritidae; genus Porites; species Porites cylindrica. Next base: position 18,633,600 of record OZ037788.1, read on the forward strand.
CAAAAATGGCCATTTTTGTAATTTTTTTTTTTAGGCAATATAGGGTAGGAAAATGTCTTTTACAATATTCTAGAACGAAAAAACGTCTTTCTAGGCTATAAAAACAAGAACTTCAAAAAGACGAAAAATTGACATTTTTCCAAAGGGGTTAACCCATGGTTTTGGTCAAAAATGGCAATTTTGGCAACTTTCTCTTTTAGGCAACATAGGCCAGGAAAATGTCTTTTACGATATTCTAGAACGAAAAAAGGCCTTTCTAGGCTATAAAAACAAGAACTTCAAAAAGTCGAAAAATTGATATTTTTCGAAAGTGGTTAACCCATGGTTTTGGTCCAAAAATGGCCATTTTTGCAATTTTTTTTTTTAGGCAATATAGGGTGGGAAAATGTCATTTACGATATTCTAGAACGAAAAAACGCCTTTCTAGGCTATAAAAACAAGAACTTGAAAAAGTCGAAAAATTGACATTTTTCCAAAGGGGTTAACCCATGGTTTTGGTCCAAAAATGGCCATTTTGGCAACTTTTTTTTTTAGGCAACATAGGCCAGGAAAATGTCTTTTACGATATTCTAGAACGCAAAAACGCCTTTCCAGGCTTTAAAAACAAGAAGTTCAAAAAGTCGAAAAATTGACATTTGTCAAAAGGGTTAACCCATGGTTTTTCTCCAATAATGGCCATTTTGGAAACTTGTTTTTTTCAGGCAATATAGGGTAGGGTAATGTCTTTTACGATATTCTAGAACGAAAAAACGCCTTTCTAGGCTATAGAAACAAGAACTTAAAAAAGTCGGAAACTTGACATTTTTCCAAAGGGGTTAACCCATGGTTTTGGTCCAAAAATGGCCATTTTTGCATTTTTTTTTAGGCAAAATAGGCCAGGAAAATGTCTTTTAAGATATTCTAGCACGAAAAAACGCCTTTCTAGGCTATAAAAACAAGAACTTCGAAAAGTCGAAAAATTGACATTTTTCAAAATGGGTTAACCCACGGTTTTGGTCCAAAAATGGGAATTTTGGCAAAATTTTTTTTTAAGCAATATACGGTAGGAAAATGTCTTTTACGATATTCTACAACGAAAAAACGCCTTTCTAGGCTAAAAAAAGCTATTTCAAAAAGTCGAAAATTTGACATTTCTCCAGAGGGGTTAACCCGTAGTTTTGGTCGCAAAATGACCATTTTGGCAACTTTTTTTTTTTAGGCAAAAACGGCCAGGAAAATGTCTTTTACGATATTCTAGAACGAAAAAACGCCTTTCTAGGCTATAAAAACAAGAACTTCGAAAACTCGAAAAATTGACATTTTTCCAAACGGGTTAACCCATGGTTTTGGTCCAAAAATGACAATTTTTACAACATTTTTTTGTTTAGGCAAAATCGACCAGGAAAATGTCTTTTACGATATTCTAGAACGAAAAAACGCCTTTCTAGGCTATAAAAACAAGAAGTTCAAAAAGTCGAAAAATTGACATTTTTTAAAAGAGGTTAACCCATCGTTTTCGTCCAAAAATGGCCATTTTTGCAATTTTTTTTTTAGGCAATATAGGCTAGGAAAATAACTTTTGCGATATTCTAGAACGAAAAAACGCCTTTCTAGGCTATAAAAACAAGAAGTTCAAAAAGTCGAAACATTGACATTTTTCCAAACTGGTTAACCCATGCTTTTGTTCCAAAAATGACCATTTTGGCAACTCTTTTTTTTTAGACAATATCGGCCAGGAAAATGTCTTTTATGATATACTACAACGAAAAAACGCCTTTCTAGGCTATAAAAACAAGAACTTCAAAAAGTCGAAAAATTGACATTTTTCCAAAGGGGTTAACTCATGCTTTTGGTCTAAAAATGGCCATTTTGGCAACTTGTTTTTTTGAGGCAATATAGGGTAGGAAAATGTCTTTTACGATAGTCTGGAACGAAAAAACGCCTTTCTAGGCTATAAAAACAAGAACTTCAAAAAGACGAAAAATTGACATTTTTCCAAAGGGGTTAACCCATGGTGTTGGTCCAAAAATGGAAATTCTTGCAATTTTTTTTTTTAGGCAATATAGGGTAGTAAAATGTCTTTTACAATATTCGAGAACGAAGAAACGCCTTTCTAGGCTATAAAAACAAGAACTTCAAAACGACGAAAAATTGACATTTTTCCAAAGGGGTTAACCCATGGTTTGGGTCCAACAATGGCCATTTTGGCAACGTTTTTTTTTAGGCAATATAGTTTAGGAAAATGTCTTAACAATATTCTAGAACGAAAAAACGCCTTTCTAGGCTATAAAAACAAGAACTTCAAAAAGTCGAAAAATTAACATTTTTCCAAAGGGGTTAACCAATGGTTTTGGTCCAAAAATGGCCATTTTTGCAATTTTTTTTTTTAGGCAATATATGGTAGGAAAATGTCTTTTACGATATTCTAGAACGAAAAAACGCCTTTCTTGGCTATAACAACAAGAACTTAAAAAAGTCGAAAAATTAACATTTTTCCAAAAGGGTTAACCCATAGTTTTGGTCGAAAACAGGCGTTTTTTGCAATTTTTTTTTTTAGGCAATATAGGGTAGAAAAATGTCTTTTACGATATTCTAGAACGAAAAAACGCCTTTCTAGGCTATAAAAACAAGAAGTTCAAAAAGTCGAAAAATTGACATTTTTCCAAAGGGGTTAACCCATGCTTTTGGTCCAAAAATGGCCATTTTGGCAACTTTTTCTTTTAGGCAACATAGGCCAGGAAAATGTCTTTTACGATATTCTAGAACGAAGAAACGCCTTTCTAGGCTATAAAAACAAATTCAAAAAGTCGAAAAATTGACATTTTTCCAAAGGCGTTAACCCATGGTTTTGGTCCAAAAATGGCCATTTTTGCAATTTTTTTTTTTAGGCAATATAGGGTAGGAAAATGTCTTTGACGATATTCTAGAACGAAAAAACGCCTTTCTAGGCTATAAAAACAAGAGCTTCAAAAAGACGAAAAATTGACATTTTTCCAAAGGGGTTAACCCATTGTTTTGTTCCAACAATGGCCATTTTGGCAACGTTTTTTTTTAGGCAATATAGTTTAGGAAAATGTCTTTTACGATATTCTAGAACGAAAAAACGCTTTTCTTGGCTATAACAACAAGAACTTAAAAAAGTCGAAAAATTAACATTTTTCCAAAGGGGTTAACCCATAGTTTTGGTCCAAAAATAGCCATTTTTGCAATTTTTTTTTTTAGGCAATATAGGGTAGGAAAATGTCTTTTACGATATTCTAGAACGAAAAAACGCCTTTCTAGGCTATAAAAACAAGAGCTTCAAAAAGACGAAAAATTGACATTTTTCCTAAAGGGTTAACCCATTGTTTTGTTCCAACAATGGCCATTTTGGCAACGTTTTTTTTTAGGCATATAGTTTAGGAAAATGTCTTTTACGATATTCTAGAACGAAAAAACGCCTTTCTAGGCTATAAAAACAAGAGCTTCAAAAAGTCGAAAAATTGACTTTTTCCAAAGGGGTTAACCCATAGTTTTGGTCAAAAACAGGCCATTTTGGCAACTTCTTTTTTTCAGGCAATATAGGGTAGGAAAATGTCTTTTACGATATTCTAGAACGAAAAAACGCCTTTCTAGGCTATAAAAACAAGTTCAAAAAGTCGAAATATTGACATTTGTCAAAAGGCGTTCACCCACGGTTTTGGTCGAAAAATGGCCATTTTTTCAACGTTTTCTTTTAAGCAATATAGGCCAGGAAAGAGTCTTTTACGATATTCTAGGACGAAAAAACGCTTTTCTAGGCTATAAAAAGAAGAAGTTCAAAAAGTCGAAAAATTGACATTTTTCCAAGGGGGTTAACCCATGCTTTTGGCCCAGAAATGACCATTTTGGCAACTCTTTTTTTTTTGGGCAGTATTGGCCAGGAAAATGTCTGTTATGAAATTCTAGAACGAAAAGGCGCCTTTCTAGGCTATAAAAACAAGAAGTTCAAAAAGTCGAAAAATTGACATTTTGCTAAAAGGGGTTAACCCATGGTTATGGTCGAAAAATGGCCATTTTGGCAACTTGTTTTTTTCAGGCAATATAGGGTAGGAAAATGTCTTTTACGATATTCTAGAACGAAAAAACGCCTTTCTTGGCTATAACAAAAAGAACTTCAAAAAGACGAAAAATTGACATTTTTCCGAAGAGGTTAACCCATGGTTTTGGTCCAACAATGGCCATTTTGGCAACGTTTTTTTTTAGGCAATATAGTTTAGGAAAATGTCTTTTATAATATTCTAGAACGAAAAAACGCCTTTCTAGGCTATAAAAACAAGAACTTCAAAAAGTCGAAAAATTGAAATTTTTCCAAAGGGGTTAACCCATGGTTTTGGTCCAAAAATGGCCATTTTTGCAATTTTTTTTTTTCAGGCAATGTATGGTAGGAAAATGTCTTTTGCGATATTCTAGAACGAAAAAACGCCTTTCTAGGCTATAAAAACAAGATTTTCAAAAAGTCGAAAAATTGAAATTTTTCCAAACGGGTTAACCCATAGTTTTGGTCCAAAACTGGCCATTTTGGCAACTTGTTTTTTTCAGGCAATAAAGGGGAGGAAAATGTCTTTTACGATATTCTAGAACGAAAAAACGCCTTTCTAGGCTATAAAAACAAGAAGTTCTTAGAGTCGAAAAATTCACATTTTTCCAAAGGGGTTAACCCATGCTTTTGGCCCAGAAATGAGCATTAGGGTAACTCTTTTTTTTTTTAGGCAATATCGGCCAGGAAGATATCGTTTATGAAATTCTAGAACGAAAAGGCGCCTTTCTAGGCTATAAAAACAAGAAGTTCAAAAAGTCGAAAAATTGACATTTTTCCAAAGGGGTTAACCCATGCTTGTGGTCCATAAATGGCCATTTTGGCAACTTGTTTTTTTCTGGCAATATAGAGTAGGAAAATGTCTTTTACGATATTCTAGAACGAAAAAACGCCTTTCTAGGCTATAAAAACAAGAACTTCAAAAAGTCGAAATATTGACATTTTTGCAAAGGGGTTAAGCCATGCTTTTGGCCCAGAAATGACCATTTTGGCAACTCTTTTTTCTTTTAAGCAAGATAGGCCTGGAAAGTGTCTTTTATGATATTCTAGAACGAAAAAACGCCTTTCTAGGCTATAAAAAGAAGTTCAAAAAGTCGAAAAATTGACATTTTTCAAAAGGGGTTAACCCACGGTTTTGGTCCAAAAACGGCCATTTTGGCAACGTTTTTTTTTAGGCAATATAGGGCAGGAAAATGTGTTTTACGATATTCTAGAACGAAAAATTGCCTTTCTAGGCTATAAAAACAAGAAGTTCAAAAAGTCGAAAAATTGACATTTTTCTAAATGGGTTAACCCATGCTTTTGGTCCAAAAATGACCATTTTGTTAACTTTTTTTTTTAGGCAATATCGGCCAGGAAAATGTCTTTTATGATATTCTAGAACGAAAAAACTCCTTTCTAGGCTTTAAATCAAGAACTTCAAAAAGTCGAAAAATTGACATTTTTGCAAAGGGGTTAACTCATGCTTTTGGTCCAAAAATGGCCCTTTTGGCACCTTTTTGTTAGGCAATATAGGCCAGGAAAATGTCTTTTACGATATTTTAGAACGAAAAAACGCATTTCTAGGCTATAAAAAAAAGAACCTCAAAAAGTCGAAAAATTGACATTTTCCAAAGGGGTTAACCCATAGTTTTGGTCCAAAACTGGCCATTTTGGCAACTTCTTTTTTTCAGGCAATATAGGGTAGGAAAATGTCTTTTACGATATTCTAGAACGAAAAAACGCCTTTCTAGGCTATAAAAACAAGTTCAAAAAGTCGAAATATTGACATTTTTCAAAAGGGGTTAACCCACGGTTTTGGTCGAAAAAGGGCCATTTTGGCAACGTTTTCTTTTAAGCAATATAGGCCAGGAAAGTGTCTTTTACGGTATTCTAGGACGAAAAAACGCTTTTCTAGGCTATAAAAACAAGAAGTTCAAAAAGTCGAAAAATTGACATTTTTCCAAAGGGGTTAACCCATGCTTTTGGTCCAAAAATGGCCATTTTGGCAACTTTTTTTTTTTAGGCAATATAGGCCAGAAGAATATCTTTTGCGATATTCTAGAACGAAAAAGCGCCTTTCTAGGCTATAAAAACAAGAACTTCAAAAAGTCGAAAGATTGACATTTTTCCAAAGGGGTTAACCCATGGTTTTGGTCCAAAAATGGTTATTTTGGCAACTTGTTTTTTTCAGGCAATATAGGGTAGGAAAATGTCTTTTACGATATTCTACAATCCCGGATAAAACTACTTGAGAATTTTTACCCCACCATGCACACTATCCAACGCAACAACACTATTTCAACAACAAGTGATTTGCGGTACCAAATTCCCCTCTCCCCAGGTCAATGTTGTTTCCTACAAATGTCTAAGGATCAGGGTTGCTTTAGAACACACAACAACATTGCTCCCAGGGGGAGGGGGGAAGGGGGGACGCCGTATAGCGAGAATGTTAGCAAAAATGGTCTGGGAATGTGAAATTTTCTCAACACTTTTGTCCAAGATTGTAGAACGAAAAAACGCCTTTCTATGCTTTAAAAACAAGAAGTTCAAAGAGTCGAAAAATTGACATTTTTCCAAAGGGGTTAACTCATGGTTATGGTCCAAAAATGGCCATTTTGGCAACGTTTTTTTCAGGCAATATAGGGTAGGAAATTGTCTTTCACGATATTCTAGAACGAAAAAATCGCCTTTCTAGGCTATAAAAAAAAACTTCAAAACGACCAAAAATTGACATTCTTTCCAAAGGGGTTAACCCATGGTTTTGGTCCAAAAATGGCCAATTTTTCAACTTCTTTTTTTCAGGCAATATCGGCCAGGAAAATGTCTTTTATGAAATTCTAGAACGAAAAAGCGCCTTTCTAGGCTATAAAAACAAGAACTTCAAAAAGTCGAAAGATTCAGATTTTTCCAAAGGGTTAACCCATGGTTTTGGTCGAAAAATGGTCATTTTGGCAACTTGTTTTTTTTCAGGAAATATAGGGCAGGAAAATGTGTTTTACGATATTCTAGAACGAAAAAAACGCCTTTGTAGGCTATAAAAACATGAAGTTGAAAAAGTCGAAAAATTGACATTTTTCAATGGGGTTAACCCATGGTTTTGATCCAAAAATGGCCATTTTGGCAACTTTTTTTTTTAGGCAATATAGGCCAGGAAAATGTCTTTTACGATATTCTAGAACGAAAAAAACGCCTTTCTAGGCTATAAAAACAAGAAGTTCAAAAAGTCGAAAAATTGAAATTTTTCCAAAGGGGTTAACCCATGTTTTGGTCCATAAATGGCCATTTAGGCAACTTTTTTTTTTTAGCCAATATAGGCCAGAAAAATGTGTTTTACGATATTCTAGAACGAAAAAACGCCTTTCTAGGCTATAAAAATAAGAACTTTAAAAAGTCGAAAAATTGACATTTTTCCGAACGGGCTAACCCATGCTTTTGGTCCAAAAATGGCCATTTTGGCAACTTTTTCTTTTAGGCAATATAGCCCAGGAAAATGTCTTTTACGATATTCTAGAACGAAGAAACGCCTTTATAGGCTATAAAAACAAATTCAAATAGTCGAAAAATTGACATTTTTCCAAACGGGTTAAACCCATGGTTTTAGTCAAAAATGGCCATTTTTGCAATTCTTTTTTTTAGGCAATATAGGGTAGGAAAATGTCTTTTACGATATTCTAGAACGAAAAAAACGCCTTTCTAGGCTATAAAAAACAAGAAGTTCAAAAAGTCGAAAAATTAACATTTTTCCAAACAGGTTAACCCATGGTTTTGGGTCCAAAAATGGCCATTTTGGCAACTTGCTTTTTTCAGGCAATATAGGGCAGGAAAATGTGTTTTACGATATTCTAGAACGAAAAAACGCCTTTCTAGGCTATAAAAACAAGAACTTCAAAAAGACGAAAAATTGACATTTTTCCCAAGGGGTTAACCCATGGTTTTGGTCCAACAATGGCCATTTTGGCAACATTTTTTTTTAGGCAACATAGGCCAGGATAATGTGTTTTACGATATTCTAGAACGAAAAAACGCCTGTCTAGGCTATAAAAACAACAAGTTTAAAAAGTCGAAAAATTGACATTTTTCCAAAGGGGTTAACCCATGGTTTTGGTCCAAAAATGGCCATTTTGGCAACTTTTTTTTTTAGCCAATATAGGCCAGAAAAATGTGTTTTACAATATTCTAGAACGAAAAAACGCCTTTCTAGGCTATAAAAACAAGAACTTTAAAAAGTCCAAAAATTGACATTTTTAATAAGGGGTTAACCCATGCTTTTGGTCCAAAAATGGCCATTTTGGCAACTTTTTCTTTTAGGCAATATAGCCCAGGAAAATGTCTTTTACGATATTCTAGAACGAAGAAACGCCTTTCTAGACTATAAAAACAAATTCAAAAAGTCGAAAAATTGACATTTTTCGAAAGGGGTTAACCCATGGTTTTTGGTCCAAAAATGGCCATCTTTGAAATTTTTTTTTTTTAGGCAATATACGGTAGGAAAATGTCTTTTACGATATTCTAGAACAAAAAAAACGCCTTTCTATGCAATAAAAACAAGAACTTCCAAAACTCGAAAAATTGACATTTTTCGAAAGGGGTTAACCCATGGTTTTGGTCGAAAAATGGCCATTTTTGCAATTTCTTTTTTTAGGCAATATAGGGTAGGATAATGTCTTTTACAATATTCTAGAACGAAAAAACGCCTTTCTTGGCTATAAAAACAAGAACTTCAAAAAGTCGAAAAATTGACATTTTTCCAAAGGGGTTAACCCATGGTTTTGGTCCAAAAATGGCCATTTTTGCAATTCTTTTTTTTAGGCAATATAGGGTAGGAAAATGTCTTTTTACGATATTCTAGAACGGAAAAACGCCTTTCTTGGTTATAAAAACAAGAACATCAAAAAGTCGGAAAATTAACATTTTTCCAAAGGGGTTAACCCATAGTTTTGGTCCAAAAATGGCCTTTTTTGCAATTTTTGTTTTTAGGCAATGTAGGGTAGGAAAATGTCTTTTACGATATTCTAGAACGAAAAAACGCCTTTCAGGCCAATAAAAACAAGAACTTCAAAAATCGAAAAATTGAATTTTTTCCAAACGGGTTAACCCATAGTTTTGGTCCAAAAATGGCCATTTTGGCAACTTGTTTTTTTCAGGCAATATAGGGTAGGAAAATGTGTTTTACGATATTCTAGAACGAAAAAACGCCTTTCTAGGCTGTAAAAACAAGTTCAAAAAGTCGAAAATTGACATTTTTCAAAAGGGGTTAACCTACGGTTTTGGTCGAAAAATGGCCATTTGGCAACGTGTTTTTTTAAGCAATATAGGCCAGGAAAGTTTCTTTTACGATATTCTAGCACGAAAAAACGCCTCTCTAGGCTATAAAAAGAAGTTCAAAACGTCGAAAAATTGACATTTTTTCAAAAGGGGTTAACCGATGGTTTTGGTCCAAAAATGGCCATTTTGGCAACGTTTTTTTTGAGGCAATATCGGCCAGGAAAATGTCTTTTATGAAATTCTAGAACGAAAAAGCGCCTTTCTAGGCTATAAAAACACGAACTTCAAAAAGTCGAAAGATTGACATTTTTCCAAAGGGGTTAACCCATGGTTTTGGTCCAAAAATGGTCATTTTGGCAACTTGGTTTTTTTAGGCGATATATGTCAGGAGAATGTCTTTTGAGATATTCTCGAACGTAAAAACGCCTTTCTAGGCTATAAAAACAAGAACTTCAAAAAGTCGAAAAATTGACATTTTTCCAAGGGGGTTAACCCATACTTTTGGCCCAATAATGGCCATTTTGGCAACTTTTTTTTTTTAAGCACTCTAGGGTAGGGAAAATGTCTTTTACGATATTCTAGAACGAAAAAACTCCTTTCTTGGCTATAAAAAACAAGAAGTTCAAAAAGTCGAAAAATTGACATTTTTCCACGGGGTTAACCCATAGTTTTGGTTCAAAAATGGCCATTTTGGCAACTTCTTTTTTTCAGGCAATATAGGGTAGGAAAATGTCTTTTACGATATTCTAGAACGAAAAATCGACTTTCTAGGCTATAAAAAAAAGTTCAAAAGTCGAGAATTGGACATTTTTCAAAAGGGTTAACCTACGGTTTTGGTCGAAAAATGGCCATTTGGCAACGTTTTTTTTTTAAGCAATATAGGCCAGGAAAGTTTCTTTTACGATATTCTAGGACGAAAAAACGCCTCTCTAGGCTATAAAAAGAAGTTCAAAAAGTCAAAAAATTGACATTTTTCCAAGGGGGTTAACCCATGCTTTTGGCCCAATAATGGCCATTTTGGCAACTTTAATTTTTTAAGCACTCTAGGGTAGGAAAATGTCTTTTACGATATTCTAGAACGAAAAAACGCCCTTCTAGGCTATAAAAACAAGAACTTCAAAAAGTCGAAAAATTGACATTTTCCACGGGGTTAACCCATAGTTTTGGGTCCAAAAATGGCCATTTTGGCAACTTCTTTTTTTCAGGCAATATAGGGTAGGAACATGTCTTTTACGATATTCTAGAACGAAAAATCGCCTTTTCTAGGGCTATAAAAACAAGAAGTCAAAAAGTCGAAAAATTGACATTTTTCCAAAGGGGTTAACCCATGCTTTTGGTCCAAAATGGCCCATTTTGGCAACTTTCTTTTTTAGGCAATATAGGCCAGGAAAATGTCTTTTACCGATATTCTAGAACGAAAAAACGCCTTTTTAGGCTATAAAAACAAGAAGTTCAAAAGTCGAAAAATTGACATTTTTTCCAAAGGGGTTAACCTATGCTTTTTGCCCCAGAAATGACCATTTTGGCAACTCTTTTTTTTTTTAGGCAATATCGGCCAGGAAAATGTCTTTATAAAATTCTAGAACGAAAAAACGCCCTTCTAGGCTATAAAAACAAGAAGTTCAAAAAGTCGAAAAAATTGACATTTTCCAAAGGGGTTAACCCATGGTTTTGGTCCAAAAATGGCCATTTTGGCAACTTGTTTTTTTCAGGCAATATAGGGTAGGAAAATGTCTTTTTACAATATTCTAGATCCAAAAAACGCCTTTCTAGGCTATAAAAACAAGAAGTTCAAAAAGTCGAAAAATTGACATTTTTCCAAAGGGGTTAACCTATGCTTTTTGCCCAGAAATGGCCACTTTGCAACTTTTTTTTTTTTGGCAATATTGGCCAACAGAATGTCTTTTGCGATATTCTAGAACAAAATAACGCCTTTCTAGGCTATAAAAACAAGAAGTTCAAGAAGTCGAAAAATTGACATTTTTTCCAAAGGGGTTAACCCATGGTTATGGTCCAAAAATGGCCATTTTGGCAACTTGGTTTTTTTTAGACAATATAGGGTAGGAAAATGTCTTTTACGATATTCTAGAACGAAAAAACGCCTTTCTAGGCTATAAAAACAAGAGTTTAAAAAGTCCAAAGATTGACATTTTGCCAAAGGGGTTAACCCATCCTTTTGGCCCAAAAATGGCCATTTTGGCAACATTTTTTTTTAGGCCAACATAGCCCAGGATAATGTGTTTTACGATATTCTAGAACGAAAAAGTCCTCTCTAGGCTATAAAAACAACGAGTTCAAAAGTCCAAAAATTGACATTTTTCCAAAGGGGTTAACCCATGGTTTTTGGTCCAAAAATGGCCATTTTGGCAACTTTTTTTTTTTAGGCGAATATACGCCAGAAAAAATGTGTTTTACGATATTCTAGAACGAAAAAACGCCTTTCTAGGCTATAAAAACAAGAAGTTCAAAAAGTCGAAAAATTCAC